>CM046430.1:21426798-22026798 GCA_025506505.1 Flaveria sonorensis | reverse complement strand
TCTTAAATGCGGATGAACTAACCAACCTGCAAATGCACTTATGCAATTATTCAGTCCCCAATCCCCGATCTAACATATCCATATCATAGATCTAACATGCTTAACATCAAGAGCAGGCATACAACCACGAAAACTCCAACAATTCCTAACCAATTATGCTTATCCATCTGTTCGAAGCTTATTCTCAACAGCCTAAGCATCAACAGCACATAAACCACCATAAAGCACAAACATAATCACCCATATACAATCGGTAAAACATAAAACAGCTGCAAAACCTTTAAAACATGCATTTTCAGCCCCAAGAAGTTTAAAACACATAAAAATCGGGGTCTAGAACTCACCTATGGCAGCAAACAAGCAAAACCCTCCGAACTTGCTTGTACAAGAGTTCAAACACCTGAAACAAGCAAAAACAAACACCCTAAAGAGAAAGAGCACTTAAAATCGGTTATAAGGATGGAAACCTCATCAAAACCGAACCAATTAAGACAAAAACGCATACCAAATGAAGATTTCAGCCTTCTACTTCTTCACAACCGAGAGAAACCCCAAATTCAGCTTCTTTTCTTCTTGTCTCAGTCGAACTCAGCAGTAGCAGTGATGATATGGGCGGCCATGCCCATATAAAGTGCACTTTTTGACTTTTGTGTACTTTTACACAAAACACCCCTCATCTTTGGCTTCTTTTAGTTTTCCTTCAAGATACTTTCTTTTCTTTTATTTTAACAAGATTTCGGGTGTTACACACACATGAGTCTGTACCCGGACATTGGTGATCAAATTTAATAATAAATATTTTAAGCATATAAATAAATATAAATTTTGTGAATTTATATGCTACCTGTTTCGGTGAACCTATGTGTTACGCGACTATACGATACATGGTAATTATAGTTATGCACTAGATAGATATATACATAAAATTGATATATAAAATGTGTGAGTGTTTGTTTTTATAATTTAGAGAATTTCGGAGACAGCTCGGATTCCTTGCGACAGATCCGGTGGCGTCCAGTGGCTGCATGTAGTGCTGAAGGTAGAGCTCGGTGAGACGGACACGTGGCCACTTGAATCACTCAATTCCGTGGTCGTTTGATATGGTTTCGACCTCCATTTGCATTTGGTTCAATTCGGGTATGATTTGTGGATGTTTCTAGCATCGAGGAATCACTACTTAACGGAAATTGAGGCAAGCAATTAAGAATTCTTTTAGGTACTATGTATTGTTCAACACTATGGTCATAAAACCCTAGGTTCATCCAAACAACAAAAATTAATGATAAAGATGCAAACTTTATGATCGCTTGAGTGAGTGTATGTTAGTTAGATAATATTGGTGATTAGGCGGAACCCTAATATGTGGATTTGTTTATATGTTAATAGTATTAGTAACTTTAATTTAGAATTTCTTGCTAGGTTGAATAATTTGGTACATTTAGAGTGATCTAATGGAGTTTGTATGTTGTGGCATGCATGAATAAATGAATTAGGTGTTGGTGTGAGATCTTGTGCATGATTTGTTCATATATTTCCAATAAAGGAAACTTTATCGGATAGTATTTTGAAATGCGGGTTTGGGCATGCATGACACTTTGGAATGATGTTATTGGGTCAATTTTGGTGTATAAACATAATCGAATTGATCAAACGTGAAAAACATAGCTCGTTTCTAGTAGTTGGCCAAAAATAGAAACTTTTTAGTTTTGAATTTGCATGATAGACTTGGTTGGGAGGTTGTATTGTTACAAACATGTTGGTAATGTATTATGGAAGTAATCTATTGAGTTGAATCTCATAAACCAACTTTGATGGCTAAGGATTGCTTACAGTTTCTAGATATATAGAAACATTATTAGAAATGATGACTTGTATATATTAAATATTAGGTTTGCATGATAATGTTGGGGATGTTGACATGTTAGTGATGATATATCTATGTGATAATAGCCATAATTGGTAGTAAACGGGTCAAGTGGTTTAACTTACCCAAAGAGAAAACTTTATGGACTTTGACATGTGTAAAGGAAAACCAATGTGTGTTCCATGAAAGATGATGATTGAATTTATCCTTCAATGATTACCTAAGCATATAAGAATGTTAATTTTCCATCAACAGACATCTTATGACATAAAAACATGGATTTTATAATTGTAGCTTTCTAAAGTTAGTAACTTTATTAGATGTGTAAATTGCATAATGTGACTTAGACGTGCTACACGAGTTGTGACAATCTAGGGTATATTAGCTTAGCTACTTAAACATGTTAGCCAAGTTGGTTTACTAAAATGTTGTTTCTTGATCATGACTACTAATAGAAGAAACATTTATTGGTAATAAAGTTTAGATCAGAACTATGCATGTTATATGATGTGATTTACTTGCTTAATGTGATTATATGTGCCTGGTGGAACAATAATATCCTTAACGGGTCACCAACAAGTCATTGGGTCAATCTTAGTCAATCAAGGTCAAACTTAGTCAAAGCTAGTCAATGGGTCAAACCTTTCTTAATGCACATGAACAATGGGATTGTTTGGATACTTAGGGTTTCATAAACCTACATGATCACATACTTGTCACTACTTTACTTAAACTTACTCCTTAAGGAGGGATAACATGTTGTATTTTCATTAATGGATTAGTAAAACTGTATGATCACATGGGTACCTAGTGTCACTTTCCTGCCTTACTATTTGGACCGTTAATGACATTACTTAGCGAGGAAATCTTTAGTAGTACTACTCGGTCTGACAAACCCCACCCGGGTTGGTGGCGCCAGCACCACGGAACTCAAACAGGTGATTAATTCTCCTATCTTTACCATGCCTGGGAGGCATTGGCCAAGGCACACCGTACATACATAAGTGTCAGCTTCAGTTGCGAATGATTCGCACACTAGTGTAACATGTATAGTAGTATAGCTAACTACTCAATATACTTTGTTTACTAAATCTTCATAAACTTTATTTTATGGTTTTGAAAACTTGTGAACTTTATGTTGACACACTTTAGCATGTTTTCTCACAGGTTATCAAGATTAAGAGCACGTAGCGCATCTCATGGCATCCTTGGTTTTTGGAAAGAAATTTACGTTTTACATCCTTTTAAAGTTTTGTTTTGCATATGTGTTTTGCGCAGTCATTTACTATGAGATAACTGTTTGTGATTTAATTGCGTTTTCATTTTGCTTCTGCATTCTTAAATCTTGAACTTTGATTTGGCTTATGGTTTCCTTTCCATATGGTTTTTCTCTAAACTCATATAGAGTCGTTTGGTATGACTAATGGTTAAGATCTTGGTTTTTCACACTCTCACGGTTATACTCCCTCTATGGAATTTAAGGGTGTGACATTAAATTTAAAGTTAATAATAGTTCCTAAACCTTAAATACCAAAATATGTATAAACTCTAACTAAAACTTTCAAAAAACTACTTGAGAAATAAAATAGTAAATTTGATGATAGCATTTGTTTTTCCTTATGAAGATTAACATTGTTATGATTATTATTATTATTTTATTTTTATTTTGCATTCAAACCACACAGCTAGTGGAACAGAAAGAGTGAGAGTTTGATTCATTAAGTTGATTTATTTTTATAACTTTTTCTTCTTGAATTGTTACAAATATTTTCCGAATAAGGTGTTAGAAAATAAATTTGAAACACTAAAGTTTAGATTAACATTTAAAAGTATGAATATGAAATGGTTATTTAACAATTAAACCTATGATTGTTTAACAATCAAGAGTTGCACGTAAATGAAATAATGGGTCAAAACAACATTTTTTTTCTAATAGAAGGTTTCAAATGATGTTAAAACCAAGTCGGTCTAACAACAACTCCTATCAGTCAACAAATCTTAACCCTAATATTAAACTAAAAAGTCATGTTAATCGAGATAAATATCTTGAAGAGAACACCTACTGTAACTAAAATCCAAAACCAAAATTCAAACGCACCACAAGCCGATTAACACCTAAAATCACAAAACATAAAGCTTAAAAGAAACTAAAACACATAAGGTAAAGAAATAGCTAGATTGATATTGTGTAGAATGCCCAAGTAGACAATATCTAAAAACCAAAAAGATTTAATTGAATATGATAGAATAACAAACTATGTCATTGTTAATATTTTTTTAAATGAGATATTATAATTTAAAAGTGCGTAAACACCAAACTATGTGCATAAAACAAAAACAACTTTCATTTACCTTTTTTTGAATGACAACTTACCTTTACCTAATTTTTGCTCGTCTTTTGTCTCCACTAACCTTTAGTTGATAAGAAATGCACGTTGACACCAAGCTTACTGAATAGGAAAGAAATGATAGGTGATCTAACTAAAAACAGAACAAATGGTATGATTCAGAAAGTAGCTTTGTTTAATATAATGTAGGTATAATAACTTGATTCACTAAAAAAGAGGTTTTATGTCACACCCTCAAAATCCACATACAAGGTTTTACAGCGAGGCATGTGACAAACCAGGATCTAAGTCATTAGTTACTCAGAACGACAATATATGTAACATTTAATTATTACTTAGAGTTTAAAACTTTAGAACATTGCGAAAGCGTTTAGTAAATATTTCAAATCCAAAGTTTTAAAATGTAAATGCGCAAAACACGCACCAAAAGTATTATTTGTAAGTATGCATTAAAAACCAAATGTAAACGAATGAGTGTTCAAAAGCATGCTCGAATCATGAGGGCTCCTACATTCAGCTGCTAATATCGACCTAAGAAAAACATACTAAAAGTGTCAACTTGATGGTTGGTGATTTCAAGAGTTTACGTTTAACATAAATAATAACATTTGTAAAATATGTAAGTGCATTGAAATAGATAGCTAATCTAATTTCATAAGTGATAACCATAGTGATTTCATGATCGAAGCTGACTGTGTTTGTTTGTTTGCCTTTCCCCACGACATACTAAGTCATGACATTGTTAGTCGTTTAGGAAAATATTGCTCCCGTTTGACCTCCATTCATACTGATGGTACTTGTCAGACCCGGTAGTACTACCTAAGATTTCCCGCTAATTCCCTTAATTAACTATCCAAAAGTGTAAGGTATTTCAATGTGAGGCATTGAACTTACCTGGTACGCAACTGAACAAAAAAGAGAGTATTTAAAAGTTTGGCATTGAACTTACATGGTGTGGACCCTGAAAGGATCATACATGCCAGTTCAAGAGGTGGTTGAAGATTGTTCTAGTTCGAAGTCCCACAAGTCCAAGAAGAAATGCGGGTGAAGATTTTAGAAGAAAAAGACAAGTGTCGGGTGTCCGCATTAGTAAATGCGGAAGACCAAAGAACAAATACGGTCTAGTATTTGTTCATCCGCATTTACTAATGCGGACCAGCAAAACAAATACGGCTATGTATATCTTCATCCGCATTAACTAATGCGGATGACACAGTCAATGCTGAAGCTTAATAGAAGAAATGTTGATGAAGACATCACATCCGCATTAACTAACGCGGATGAACATTTACAAATGCTGATCATCTTTCGTACTTAGACTAGAATTCTGATGTATAGTTGTCAGGGTAGTTTAGTCATTTTGTACTGGCATTGTATCAGCCTATAAATTGAATAGTATACACTACGTTTGAAAGTTACACAAAAATATTCACACAAATTACACAGAAATACTATTTTGTGCTGCGAACCCTAACACTCTTTGTACATTGTTTACCAACATCAATATACAAAGCATTTATTAGTATTTTCAACATTTAATGTTCGTTGATTTAGTATTTCCGCTACTTAATCATGACCAAATCATCATATTCGATCGTAGTTGAGTCACATCAACTGAGATTCCCATCTCAGACCCCGGTCAATTGGTATCAGAGCCTTGGCTCTTGAATTCATCTAAAAATCAATGCAGATCTTGAACGAAAATCGATTGAACCGGTGATTGAGTTTTTTATTAGCAAGTGTTACACTTCTAATAAGCATTCAAACTAAATAAACGTGAAACTTCATCAGCCATCGCTGTGCTTCTGTCCGACAAACATAAGAAGACTATTCATTTGTTGATTCTCAAACAAAAATCAGACAAAAACCTCTCAAATCAAAATCTTAACTCTAAAATCAGCTTAAAATCGACTCTACTATGAACTGTTCATAAAATCGACCATACTGACTATACTATTCACCAAAACCATACAAGATTACCAGGACATTGGACTGTTTGAACATTCTGGACATAAAATCAACTTAATCAATATTCAAACCATCTAAAATTAGTTTATCATAATGGATTCTACTAATTTTTCTAAACTTGGTCATGCGTCTAAACCTCCAATGCTTAAACACAAGTCTTAGTTTAAGCAGTGGAAGATAAGGTTTAGAAATTACATTACAGGTGTGGATCCCAACTACTAGATTTCCATTTGCAAAGGACCCTACATTCCTGTGTCTCTCAGTGCTGATCAAGCTGCTCGGTATAGAACTGCTAGAATTCCCATTGAGGATCCTAATCTAAATCTTAATGATGATGAATACAAGAAAATCAAGATAGATCACAAAGCCTACTCCATTCTGACTCAAGCTTTGAACATGGATGTCCTCAAAAGACTAGAAAAGTATGGAACAACCAAAGGTGTCTGGGATGCACTGCAAATCATGTGTAAAGGAAGCAGTGAGGTAACAGAGATAAACAAAGACAAACTGGTGAACCAATATGAAACCTTCCATCATACCAAAGGTGAATCAATATCCAAGCAGCTACATCATTTTGTATAGTTGGTGAATGATCTTGAGATCATGGGGGTTACATACAAAGAGAAACAAATGAACAAGAAGATGCTACACAGTCTGCCTGAAAGCCAGAAGCAGAATGTCATAATGTTGAAGAATACTCTTGACTTGGAGAGCACCAGCTTAGACATCATGATTGATAAGATTGAAGCTCTTGAGTTGGATGAGAAAAGCAGAAATCTCAGTTGACCTCAAGTCATTGAGGCATACAAGTTTCCATCTGAAACTCATTCTGTTGAAAATGCCTTTGTGACTGAAGAAGATGATTTTCTATCATCAAGAAATCAAGCTAGAACTATGAGATTCTATGCTGTTTCATAACAAAACAAACCATCATCTTCAACTCCATTTATAGCAACACCCACCAGCATGCCTAGGGCTCAAAAATCTAAAGAGCAAAAGGCAACTTACAATGCCTTTATTGCTAGTTTTGAGGCATATATATAGGAGGAAGACTCACTTTGGCTCATCTGATTCAGGAAGATCCGGAAGAGATGGATCCAGATGACGTTGAAGAAATGGACTTGTAATGGCAGATGGCCATGATTGCAATGAGAGCCAGGAAATTCTTCCAAAAAGGGAAGAAGCTAAGTCTGAATGAAAACACAAAACTTGGATATGACAAATCCAAAGTAAAGTGTTTTAATGTGGTATGACCAGCCATTTCTCTAGGGAATGTAATGCTCCCAGAAGAAGTAACAACAACTATCAAAGAACTTCACATGGTCAGCCATCATCACAACCCAATTCAAGCTATCAGTAAAGTAATCAACATCAGTACCAGCATCAAAATCAGCAATTGCAAACTCATCAAAGTCAGCCTCAACTGACCCATCAAGCTTAAGGAAGTAGCCAACCAACCTCTAATGCACTTGTCATCAGACTAGATGGAGTTTGTGATTAGAGCCTATATGCAAAGGAAGTCAAATCTCAATTTTAGAATCATGCTCTCATGGCTCATATCAATGATGGTCTAGCTCCAATGCCAACTAACGTAAAATCTAATCTATGTTTTGATAAATGTATTCAAGAAGTATAGGGATATAGAGAACATAATCACAAGTTGTCTATTAAAATTAAAGAAGAGAAGGTCAAAACTAAAATGTTAAGACAAGAAATGAAAAGTTTTGAAATCAAAATCTAATCATTTCTGTCAGATATTGAAAGACTTCATGGTGAAAAGTATACTCTCATAGCTGAGAATGAGAGGTCAACTGAATTGTTAACGAAAACCAAGGCTGAGCAATCAGCTGCTGAAATGAAACTTGAAAAGTTTCAATTTTCTTTTGCTAAGCTGCAAGAGTTACTTGACTCACAGAAAGAGCCAAAGGATATGACTGGGATAGGATACAATTCTTGTCCTCCTCCATATAATGACAACTATACGGTTATGCCCGAGTCACTCACTCAATCTAATTCAACTGAACCTAAAGTTATTGAAACTAAAACAATGGTTTCACAAATAACTAATCCTCAAAACAAACCAAATGTTTACATTAAAACCAATGAGGATAAAATAAAATTAGGTCACCTAATCAAAATCAAAGAGTGCTCATACAAACCTGTAGTTGTCAAGAAACCAAAAAGCCCAGTCAAAACCATTGTGCAATTTGTGAAATTCATTCCCGAAAATCTCAAGGTGGAAAAAAATGCTGAATGTTTTGTGAAATCTTCTGCTAAAAATAGATCTGATAGTGAGATCAAATCTCCAAAAATTTCAAGCAAATCAAAAAGATTTCACTAAAATTCAAAGATAAAGCTATGGCTTCTTCATCTTCCAAAGGGAAATCCTCCTTGATTCAAAAATCAAAAGAAAAAACTGACTCACAATCATCATCTAAGAACAAAGAAGGGGTCGGTTTTGATATTTTCAATAAAGAGCATGTAAACCAATTTGAAAGGGAGTTAAATAATAGGAAAAAGAAGCAAAATTAGTCTCCAAAAACCAAGCAAAGCAGGATTGTGAAACAATCTACTGCCACCAAGAAAACTAAAGTTGCTTCTTCATTAAAAACCAAATCTGAGGGTAATCTAAAATCTGCTAAATCAAATGAAGCCTCCACTTCAAAGTCAAATGACAAACAAATGTACTATGACATTTGTGACATGTCTAATCACAATACAGATGAGTGTTATTTTAATCAATATTGCTCCATTTGTGACATGAACAATCTTTCAACCAAAAACTGTTATTTTAACAAGTATTGTTCTATATGTGATATGACAAATCACAATACATCTGATTGTTTCTTTAAAAAAAAGCTTGAGAATTCCACAAAACAAGCCTATTTCACCAATTTTGAACTGACAAGGTCAAAAATAGAAGTCCAACACATACTAAACAAACATGGGTTTCAAATTTTGATACTGACTTCTATGATCAATGGCAATCAAAGAGTATCAAAAAGAATCTAAATTATAATATGAAACAATCACTGTGTTCTCATCCAAGACTTAAAATAAAAGTGATTTCTAAAAAACAAAAACGTGCCTAATTTCTACATAGAGACTGGGAGTACTCTTCTGACAACTCAGTTGAAATTGATGAAATAAAAACAAAAAGGACTCCACTGAAATTCTTCAAAGCATCTTCCTCTAAATCACAACCAAGAGGAAAGTATCAAGAGGTTATAGTATCGGATAGAACCAGCCAACCTAAGACCATTTTGGCTTGGCTTCCATATTCTAACTAGTTCTTTTGTGCTTGTAGGGTCATCCATACAGGTCTAACAACTTATGCTTTGTGAACAGTGGATGCTCCTGACACATGACTGGAGGCAGTTCCCTCCTTCATGACTTTAAGCACATATAAGGAACTAGTGTAGCATTTGCTAGAGATTCACAAGGTGGTAGAATTACTGGGGAAGGATTTGTGATGAATGGACTGCTGAGTTTTGACAAAGTGAACTATTGCGAGCAACTAAACTTTAATCTCCTCAGCGTATCTCAGATCTGCGACAAGAAATTTTCAACTCACTTCACAGACACTCATTGCTACATTCTAAAACCAGGATTTCAAATTCCTAAAGAATGGGTTGTCTTGAAGACTCCGAGAAATAATAATACCTATGTCTTGAACCTTAATTCTGCATTACCTTCAGAAGAAACATGTCTTTTGTCTAAAGCATCATTTGATGAGTCATAGCTTTGGCATAGACGTTTGGGACACACAAATTTTAAAAACATGAACAGCTTGGTTAAAGGAAATCATGTGATAGGTTTATCTCAAAAAGAATTTCATTTTGTTGACCACTATTTTGAGTGTCTCAAAGGGAAACAACATAAATCTTGCCATAAGCCAAAGCTTGTGAACACAAACAATTCTCCATTAAAGTTACTTCATATAGATCTCTTTGGACCAACTCATGTCATGAGTATTGGAAAGAAGTAGTATTGTTTGGTGATCATTGATGAATTTTCATGATTCACATGGGTCTTCTTTCTACTTCATAAAAACAAAGCATCCTAAATAATAAAAGATTTTATCACAAAAATTAAAAATCAACTTGATCAAAAAGTAAAATCAATCAGAAGTGATAACGAGACAGAATTCAAAAATGAAGATCTAAGTTCATTTTGCACACAGAAAGGCATTTCTCATCAATTCAGTGCAGCTAGAAATCCTCAACAAAATAGGGTAGCTAAAAGAAGAAATAGAACACTGATTGAAGCAGCAAGAACAATGCTAGCCAATGTTAAACTACCAATTACCTTCTGGGCAGAAGCAGTCAACACAGCATGCTTTGTGCAAAATAGAACTTTGATAGTTAAAGAAAGCAATAAAACACCATATGAACTTGTTCTTCATAGAAAACCATTTATTGGTTTCTATAAGTCATTTGGTTGTCCCGTCTCAATATTAAACACCCAAGACCATTTAGGAAAGTTTGCCCCTAAGTCTGATGAGGGATTCTTTATAGGTTATTCCTCTGTCTCAAAGGCTTTCAAAATGTTTAATCCTAGATTAAACACTATTGATGAATTAACCAATGTTCAATTCAATGAGCACTCCTTTCCTAAGTCAATAAATGGTTCGGATTGGTTGTTTGATATTGACTCATTTACTAGATCTTTTGATCAGTTTCACTTGTCAAATACTAGTAACCTACAATCGGCTGGATCTTCTGAAACAGTAGAGAAAAGACATGACTTTCCAATGATTCGTCCATCTTCTGCTGATTAATTTAATGAAGAAGTTCCATTACAAGCTGATCCTGTCAGACAATATGTAAAATATCAGAGTGTTCAACTGAGGCTGGTCCTTGTTTAATGCCCACTCCTTCAGCAGAACCATCTACTAAAGTTAGAAATACGGAATCAACTTTTGTACCGGTTGAAACTGAAGGGAATGCAAATGATGAAAGTCTTCAAAGTGCTGCTGAAGCTGAAGATGTTAAAGCAATTGATTACTTTCACCATTCTCCTACATCACATCCTGAAGGTGCCTCTCGCCAAGATGATCTGAATTTCTCCAATCTTGATGTATCTATTGCTAGTGACTCAATTCCAATTACTAGGATAAATAAGTATCATCCGGTGTCAAGCATCATTGGTGATCTAGATGAGCGAGTGACTAGAAGCAAGTCAAGTATTGCAAACATCTATTTGTTTTCTTACTTTCTATGTCAAACTGTACCCAAGAATATTAAAGAGACTCTTCAAGACAAAAGCTGGATCGAGGCAATGCAGGAAGAATTGCTCAAATTCAAGAAACAAGAAGTACGGCAGCGGGTAGACCTTCCTGAAGGACAATACCCTATCGGTTCTAGATGGCTATATAGGAACAAGACTGATGACAGGGGCATTGTCATCAGAAACAAGGCAAGATTAATTGCACAGGGCTACACTCAAGAAGAAGGAATAGATTATGATGTGGTGTTTGCTCCTGTTGCCAGATTAGAAGCCATAAGACTCTTTCTTGATTACTCTGCATCTATGAAATTCACTATGTATCAAATGGATGTAAAGTGTGCATTTCTTTATGGAAAAGTCTTAGAAGAAGTCTATGTGAGTCAACCACCATGTTTTGAGGACCCAGATTTCCCTCATAGGGTGTACAAGCTTGACAAAGCTTTGTATGGTTTGCATCAAGCCCCTCGAAAATGGTACGAGGCTCTATCATCTTTTCTTCTTGCTCACGAATACGAAATAGGAAAGACTGATCAGACTTTATTTAGAAAGAGAAAAGGACATGAACTGTTGGTTGTCCAAATCTATGTGGACGATATCATTTTTGGCTCAACAAACAAGCAACTTTATAAGGATTTTGAAAACCTTATGCACTTGAAGTTCCAGATGAGTGCTATGGGAGAGCTCACTTTCTTCATAGGATTGCAAGTACAACAGACAGTAGATGGAATCTTCATCAATCAATCAAAATATATGGAATCAATGTTGAAGAAGTTTCATTTTACAGACTGTCAGTCTATCAGAACTCCAGTGGATACAAAAATGAAGATTGGTCCAGACTCAAATAGCAAATCAGTGGATCAGACTCTCTATTGATCAATGATAGGGTCACTTATGTATCTAACAGCTAGTAGACCTGACATTATGTTTGGTGTATGTGTTTGTGCTAGATATCAAGCAAATCGCAAGGAATCTCATATGAATGCTGTGAAGAGGATATTCAGATATCTCATCGGCAAGCCTGCACTTGGATTATGGTATCCAAAGGAAGGGGATTTCAACCTCTATGCATACACAGACAGTGACTACGGGGGATGCAACTTTAATCGAAAGTCCACTTCTGGAGGTTGTCAATTTCTTGGTTCTAGACTGGTCTCCTGGTAGTGCAAGAAGCAGATAACTGTATTTGTTTCAACAGCAGAAGCTGAGTAAATAGCAGCATCAGCCTGATGCTCTCAAGTTCTCTGGATTCAAAACCGGATGCTTGATTATGGTTATAACTTCTTGCACACTCCAATTCACATTGATAATACAACAGCCATTTTCATGACAAACAATCCAGTTCAGCACTCAAAAACCAAACACATTGAAATTTGATATCACTTTTTGAGAGACTGTGTCGAAAAACGGTTAATCAAGTTGATTCAGGTTCATACAGACAATCAGTTAGCTAACTTGTTCACTAAGGCATTTGAACCTAGTTGGTTTGAATTCTTAGTCCAATCAATTGGCATGATTAATCTTGAGTAAAAATCAAAATTTGCAAAAACATTCAAAAATTATAAAAAAAATACAAAAAGAAGTTAATTTTGTTGAAGTAAATGAAATGCACTCCAAAGGGAAATGAAATAATTTCAATCATTATATCATTCACTGTGTTTATCTCAAAATCTTGAAAGACTGGCATGACTTATCTGATATGCGGGCAGTCTCATCTTAGAAAAGAAGATACATGTTGTGATAAACTAAAGATCATATTCAACTGTGAGGCCATCATCTTAGGGTGTGTCTAAGTATTTATCTTATCCAAGTGTGTGTGTGTATGTGTAGTAATCTAAACACACCAGGTAATGATACCTTATGAATCTCATTCACCCATATCAGTTTCTCCTCTGTTTTGCTAAGCAAAGATCTGGAGAAACAGGCACATAGTGCTGATGTCATGATCCAAAAAGATTCCAATATGGAACACATCCAAACTGGATGAATTAATAAAAAAATTACATTCCTTGTGAATGAACATAAAGAATCCCAAAACGGATCACCTTCCAAAATGAAGTGCAAAAAGAATCCTAATGTGGATCAAATGAATATAAGGATCAAAGTAATAATCCCAATGAGGATCCCTTACCCAAAATCAAATGAGATTTCATATTTTAAATGACCTGGTCATGTAAGTTGTGAAAAAGTTCAACCATACATTTCAGGCGGGTGGTTGATCTTGCCATGATTTTGAGTGTGAGGTACATGTTGAAGATTTAATTCACTCAAAACGTGATAATGATCACATGCATTAAAACATTAACCGTGCATGAGTTTAAGAGGACAAACATACCTATAATCAATATGTTTATGATTATGTCTACTTTACTAACAATTGCTTGCACTTGTGAAAGGTAACATTGATATGTTCCCAAGTAAGGTATACTTCCTCTTCATGTACAGATAAGAAAATCAAAAATTACAAATATATTTTCCTTTAAAAATTTTAAAATATTTAAAGTTTTTATCCCATTTGGTTATCAACTTTAGGGGAAGAAATTAAAATTTAAAAGAAAATATTCACAAAAACATAAAAATTCGCAACATCCTTTCTTTGATATAAAATAAAAAAAAATGACTGTGTTGGTGTGAAAGTTATACCATAGTATCTCAGTGTATGCAGATGTTTGAAAGCACAAAAGTCCAAGATCAGTCAAACCTGGGAAATTTGTATCACACTGGATATACAATTCAATCCAAGCATAAATTGACAATCCAAGCAACAGTCAAACATCATAAAAGTCAAAGCAACAGACTCATCTTCATAAAAATCAGAACATCAATGCAGTAACAGTCAAAACTATCCTCTACAAAAATATTAATTTTTGACAAGTTCAAATTTTAATGCGGGTAAGAGTATTGGTTAATGCTGGTGAAGCTAACCCTGGCATATAACCAATGCGGGTATTAGTTTTGTGCATGAAAAATCAAAGTGTAACTAAATGTGGACAACTAATTATTCATTCACATTTGTTACAGAAAATGCGGTCAAGTTCAAATGTTCTTACACATTTATTACAGGATCAAATGCTGGCAAGTTTTGTACTTCCTCATTTGGCATAATAAACAAATGCGTACAAATTAAACATCCGCATTTGCTACAGTATTAAAATTAAAACCTCCGCATTTGTTCACACACTTGCAAAGTTTGAGTAAGTCATTAAATGGATTATTTAAACACATTCATGAGAATAATTTAATAATTTTCAAATTTTAGTAAACCTACAGTGCGACGAGCGTTTTTCTCACTGTTCTTCATCAATCATCCAAACCATCTCAAATATTGTGTGTCGATTGTTTATCTAACTCCATTTAATCTTTATTTCGATTCTCAGCCAAAGTAGTATCGAAACAAGGTGGTTCTCGATGATTTTGTTAACTTCAAACATCAAACTGGTGATGAACATTGGACCCGAGGTTTAAGGAAATTCATGAAATTAACCAGGAATAATGGATTTCCAAGTCATTCTTGAGTTCAATAAAATAGATGTTTATGTGAATAATAAAGAACAACCGATTTACAAAGCCTAGGTTAATCGCAATGAAATAGGGGAATCGAACCTTAAAAATGTTGAAGTCAAATCCAATGCTTAAGCGTAAAAAGATGTTTGAAGCAGTAAAGATGATTGAAAATAAGCATAAAACATAACACAAATGGTTTTTCATCACAAAATCAAGATAGGTCAAATTGCTATACAACAGTAACCATTGAACTCTCAATTTTGACCTAAGAAAGTCAAACTGAGAAAAGTCAAACATAACCCTTGTTGTATGATCTGATAATTGTTAGTACATTACTAACACATGTGTCTCTATTTTAGAATCTATGGCAAACCTCACTTGGAGCAAGCTCCATAATGTTAGTGGATATCTTGACCCAGATGTGCCTGAATCTGAAGGATTAAGAGATATGATCAGATTCATCTCCATAATAAGAGTAGCATATGCTATCACTATCAGACCCATCATCTATGAGAATCTAATTAGATCATTCTGGGGAATAGCTGAAGTAAATAAGTTGATGGTGTGAGGACAATATCAGGAAGGATTACTAATGAACACATATTTGTCATCTTTGAACAAACTATGAGACAGTGTCTACAGTTTGGTGATGATGCCAACTCTCCCCAAGAGCTAGAAGAAGATGACATTATGACTTTCTTTGCCAATATTAGATATGAAGGAGGTTTTGAAGGAAAACAAATTGTCAAGGGGTTAGTTGACTTACAGTGAAGATTCCTGATATATTAATTCCAATATTGTTTGTCAAAGAGGAAGACTGGTTGGAATGACATCCCCATCAATACATCATCAACTATCTGGTTTCAACATGTCTGCTTATGTGTCTAATGGTCTGGTCTCAAACATTCAAGAAGGGAGAAGACATATGTTTCTGATGTATCCACGGTTCATCCAATGCTTTATCAATTAAGCTTTTCCTGACTTGTAGCTGAAGGCCCTATGATGGACATTCCTCACTACAATGCCAAATCTTACAAGTATATTAAGAAGAGAGATCAAAGGAACTTCTATAGTGGAACTTTCTTTCCATTACTTCCATGGATGTTACAGCAAATCAATCCAGAAGAAGTTCAAGAAGATGAAACTGAGGAAGTTGTTCTTGATGTTGAGGAACAAGCACATGATGATGTTCCTTCTGAAGTGCATGAGTCTATAGAAGAACAATCAACTACTCATGATGAATAAACTATTGAAGAGCATGCTGAAACAACTGAAGAAGGACTAAGGCAAGTGTCACCACAGGTTGATATAGGTGGTGATCTTCACACTTTGCCTTTAGTTCAAGAAACAGAAATCCTGTCTCCTTTTAGAGCATCATCTGCTCATTCTCGTCCATTTTCTCCTGTTCAAGCTCATCATGTATCTCCTATCCATTCTTCACCTGAACCTGCTATTGCATCTGTTGAATCTGGTGAATATACCAGTTCATCATATGAGTCTGAATCATCTTCGGATGAGGAGGATCATCATCCTGATTTTCAAAGGCCTAAGAGACAAGTACACCCAGAGAGTGGTCCTTTAGAAAGCTTTACAGAATCTGAAGTTAACCGTCCTGATGCTAGGGATGAAATGATTTATGAACTTTTACAGAAAGTAGCCATAATAGAGAAACTATTGGATAGATGGTCTAGTATCACAAGAGATAGATTGCTTAAGCTAGATGAGAAAGAAAAAGAAATAAAAGAACTAAGGGAAAAATATGAGTCTGATAAAAAAGAAAAAGAAAAAGAGATTGATAGACTCAAAGTAATCCTAAACCAAGCCAAAGAAGATATCAGTGGACATTTGGATGTTGCTACCATTCAAACCATTACTATGGAAGAACAAGAAAATCTTCTTGATGTAATTGATATTATAGCTGATCTTCACAGACAGATAGAAGCTCTAACAAAGAGAATTTCTGAATTTGAGATGTTGATCAAGATTAAAGAAGAACTGACAAAAGAAAAGAATGATAAAGGTGATGATGAGGCTGAAATAGAAAGAGGATTAAAAGAAGATGAAGATGTCTCTGGTGAGAGAAGTAATGATGATGATGACTCTCCACCATCAAAGAGACTAAGAATTGTGAATCCTAGGATCGTTCAAGATTTATCAGAATTGATTTGAACAAGTATTGATCGCGAAATTATCAGTACTTGGTGTTTAATCTATTAATAATAATAAAATCAATCAATCAAACAAATAAAAAATAGAATAATCAAACCGAGAAAACTTAAGAACGTTGATTGAATGCTTTCTTGTTGCTATTGAGGTTGCTGATCTTGAATACAATGATTCAGATAATAATCACTAATGATTCTCAATTATTGTTATCTATATGATTTATGTTGTTGATCTCATATATATATATATAGAGATCTAATTCTGTTCTATTGCTAGTTATTTTGTTGCTACAATTAAGCTAATTAAACTTATCCAAATCCTCGCCATATTTATCAGCTTAGGAATTTGAGATTTACAACGAATCTAATATGAATAAAGTTTGTTGATGTGACGTGGAATATCCGCTTGAATAATACTTCTTCCATCGTCATTAATGTTGTTGTTGTTCTACCATGTTGACTTGTTGACTTGATGTTGACTTCTGAGTTAATTGGTCTTCCTCAGGAATTTACTCTTCCACAGGTAGTCTGTCTTCCACAGCAACTGTTGTACTGTACTTGTTCTTGTGCTTCCGTAGGAGTTCTTGTTTCCCGCAGCCTTCCCTCCAGCAACTTAACTTCTTTTCTTGTTCAGCTGAAGTTGTTCTTCCGTATGAGATCCATGGATGTACATTCTTCAGTTATGTTCCTGAGAACATCTACGGAAGAACAATTTGGTCATCCGCAGTTGTTCCAACACTTAGTCAATTTTCTAAATTGACACAGTTTAATGTTTTCTGCACATTCACTCATACATTCTGAAATATATGATATAATAGATGAAATATATTAAATGAAGTGCAAAATAAATGTTATTTAGTTCATAAACACAATTATAATCAAATATATTCATTTTATATCAATAATTACAATTAGGATTACAAGAGTGATATAAATCATCTAAACCTATACAAGAGATCTATCCCTAACAGTACTCCCCCTTAGGTTTAGACTGTAGTAATCATTGGTGTAGCACTCTAAGTTCATTCGCTCTTGCCAAAATTCTTGATTTGAGGGAGTTAGCAGCAGCTTTTTGATCTTCATATTTAAAACTGATCTGCCTTCGGCTCATTCTCTTCAAAGTTTTGTATTTGAAGCCCAGGATATCTTCTTCAGTGGTGAGTGTTGCAAAAATACTATTATTGCATACCACTTCCAAGTTATCCTGTTCTGAAATTCTTAGTTCAATGATTTGCTTGATTTTTGATCCTATTAGTTGGCCTGCTTCATACTTCCTTCGTTTACTTGCATTGGCATGCAGTTTGTCTATGACTTGAATTAGATGAACGTATAAGCATAAGTCATTTTATGCAGTTTGATCTTGCAGCCTTGGGAAAATACTTGTCATGTAGATATAAAGTATCGCTCGGATGAAGCAGCTTGATCTCCATTAGGTCAAATAGCCTTATGCTAGGACCTTTCTTCAGTGGATCATTTCTCTGCAACACCAGCTGTTTCATCCTTTCTACATATCCCCATTCTGTGATAGGGCAAGAGTACTGATTTCCCTCGATAACTTTGATTGATGCTTCAGTTTGATCTTCATACCCAATTCTCAGCAAAAATTCATCATCCACTTATTGAGAACTGGAATAAGACCTATTCTGTTTTGGCTTCCTTTTGTTGTGTTTTACATCTTCTCTCTATGCTTCTTTAAGCACATCTCCATTGAACCCGTGACTCAGCTTAGCCATAAGTCCAGAGAAGTCTCTTCCTCTTTGACTAATTGGGTAGTTTGTTATGGGGATGTTTTCCAGAGTGGTGAGGTCTGTATCTGGAAGTGTAAGGAGTGTTTCCACCCTTAGAAAGTAATGAATCATTCCGGATGTTCTCTTTATCACAGCATAGTCCCACTCTAAGTCATATTTCCAAGCAATGATTTTGTTTTCTTCTATTAATCTTAGAGTTGTCATGTTGTCAAACAACTGAATCATTATGGTCTTTTATTTAGTTATCTCTCTAACTGCAGTTCCCAAAGGTCAGACCTTGTTAGGGATCACATCCCTTGGCTCTTTTATCAACTTCTCTTTACCTCTCTGCATGTCTCTACTCTGAACTATAGTTGGTTTAGCAGGAGTTTGTTACTAGATACAAAGTGATTAGTTAAACTGTTAGTCATTGACTCAGGTAAAGGAATGTAATTATTGTTAACTGGTGGTGCAACTGCATGAAATCCCAATCCTGATTTGTTCTTAGACTCAATATGAGAGTTTAAAAATTTCTCATATTGTTCTGATGACAATTGGAATTTCTGCAGTTTCACCTCAGTAGATGCATGCTTTGACATAGATTTGGTTAAAGATGTAGTCAGATGCTCAACTTATGCTTTTTGATTATAATTTTCAGACACAAGTTTATCTAAATCCTTTTGTAAAGAATTAGTTTTAACTTGATAAAGTTTATGTTCTCTTACATGAGATTCATTTAGAAGTAAGGTTTTTTTTTACTTTTTCAACCAATTGTTGAGCATGAGATCTATATCTTTCTACTTCATCTATGCAACCGGGAGAGCACAACCTTTGTCTTACCTCAGTGGCCATTGGAGGCACTTTGTTTTCCATGTTGGCTATTAAAGCTTGATTTTTAGCAAGCATTTTCTTCTCATACATGCTCCAATCACAAGTACCATCCTGTAAAATAATCAAACCAGTTTCTTTAGTGTTAGAGGTACCTGTTGTATTGTTTGGTGGGGATGCATTGGTTAGTTGTGGGTGTGTGAAACTCCTTTAACTGGGTTGTCTTGAGTCAGTTGTTTGTTGTTGGTTGTTATTGCACTCCCTTGAAAAGTGTCCAAACAAATTGCATTTAAAGCATCTTACTTTGGACTTATCTACCCCAAGTTTTATTGTTCTGCTTCCAACAGATAGTCCTTTGTTTCTTTTCATATACATCTTGGCTCTATAGGCAATCATTGCCATTTCCCATTGCAGATCCATCTCTTCTACTTCATCAGGATGAAGTTCTTCTAGATCTTGTTGACAAAAATGAGCAGGAGTCAAGGTGCTTCCTAGATATGCCTGAAAACTTGAACTGAAAGCTGCAAAGGCTGCTTTATGTTCTTCAGATTCTAGAACCATCGTAATTGGTTCCGCTTGATTAATGATCTTCTTGCTTTTGGATTCTTCAGCCTTGCCTTTTTCCTTTTTGTTCTGCTTTCTTTGAGATCTTGATTTTGAAGGCTTTGCTGTATAGAAACTTTTTTCGTCTTCCGGTTCACTTTCATCACTTGAGTTGCCTTCACCTTCATTGTAGATGAATGCACTCCTAGTATTCTTCAGCTCTTTGAATTGATAAGGAGCTATAGGTGTTTTAACACTTTTGTTTCTCTTCTTTTCATCTAGCTCCAATGCTTCTACCTTAGCTACTAGTGTATCTAGTCCTATTTCTTTTAGATCAATAGTATTTTTAAACATGGACACAGTCTGTGTCCAATTTTCTGGTAATGAATGAAGCATCTTTTTATTTAATTCCTCATTGCTGTAGTTAAGTTCAAGAATATTCATTTTTGTAACAAGTTGCATAAATCTATGTAATTGTAGAGGGACTTACTCTCCCGGAATATGATGGAAGGTTTCATATTGTGCACGGAGAATGTCCTTTTTGATACTTCTTATCTCGTCAATGCCTTCACACAGAGTGTGCAGGATTTTCCATAACGAGTTAGCAGTTTTGTATAATTCACACCTGATCAAGAGTTCTTCAGGCAAAGCCATAGTAGGCATACTATAGGCTTTGATGTCAATCTTGACTCTCTTGGCATCATCAGGTGATAGATTCTTTAAACTAATGGGCTGATTATTAACCTTATAATCCGTTCCTAAGGCAGGTGGAATATAAGGTCCTTTGGTAATCGAAGCCCATAAGTTAGAATCTGTATAATTAACATGATTCCTGAACTAGATTTTCCAGGTTTTAAAATCAGATTTGTTTTCCAGTTTCGGAGGTTGATAAGCACCAACAACTGAGTTACTCATGATAGTTAATTTAAAAAAAAAGGTTTTGTTTTAAAATAGAATTCTATTAAACTTAATCAAAGCTGATAGATCAATTGATATAAATCAATAAGCACCAAGCCCTGATACCACCTGTGAATCCTAGGATCGTTCAGGAATTATCAGAATTGATTTGAACAAGTATTGATTGCGGAATTATCAATACTTGGTGTTTAATCTATTAATAATATTAAAATCAATCAATCAAACAAATAAAAAAAAGAATAATCAAACCGAGAGAACTTAAGAACATTGATTGAATGCTTTCTTGTTGCTATTGAGGTTGTTGATCTTGAATACAATGATTCAGATAATGATCACTAATGATTCTAATGATTCTCAATTATTGTTATCTATATGATTTATGTTGTTGATCTCGTATATATATATAAAAATCTGATTTTGTTCTATTGCTAGCTCTTTTTTTGCTATAATTAAGCTAATTAAACTTATCCAAATCCTCGCCATGTTTATCGGCTTAGGAATTTGAGATTTACAACTAATCTAATATGAATAAAGTTTTTTTATGTGACGTGGAATATCCGCTTGAATAATACTTCTTCCATCATCATTAATGCTGTTGTTGTTCTGCCATGTTGACTTGTTGACTTCTGAGTTAATTGGTCTTCCGCAGGAATTTACTCTTCCGCAGGTAGTCTGTCTTCCGCAGCAACTGTTGTACTGTACTTGTTCTTGTGCTTCCACAAGAGTTCTTGTCTTTCGCAGCCTTCCATCCAGCAGCTTCACTTTTTTTCTTGTTCAGCTGAAGTTGTTCTTCCGTATGAGATCCATGGATGTACATTCTTCAGTTATGTTCCTGAGAACATCTACGGAAGAACAATTTGGTCATCCGCAGTTGTTCCAACACTTAGTCAATTTTCCAAATTGACATAGTTTAATGTTTCCTGCAAATTCATACATACATTCTGAAATATATTATATAATAGATGAATATATTAAATGAAGTGCAAAATAAATGTTATTTAGATCATAAACACAATTATAATCAAATATATTCATTTTATATCAATAATGATAATTATGATTACAAGAGTGATATATATCATCTAAACCTATACAAGAGATCTATCCCTAACAAGAATGACTAAAACCTCTCAGCAAGCTCAACACAATGAGGTTAGGGATGAAGAAGAAAGTTTAGCTATGGTTGTCTATTCGGATCCATCCACTGAAGAAAGAGTTGATGAGGAAACAGAAATGAAAGAGCTAATCGAAGACTTAGACATGTATTCATATAGAGAGTTCATTATTGATGAAGACTTTTGGGACTTTATCAGAGAACTCAGAGCTCTAGTGGAACCAATAGTTATGATTCCTCTCAACCATGTTCCATTAGAAGAAGAATTAATCTTATAGCTTGTTCCTGCAGTCACCTTGACTGATGAACAAAAGGAACTTGTCAGGAAGCTGTGTGAAGAGCTTAAAGAAAAAGAAACTGTTGAAAAACAGAAAGAAGAAGCTGAAACGCTTGAAAAAGAAAAGAAGAAACAAGAAGCTGAAGCCTATGTTCCCTCATCCTCTGGTCCCCATATGCACACATACTCCAGAAAGAGGAAATACCTATCAGAAAAGGCCAAAGGAAAATTGCCTATGGTAGAAGAAGAACCAGCTCAAAAGAAACAAAAGGATGATCCAAGAAGCCTTGCTGCTATTGCTTAGTGTTTAGAGGAGCATGAGAAGGCTGTGGAACAATTGAAGAAGAAACTTAAAGTGATTGTTTTGAAAGAAGGAGAGATAGAGGGAAGATATGATGAAATCATCCTTGATGACACTTTGATCAGGGACAGTCCTACAAAGGTGGAGTCATCTGTTGAGGAGATAGTTAAGAAGGCACAAGTTGATGATCCTATGATTAAAGCATTGTTTTTTATCAACCACGGGTATGATGCTGATGAAGCCTTTGGGATGACATAGTAAGCATACTATAGGCCTTAATATCAATTTTGACTCTCTTAGCATCTTCAGGAGACAGATCTTTCAAACTTATGGCCTAATTGTTATCATTATGATCAGGTCCAAGTGCAGGTGGAATGTAGGAACCTTCAATCATTGACACCCATAAGTCAGAATCAGTGTAGTTAACATGGTTCCAGAATCTAATTTACCATTTTTAAAAATTAGCTTTGTTTTCAAATTTAGGGGTTGATAAGCTGAGCCAACAATTGAATTACTCATTTTAGTTAACTTGGTAATTATCAAACTATCAACTGATCTAATACCCTATGAATATGTAAAGTAAACATAATTCAAACACACTCAAACAGAAGTAACAAATCACTGATAATACTGATATTAAAACAACTAAGACAGAAATTTCATTGAATTAATGGCTTTTATTGAGAATAAGCTAATTAATGACAAACTCTTAATTATTAGTCAATTAAGAAGTTGTGATCAAAATTAGTCAAACCTCTTAATAAATTCTTAGTTGATTTGGAATTTGAGATGTTAGATGATGGGACCTATTCAATATAACACCCAAAAATTTTAATAAAAAAAAAAGGAAAAGAAAAGCATCTTGAAAGAATAGAAACGGAGCACAAGTGGAGGGGGCCAAAGTGTAAAAAGTACAAAACCTTATTATTTTAATGATTAAAAGGTATGACTACCCATGCATCCCCTCTACATTCTGCTTTTCTGCTGGAAACAAGAAAGAAGAAGAAGAACAGAAGATCTCTCGGTTCTAGAGAGATAAAGAAGCTGATTTGGCTAAGGTAGGTATTTTTCTTGCGTTTTTGGTTCGGTTTGTTGGGGTTTCAACCTTAAAACCGAGTTTTATGTGTTCTTTGTGCTTGGTTGTGTGTTTTGTTGTGTTTTTAGGTGTTTGGACTCTTTATGCTCTCAAGTTTGGTGGAGTTTTACTTTAAGGCTGCATTACGTGAGTTCTAGATCCCTTGTTTTTGGTTTTTAAAACTTCTTTAGGGCTGAAAACGCATGTAAAAATGTTTTACAACTTGTATGTATGCTAACCGTATGTATGTTGTGTTTGGTTGGTTGTATTTCTTGGATTTATGCTTGCTTTAGGTGCTTAGAATGATAGATTTAAGTTATGAGCATGTTAGAATGATGTTTGGGACTGGTAATAATTTAAAAACACGTAAATCTGCTGCCCATGCACCCAAATAGGGCTCATGCTCCTGAAATTTAGCTCAGACGCCTGTGTCCTACTTATTCACCTAAACAGTACCTCATGTGCCTAGAAATTTTGCCCAGTAGTCTAAGTGTTGCTCATGCGCCTGGAATTTTGCCCATGCGCCTAAGTTGTAGGCTCCTGCACCTGATACTTAGCCAAAAAGACTAAGTTACACTCCATGCGCCCCAATAGTGCCCATGCGCCCACTGCCCAAAATACCTAAGTAAACCTCATGCGCCCGAATAGTATCCATGCGCCCAAAAAATTTCTCATATGCCTAAGTGTTAGTTCAGGCGCCTAACTTTTCCATGCGCCTAAGTGTTGGTACACCTGCATAGTGCTCATGCGCCTAAATGCCTTAGAAAATTTTTGAGATTTTTGGGAAATAGAAATTTTAGGGTTTAACTCTGGGATGTTTTGATGGTTGTATGTGTTGATGTTATGCATGATTATGGCTTATTCTTATGTTCCATATTACGTATTATTACTTGACTTTACGTGGTGTGTTTATGCTTGTATACGTAAAGTATTATCATAAATGAAGTGAAAGATTAATGTTAATGAAAAGTGGAACATAACGAATGAATGAAAGTCTTGCAAGCGAATTGAATGGAGGTGCATGACCATGTTGTCGTTAGCTCAACTATGTGAAGTTTAGCTAACCTGAAGGATGCACACTGGGTTAATCTTTGAGATTGACGGGACCCTTGTAGCATGCCCTAGGTACTGGGTCAGGCTTCGTGCGCAATGTTAGGGGTCTATTTATAGATCTCGGTCCAGTACCAGCTTCGTGCACAATGTTCGGGGTATTGCACATTGGTCTGGTAGAAAGTGAAAGATAATGATAAAAGTACGAAATAAAAGTGAAAAACGATGAAAGATAATAATGAATATTATCTTGTTGTACGTATGATGTGTGATCATGTATGGAAGTAACGGATTTATGAAAAGAAAGTATTTTAAGAAAATGATATTTTTATATATCTAAACAAAGGATTTTAATTTTAAAACTAGAACTCACTCAGCAACGTTGACTTTTATGCATTTTCAGTTGGCAGGTAATTTGTTGCTGGGATGGCACGCGGGGGAAGGCTACTTGGTGGGCAAGACTGGCATCCATTCGTGCATGATAATTATATTTTTTTGTAATGCAACTAAACATTTCTTTTGTAACTCCTATTATACATTGATGTATTATTTGGCAACACTAAATATTAATGCAATGAATGGTTTTTGGTAAACTAATCCGCTACGATATTTTCATGAAATGTATTTATTTTTATATGAAAAATGCTGTGATGGTCCAACTGTGAGGTCTCCGGGAACGGGGCCTTACAAGTTGGTATCAGAGCCAAAGTTTAAGAGAAATGGGTAAAAATATTTTAAAAACCTAAACTTAAACTAAGAATGAGACCGAATGGAGGGATGCCAGCCCAAGTAGCTACGTGCCATCAGGTATTTTTTTTTGATAAATGTTAACTGGTATTATGTGCACGTGCTATCTGATTTATGTGCCCTTAGTAGATTTGAGTACTGATGTAGTCAGGATAGGAAATGCTTGGGGGATGAAGAGTAAAGTAAGTGGCTAATCACAACTGGCCACTGTAATTAGGGGCTTACTATACTTGACATAAACTAAGCTATTACCTTGAATGACCGTGTTGGTGTTTGAATCTTATAGTGTTTAGAGGATGGTTGGTGGTAGATCGTTGAAAGCTTCCCGAGGTGGAGCACGGGGTGGCCGTGTTGCTGGACCACGTGTCACGAGGAACAAGACGAAGACTACTGAGACTGCTCCTGCTGAGCCCGAGCTTCATCACCAGGAGGGCGGTGATTAGAGTGCTAACTTGAGAGCCTCAGTAAAGGAGGCAGTTGTGGAGGAAGTACATCAGGTCATGCAGACAATCCTACCATTTGTGGTGACCGAGGTCATCCGTGCGGTAAGGGAGGATGACAAGAAGGAGAGGGAGGAGGAGTGAAGGAAAACTACTGGGAGAAGAGGGGATGATAGAGATCATGGTGAGAGGGAGAAACTAAACACTGAGATGGCAGCCTCCAGTGATGAGGAGGAGGTGGTAGTGCGATAGACCGCGAAGGGGTGCAGCTACGGGGCATTCCAGCAATGCAAACCCCTAACTTTTGATGGCAATGGTAATGCTGCTGCTGCTTACTGCTGGGTGAGAGAAATGGAGGCGGTACTGGAGATTAGTGAGTGTAGGGAGGACCAAAAGGTGAAGTTCTTCACTCACTCATTTGTAGACTCAGCTTTATGTTGGTGGGACAATATTGTCTAAGCCGAGGGCAGCAGGGCCATCGAAAAGATGAGTTGGGAAGAACTGAAGAAGATGTTGATTGAGGAATTTTGTCCTCACTGAGAGCTAGACAAGATAGAGAGGGAGTTCCTGCAGCTAGAGACGGGGACCATGACCCATCAGCAATACACCACCAAGTTCAACGAGATGACGAGGCTGGTACTGGATCCGGTGTTGAGAAAGATCAAGAGGTATATTCAAGGATTGCCAGTGGATATCTGTAGGCACCTGATTGTTGCCCAGCCGAGTACCTTTAGATCGACAGTGGATCTGGCAGGGAGACTCTATGATGAAAGGGAAACGGCTATGGTATAGGTGAGAAAGGCGGGTGCCGGTGATAGGAACTGGAGTGGAAAGTGGTTTGGACGTGGTGGTTTCACTCCAAACAACAAGAGGATGAGGGTGGATGACCGAAGGGTGGTGTCATCAAGCTCGGGGAGGAAGAAGTGTGGCAAATGTGAAAAGGAGCACACTGGAGAGTGCAGGTGGGGATCGAATGTATGCTTTAGGTGTGGGAGGTCTGGTCAATTGGCAAGGGATTGTAGGGTGTTGAGGTGCTATAATTGTGGTAAAGAAGGTCATGTGAGTAGGGATTGCAAGAAGCCAAGGGCAGAGAGTTCTAGGGCGAAGAAGAGGATAGAGAATGAAGGACAGAGGGAAAGCGCTAGAGCATTCATGATGACCCGAGAGGAGGCCAGGGTGGACCCCGATGTCGTGTCAGGTATGTTTCTAGTAAACCAAACTTGTGCCTCTGTATTATTTGATTCTGGTGCAAGTAGGAGTTTCATTTCTACTACTTTCTGTGATAAGTTGTCTGTTAGTAGTAGAAGTATTGATGAGCCTTTTGATGTAGAAACTGCTATTGGTAAGTCTACCAGAATTTCTTATATGATAGAGGGTTGTGACATAGAATTTGAAGGCCATAGGTTCTCTGCTAAACTATTTGTGATGCCCCTAGGTAGATTTGATGTAGTTCTAGGGATGGATTGGTTAGCATCCAATGAGGCAAATATTATGTGTCGCAAGAAAATGATCCGATTAACTGCGCCCGACGGAAGTTCGGTGACGGTCTACGGTGATCGAGTGACTACGGTTCCTAAAATGATTTTGATGGTGGTGGCAGAGAAGTGCATGAAACGTGGATGTAATGCCTACTTGGCTTACGTGAAGGATGTGGATGCGTCAGTACCATAATTGTCTGATGTACCAGTTGTGTGTGACTTTCCGGATGTGTTCCCAGAAGATTTACCAGGTGTGCCACCGGACCGTGAAATCGAGTTTCAGATCGATTTGATACCTGGTGCTCAGCCTATTGCCAAAGCACCATACCGATTGGCTCCTTCTGAGATGAAGGAACTGATGGTTCAGTTACAAGAGTTGATGGGCAAGGGTTTCATCCAACCGAGTATCTCTCCCTGGGGTGCTCCAGTTTTGTTTGTAAAGAAGAAAGATGGTAGTATGAGGATGTCCATTGACTACGGTGAGTTAAACAAGTTAATGGTGAAGAACCGATATCCGCTACACAGAATAGATGACTTGTTTGACCAGCTCCAACGTGCCAGTTGGTTCTCGAGAATAGATCTCTGATCTGGCTACCATCAATTGAAGGTGAAGGAGCAGGATATCCCTAAAACAACATTTCGTATGTGTTATGGACACTAAAAGTTTCTCGTTATGTCTTTTGGTCTAACTAACGTGCCAGCTGCTTTTATGGATTTGATGAACCGAGTGTGTCGGCCAATGTTGGATAAATTAGTGATTGTGTTTATTGATGATATCCTGATTTATTCGAAGAGCGAAGAAGAACATGCCAGCCACATACACGAAGTACTGGAGATGCTTAGAAGAGAGAAACTATATGCTAAATTCTATAAGTGCACTTTCTTGTTGCGTGAAGTTCAATTTTCGGGTCACGTGGTAAATTCTAAAGGAATCATAGTGGACCCAGCAAAGGTTGAGGCAGTGATGCAATGGATGTTTCCAAAGACGCCATCCGAGATTCACAGTTTCTTGGGTTTGGCGGGCTACTACAGAAGATTTATCCAAGACTTTTCCAAGATAGCCTCACCATTGACCAAGTTGACCCGTAAGGACGTAAAGTTCGTATGGGGTCTGGAACAGGAGAATGCTTTTGAGGAGTTAAAGATGAGATTGACTCAAGCTCTTGTTTTGACATTGCTCGAAGGGAACGAAGACTTAGTGGTCTATTTAGATGCTTCATATTTGGGATTGGGTTGTGTGCTAATGCAGAGGGGAAGAGTAATATCCTACGCGTCCCGACAGTTGAAAATTCATGAGGCTAATTACCCTACTCATGACTTGGAGTTAGCGGTCGTGGTCTTCGCGTTGAAGATTTGGAGGCACTACTTGTACAGGACGAAGTGCACTATCTTCACGGACCATAAGAGTTTGAAATACTTCTTTGAGTAGAAGGACCTCAATATGAGGCAAAGGAGGTGCCTGGAATTGATCAAGGATTATGATTGTGAGATCCACTACCATCCGGGCAAAGCCAACGTAGTGGCAGACGCCCTTAGCTGAAAAGAGAGACCCGAACCAATCCGGGTGAAAGCTTACCAGTTGATTATGACCTCCGATGTGATGACACAGATCAAGGAGTTCCAAGATGAGGCATTTAAAGAAGATCACCTTAACTCTGAAAGGATGAGAGGTCTGGTCATGGATTTGGGTGAAAATACTCATGGAGGTGGAACCCGCTTCGGGCGGATATGGATCCTTCGTTATGGTGACCTACGGGGGCTGATCATGGACGAAGCTCATAAGACTCGATACTCCATTCATCCCGGTACTACTAAGATGTATCATGATATGAAGAAAGATTACTGGTTACCGGGTATGAAGCGTGATGTGGTGGAGTATGTGAGCAAGTGCCTTACTTGTTTGCAGTTGAAGGCAAGGCATCAGAAGCCATACGGAAAGATCCAACCTCTGGATATACCCGAGTGGAAATGGGAGCACATCACCATGGACTTCATAATGAAGTTGCCGTGTATGGTAAGAGGGTATGATGCCATGTGGGTGATAGTAGACCGTTTAACGAAGAGTGCTCACTTTCTACCGATTTGCGAGACGTATTCTTTCGAGAGGTTGGCGGATCTATTCATCAAAGAGACCGTGACACGTCATGGTGTAGCAATGTCTATTGTGTCAGACCGTGATACTCAGTTTACATCTAAGTTTTGGAAGAGGTTTCACGATGCAATGGGCACGAGGTTGCATATCAGTACAGCTTACCATCCCCAGATAGATGGTCAGTCCGAGAGGACGTTCCAGACACTTAAGGATATGCTCCATGCATGTGTGATTGACTTTGGAGGAAGTTGGGATGAACATTTACCATTAGCTGAATTCTCATACAAAACCAGTTATCATGCCAGCATTGGTATGCCACCATATGAGATGCTATATGTTAGGAGGTGTAGAACGCCCGTGTGTTGGGGTGACACCGGGCAGAAAGAGTTAGGAAGTGTTGAGGTGATCGAGGCTAGAACGGAGAAGTTAGAGAAGATCAAAGCCTTTATGAAGGCGGCGAAAGATAGGCAAAAGTCATATACCAACAAGAGACGTAGACCGATTGAATTCAATGTGGACAATAGGGTCATGTTGAAGGTCTTGCCTTGGAAAGAAATCATCCGGTTTAGGAGGCGGGGTAAGCTCAGTCCAAGGTACATAGGACCTTTCCGAATTATTGCACGAGTAGGAGAGGTGGCCTATCGATTGGAGCTACCTGATGAGTTAAGTGGAATTCATCCAACATTCCATGTATCTCATCTGAGAAAATGCGTAGCTGATGAAGACATGATTATACCACTAGAAGACATTGAAGTGGATGAACGGCTCAACTATATAGAGCAACCAGTGGCAATCATTGACCAAAAAGAGAAGAGGCTACGGAATAAAGTGGTTCCACTGGTGCGAATGCAGTGGAAGCAGAGGAAGGGATCAGAGTCTACATGGGAGACTGAGGAAGAGATGAGACAGCATTACCCACAACTGTTTGAAGAATAACAGGTTCCGGGGACGAAACCTCTATAAGGGGGGTGGACTTGTAACACCCGAAAATTTTAATAAAAAGAAAGGAAAAGAAAAGCATCTTGAAAGAATAGAAAAGGAGCACACGTGGAGGGGCCCCAAAGTGTAAAAAGTACAAAACCTTATTATTTTAATGATTAAAAGGTATGGCCGCCCATGCATCCCCTCTACTTTCTGCTTTTCGGCTGGAAACAAGAAAGAAGAAGAAGAACAAAAGATCTCTCAGTTCTAGAGAGAGAAAGAAGCTGATTTTGCTAAGGTAGGTATTTTTCTTGCGTTTTTGGTTCGGTTTGTTAGGGTTTCAACCTTAAAACTGATTTTTATGTGTTCTTTGTGCTTGGTTGTGTGTTTTGTTGTGTTTTTAGGTGTTTGGAGTCTTTTTGTCCTCAAGTTCGGTGGAGTTTTACTTGAAGGCTGCATTAGGTGAGTTCTAGATCCCTGGCTTTGTGTTTTTAAAACTTCTTTGGGGCTAAAAACGCATGTAAAAATGTTTTACAACTTGTATGTATGATAACCGTATGTATGTTGTGTTTGGTTGGTTGTATTTCTTGGATTTATGCTTGTTTTAGGTGCTTAGAATGATAGATTTAAGTTATGAGCATGTTAGAATGATGTTTGGGACTGGAAATAATTTAAAAACACGTAAGTCTGCTGCCCATGAGCCCAAATAGGGCTCATGTGCTTGAAATTTAGCTCAGACGCCAAAGTCCTTCTTATGCGCCTAAACAGTACCTCATGCGCCTAAAAATTTTGCCCAGTAGTCTAAGTGATGCTCATGCACCTGGATTTTTTCCCATGTGCCTAAGTGGTAGGTTCATGCACCTGATACTTAGCCAAAAAGACGAAGTTCCACTCCATGTGCCCCAATAGTTCCCACGCGCCCACTACCCAAAATACCTAAGTGAACCTCATGCACCCGAATAGTATCCATGCGCCCAGAAAATTTCTCAAACGCCTAAGTGTTTGTTCAGGCACCTAACTTTTCCATGCACCGAAGTGTTGGTACGCCTGCATAGTGCTCATGTGCCTGCATAGTGCTCATGCACCTAATTGCCTTAGAAAATTTCAGAGATTTTTGCAGAATAGAAGTTTTAGGGTTTAACTCTGGGTTGTTTTAATGGTTATATGTGTTAATGTTATGCATGATTATGGCCTGTTCTTATCTTCCATATCACGTATTATTACGTGACTTTACGTGGGGTGTTTATGCTCGTATACGTAAAGTATTATCATAAATGAAGTGAAAGATTAATGTTAATGAAAAGTGGAACATAAAAAATGAATGAAAGTCTTGCAAGCAAATTGAATGGAGGTGCACAACCATGTTGTCGATAGCTCAACTCTGTGCGCTTTAGCTAACCCGAAGGATGAAAATTGGGTCAATCTTTGAGATTGACGGGACCCTTGTAGCATGCCCAAGGTACTGGGTAAGGCTTCGTGCACAATTTTAGGGGTCTATTTATATACCTAGGCCCAGTACCCGCTTCGTGCATAATGTTCGGGGTATTGCATTGGTCTGGTAGAAAGTGAAAGAAAATGATAAAAGTACGAAATAAAAGTGAAAAATGATGAAAGATAATAATGAATATTATCTTGTTGTACGTATGATGTGTGATCATGTATGGAAGTAACGAATTTATGAAAAGGAAGTATTTTAAGAAAATGATAATTTTATATATCTAAACAAAGGATTTTAATTTTAAAACTAGAACTCACTCAGCAATGCTGACTTTTATGCATTTTCAGTTGGCAGGTAATTTGTTGCTGGGATGGCCCGCGTGGGAAGGCTACTTGGCGGGCAAGACTGGCATCCATTCGTGCATTATAATTATGTTGTTTTGTAATACAACTAAACGTTTCTTTTGTAACTCCTATTATACATTGATGTATTATTTGGCAACATTAAATATTAATGCAATGAATGGTTTTTGATAAATTAATCCGCTGCGATATTTTCATGAAATGTATTTATTTTTATATGAAAAATGCTTTGATGATCCAACTGTGAGGTCTCCAGGAACAAGGCATTACATTCAAATTTGTTTGAACAACCTTTAAATATCAAACAACAACACAAATCCATGAATCAAAATATTTTTTATGTAGATCAGAGTTAATCGAGCAATGGAACAGTACTCGATGATAGATATAACAGGGTTTGATGATTTTAACTAATTACACCAATTCGTTGAGTAAAATACCTTCGTTAGCTATTGATTAGCTAAACCCATCTTGTGTTTTGATTAAATTGTTCAACAACACGCTTAAATCTGAGTTATGAACTCTCAAGCTATGACGAACACTCAAAAGCAATTTTAAGCTAAATTATCATATCTAATAAAAAACTGATAGATCTAATGAAATTAACAACTAATTAGACTAATCAAAACTGATAGATCAATTGATCGAAATCAATGAGCACGAGGCTCTGATACCACCAGTGAATCCAAGGATCGAAACAGGAATTTATCAGTTTGATTGAACAAATAATGATCACGGAATTATCACAACTCGTTGTTTAATTTATTGTTTAAGAAATTGTAATTGTAACGTAAATCGACGAAGAACAGATGATGGAAATGGAAAACAATTTAAAGTAATACGATAAACTAGTTTGCATCAAACAATTTCTATTAATACTGAATTGGTTACAATTGGTTTTGCTTTTTGATGATATGGTAATTGCTAGGTGATGTTCTTGGTGTTCTTGGTGTTCTTGCTATTTTGATTGCTATTCTAGTGTAACTAGAATTGTCGTATCGTTTTTCTGTGTATTGTTTCTAAAGAGTGCACCCATGCCTTCTATTTATAGGCAGAGGGATTCACTTTTACATGGGTAAAGGTAACTTTCTTATTGTGGTAAGAAAGTTACTCAAATAAAATTCTTGATGTGACATGAAATATTCATTTCTGACAGAAGTGTAGTCTTTCGTAGATGTTGAGTTGATGACATCACTCCAGAGAGTTTGACTTGTTGACTTCATGTGGCTTCCTTGATGATTGGAGTTCATGCAAGTAATTTGTTCTTCCGTAGGAGTTATCTCTTTGATATTCATATTGAACTTCATCCGCAGGAGCAAGCTTTCTTCTTCCGCAGGAGCAGCAGTAACTTGAACTCACGAGCAGACTTGTTCTTTCGTAGATAGTTCTTGTACTTGGTCAATTTTCAAAATTTACCAAGTATGATGTTTTCCTGCAATTACACATATAATCAACACAAATAATTATTTGGGTTAACATATATATATCTTGCATACAAAAAGATAAAGACTTACAAGAGTTGATTTGGTTAAAAACTTTAGATATCCTACAGCCAAGTTAGTGCTCAAGCTCTAATTTTCTTCATTTAAATATGATATACTCATTTGTCATGCTGATGACTACTCCCCCTAAATTTGTGATTAATCGTAAACTTATACATTTAGCAGAAATCTATGCAGAGAATATCATGAAAAGCAATTATCTTTCCATCATATTAGCAAAGAAAAGAACATAAACAAAATCTTTTTGTATTTTTATTTATAAGCAGAAACTACACATAACATATTTACAAACCATAAAATGGGATCATACTATGTGTAACACCCGAAAATTTCTAAAAAGAAAAGAAAAGAAAAGTATAAAGCAATTGCATAAGTGGTGGGGCTAAAGTTGTGTAAAGGACAAAACTTTATTATTTTATGTTTAAAAGAGCATGGCCGCCCACTACTTGGTTCATCTACTTCTCGGCTACGAAAAAAAGAAGAAACACAGAGCTTCATCGGTTTCTAGTGAGAGAAAGCTTCAAAAGGTGAGTGTTTTCTTGTGTTTTTGTTCAGTTTCAGCTGAATTTTCAGCTTTGGGACCGATTCTTATGTGTTCTTTGTGTTCAGTTCTGCGTTTTTGGTGTGTTTAGGTGTTTGAACTCCTAGTGCTTCTGAGTTTGGAGGAGTTTTGCTCGAAAGCTGCTGTAGGTGAGTTCTAGATCCCCAGTTGTCTGTTTTTAAACGTGCTTTTGGGGCTGAAATGCATATAAAAATGTTCTACAAACTGTGTATGAAACCATATATTTATACTCTGTTTATACGGGTGAATGTATGTTTGTGTATGATTTCTTGTGTTTCGTATTTATATGCTTGATTTAGGTATTTGGTATGTTAGATTTGTGTTAGGAACATGTTAAAATGATGATTGGGTCTGAAAAATAGTGTAGATTCGAATTATCAACTGCCCATGTGCCGAACATAGTGCCCATGCACCTGGAATTTTGTTCATGCGCCTAAGTACCTGGTCATGCGCCCAAACAGTACCCCATGCGCCTAAAATTTTGCTTAAGTGTTAATCATGCACCCAAGCAGTACTCATGCGCTGAGAATTTCCTCATGCGCCTAAGTGTTCCCATGCGCCTATGTGCCCGTGCGCCTACATAGTACTCATGCGCCTGCATAGTGCTCATGCGCCTAAATGCCTTAGAAAATTTTCTGAAATTTTGGGAAATACAAATTTTAAGGAATAGCCCTCGTATGTTTTGATGGTTATGTTTGTTGGTATTATGTATGTTTCTGGCTTGTTTTTATGTTCCTTATTACGTATTATTACGTGACTTTACGTGGTGTGTTTATGCTCGTTTGCGTAAAGTATTATCATAAAGAAGTGAAAGATAAATGATAATGAAAGTGGAACATAATGAATGAATGAAAGTCTTGCAAGCAAATGAAAGGAGGTTCACAGCCATTGGGTTGTCATCTCAACTGTGTGCGGTTTAGCTAACCCGAAGGATGCACACAGGGTCAATCCTAGAGATTGGCGGGACCCTTGTTGCTTGCCCTAGGTACTAGAGTCAGCTTCGTGCACAATGTTCAGGGTCTATTTATAGGCCCTAGGCCCAGTACCCGCTTCGTGCATAATGTTCGGGGTATTGCACATTGGTCTGGTAGAATGTGAAAGATAATAATGAAAGAAAGTGCGAAAATGAACGATTATTAACAATGGTGGAAGATAATAAATGAATATTATCTTGTTGTACGTATGACGTGTGATCACGTACGGAAGTAATGGATTTCAAGAGAAGGAAGTATTTTAAGAAAGTGATATTTTCTTATATAATCAAAAGGGAACTTTAAATTTTAAAACTAGAACTCACTCAGCAATGCTGACTTTTATGCATTTTCAGTTGGCAGGTAACTTGTTGCTCAGGATGGCATGCGGGTAAGGCTACTTGGCGGGCAAAGACTGGCATCCATTCGTGCTTAATGATATTGTTGTATTGTAATACAATTGAATTATTCTTTTTTGTAACTTTTAAAATACAATGATGTATTATTTAGCAACATCAAGTATTAATGCATGAATGGTTTTTGATAACTTAATCCTCTGCGATGTTTTTTTATGAAATTTATTTATTTTATATGAAAAATGTTGTGATTGTCCAACTGTGAGCTCTCCGGGATCGGGGACTTACAAGTTGGTATCAGAGCCAAAGTTTAAGAGAAATGGGTAAATTATTTTAAAAACCTATACTTAAATTGAGAATGGGACCAAATGGAGGGATGCCAGCCCAAGTAGCTACGTGCCTTCAGGTAATTCGTTTTCTTAAATGATAACCGGTATTATATGCGTGTGTTATCTGACTTATGTGCTCTTACTAGATTTTGATACTGATGTAGTTAGGATAGGCAATGCTTGGGGGATGAAGAGTAAAGTAAGTGGCTAATCATAACTGGCCACTGTAATTAGGGACTTACTATACTTGACATAATCTGAGCTATTACCTTGAATGACCATGTTGGTGTTTGAATCTTATAGTGTTTAGAGGATGGCTAGTGGTAGATCGTCGAATGCTTCTCGAGGAGGAGTACGGGGTGGCCGTGGTGCTGGACCACGTGTCATGAGGAACGAGACTAAGACTGCTGAGACGGCTCCTACTGAGCCCGAGCTTCATCACCAGGAGGGCGGTGATGAGAGTGCCAACTTGAGAGCCTTACTAAAGGAGGCAGTTATGGAGGAAATGCATCAGGTCATACAGATGATCAAGCCGTCTGTGGTGATCGAGATCATTCGTGCGGTGAGAGAAGATGAAAAGAAGGAGAAGGAGGAGGAGAGAAAGAAAATTGTTGGGAGAAGGTGGGATGATAGGGGTAATGATGAAGGGGAACAACTGAGATTGTTGTCTTTAGTGATGAGGAGGAGGAGGAGGAAGCAGCGTAGGAGACTAAGGGGTGTAGCCATGGAGCATTCCAAAGATGCAGACCCCCAACTTTTGATGGTAATGGTAATGCTGCTGTTGCTCACCAATGAGTGAGGTAGATGGAGGCGGTACTCGATATCAATGAGTGCCGAGAGGATCAAAAGGTGAAGTTTCCCGCTCACTCATTTGTGGATTCGGCTTTATGCTGGTCGGACAACATTGTCCAGGCTGAAGGTAGCAGGGCGATTGGGAGAATAAGGTAGGTGAGCTGTAGAAGCGAGTGATTGAGGAGTTTTGTCCTCACAGGGATCTATATAAGATCAAGAGGGAGTTCCTGCAGCTGGAGGCGGGAACCATGACACACCAACAGTACATGGCAAAGTTTAATGAGATGGCAAGGTTAGTGCCAGACCAGGTGACACCCGTGTCCCCAAAAAATCAAGAGGTACATCCAGGGACTGCCGGCGGATATCCACAGGCACATGATCGCCGCCCGGCCGAGTAGTTTTAGGTCGGTGGTCGATCTGGCAAGGAGGCTGTATGATGAAAGGGAAGAGGTGACTGTAGTGGAGGTGAATAAGAAAGGTGGTGGTGACAGAAACTGGAATGGAAAGCGATTTGGCCGTGGTGGTTTCACCCCGAACAATAAAAAGGCAAGGGTGGATGACTGGAAGGTAGAGTCGGCAGGCACGGGGATGAAAAAGTGTTGCAAGTGCGGGAAGGAGCATACGGGGGAGTGTAAGTGGGGACTGAATGTCTGTTTCAACTATGGGAGGCTTGGTCATGTGGTAAGGGATTGTAAGGCGATGAGGTGCTACAACTACGGTGAAGAAGGTCATATGAACAGGGACTGCAAGAAGCCGAGGGCTGCAAGTTCCAGGGCAAAGAAGCGAACCGAGAATGAAGGGCAGAGGGCAAGCGCTAGAGCATTCACGATGACCCGGGAGGAGGCTAGAGTGGACCCCGATGTCGTGTCAGGTATGTTTCTAGTAAACCAAACTTGTGCCTCTATGTTATCTGATTCTGGTACTAGTAGGAGTTTCAATTCTGCTGCTTTCTGTGCTAAGTTGCCTGTTAGTAGTAGAAGCATTGATGAGCCCTTCAATGTAGAAACTACCATTGGTAAGTCTACCAGGATTTACAATTTGATAGAGGATTGTGACATAGAACTGGAAGGCCATAGGTTCTCTGCTAAACTATTTGTGATGCTCCTAGGTGGATTTGATGTAGTTCTAGGGATGGATTGGTTAGCAGCCTATGAGGAAAATATTGTGTGTCGCAAGAAGATGATCTGACTGACAGTGCCTGATGGGAGTTTGGTAACGGTCTACGGTGACTGAGTTACTACCATTCCAAAGGTGATTTCGATAGTGGTGGCAGAGAAGTGCATGAAACGGGGATGTAGTGCCTACCTGGTTTACGTGAAGGATGTGGATGCGTCAGTACCATAATTGGCTGATGTACCAGTTGTATGTGACTTTCCAAACGTGTTCCTAGAAGATTTACCAGGTATGCCACCAGACCACGAGATCGAGTTTCAGATCGATTTGATACCTGGTGCTCAGCCCGTTGCCAAGGCACCGTATTGATTGGCTCCGTCTGAAATGAAGGAACTAATGGTTCAGTTGCAAGAGTTGATGGACAAGGGTTTCATCCGACCAAGAATTTCTCCCTGGGGTGCTCCGGTCTTGTTTGTAAAGAAGAAGGATGGTCGTATAAGAATGTGCATTGACTACCGTGAGTTGAACAAGTTGATGGTGAAGAACCGATATCCGCTATGAAGAATTGATGACTTATTTGATCAGCTCCAAGGACCCAGTTGGTTTTCAAGAATAGATCTCCGATCTGGTTACCATCAATTGAAGGTGAAGGAGCAAGATATCCCCAAAACAGCTTTTCGCACGCATTATGGACACTACGAGTTTCTCGTTATGTCCTTTGGTCTAACTAAGCGCCAGCTGCTTTTATGGATTTGATGAACCAGGTGTGTCAGCCGATGTTGGATAAATCAATGATTGTGTTTATAGATGATATTTTGATTTATTCAAAGAGCGAAGAAGAACATGTTGGCCACATTCTTGAAGTATTGGAGACACTCAGAAGAGAGAAGCTGTAATCAGTTTCTTGGGTTTGGCGGGCTACTACAGGAGGTTCATCCAAGACTTTTCCAAGATAGCCTCACCATTGACCATGTTGACCAGTAAGGACATGAAGTTTGTATGGGGTCTGGAACATGAGAATGCTTTTGAGGAGTTAAAGACAAGGTTGACTGAAGCTCCTGTCTTGATGTTACCCGAAGGGAATGAAGACTTGGTGGTCTATTCAGATGCTTCTTAGTCGGGATTGGGTTGCGTGTTAATGCAGAGGGGAAGAGTAATAGCCTATGTTTCCCGACAGTTGAAAATTCACGAGGCTAATTACCCTACGCATGACTTGGAACTAGCGGCTGTGGTCTTTGCATTGAAGATTTAGAGGCACTACTTGTACGGGACGAAGTGCACTATCATCACTGACCATAAGAGCTTGAAATACTTCTTCGAGTAGAAAGACCTCAACTCTGAAAGGATGAGAGGTCCAGTCACGGAGTTGGGTGAAAACTCTCTTGGAGTTAGAACTCACTTTCGGCGGATATGGATTCCCCGTTATGGAGATCTACGGGGGCGAATCATGGATGAAGCTCATAAGAATCGATACTCCATTCATCCAGGTGCTACCAAGATGTATCAAGATATAAAGAAAGATTACTAGTGGCCGGGTACGAAACGTGATGTAGCGGAGTATGTGAGTAAGTGCCTTACTTGCTTGCAAGTGAAGGCGGAGCATCCGAAGCCATATGGGAAGATCCAACCTTTGAACATACCCGAATGGAAATGGGAGCACATCACCATGGACTTCATCATGAAGTTACCACGTACGGTAAGGGGGTACAATGCCATATGGGTGATAGTTGATAGTTTGACGAAGAGTGCTCACTTTCTACCAATCCATGAGACATATTCATCTGAAAGATTGGTGGATCTATTTATCAAGGAGATTATGACCCATCACGGTGTACTGGTGTCTATCGTGTCTGACCGTGACACTCGGTTTACATCTAAGTTTTGGAAGAGATTCCATGATGCAATGGGTACGAGGTTGCATATCAGTATGGCTTACCATCCTCAGACAGATGGTCAGTCTGAGAGAACCATACAGACGCTTGAGGATATGCTCCGAGCATGCGTCATTGACTTTGGGGGAAATTGGGACAAACTCTTACCATTAGCTGAATTCTCCTACAACAACAGTTACCATGCCAGCATTGGTATACCACCATATGAGATGCTATACGGTAGAAAGTGTAGAACGCCCGTATGTTGGGGTGACATTGGACAGAAGGAGTTGGGGAGCGTGGAAGTGATGGAGGCTATGACTGAAAAGCTAGAAAAGATCAAGGCCTTTATGAAGGAAACAAAGATAGGCAAAAGTCTTATGCTGATAAGAGGCGTAGGCCGATTGAATTCAAGGTGGGTGATAAAGTTATGCTGAAGGTTTCACCTTGGAAGGGGATCATTCATTTCAGAAAGTGGGGTAAGCTAAGCCCAAGGTATATATGACCTTTCTGAATCATTGCTCGAGTAGGAGAGGTGGCCTATAGGTTGGAGCTGCCTGATGAGTTAAGTGGGATTCATCCAACATTCCATGTATCTCATCTGAAAAAATGCCTAGCTGATGAGGATATAATTGTACCACTGGAAGACATCGAAGCGGATGAACGGCTTAATTATGTAGAGCAACCAGTGGCAATCATTGATCGAAAGGAGAGGAGATTACGGAATAAAGTTGTTCCACTGGTGCGAGTACAGTGGAGGCACAGGAAGGGATCCGAATATACGTGGGAGACTGAGGAAGAGATGAGACAACATTACCGACAACTGTTCGAGAAGTGACAAGTTTCGGGGATGAAACCTATATAAGGGGGGTGGACTTGTAACACCCGAAAATTTCTAAAAAGAAAAGAAAAGAAAAGTATAAAGCAAGAAAGGAGAATTTGCATAAGTGGAGGGCTAAAGTTGTGTAAAGGATAAAAATTTATTATTTTATGTTTAAAAGAGCATGGCCGCCCACTACTTGGTTCACCTACTGCTCGGCTGATGAAATCAACTTTACAATGATATGTTGAACATGAACATATTAGAACAATATTCAACATGAACAAGTTGATTCCCCCAAGGTCCTTTTTCAATATCTCTCAATAATCAACAAACAAGAACCATGGTGCGGAAACCCATGATTCAAGTGTATGAAATCAGTGTGCGTGTTTGTGTGTTTGTATGTGTTTGAATGCTTGAAAATAATAATAACTGCTTGTTTAATTGATTGTTCAAAAGCTTACAAAGGATTAGGGTAGTGTGCTATTTATAGCCTATACACAAAAGCTATATACAATTACTGAACTACCATTATGTAAACGAATATTACATAAATAATCCTAAGTGTTTAAGGTATCCGCTGTGGAATTAAGTCATCCGCTGTGGAGAAGACTATTCATCCGCTGTGCATACTTGGTTGTTCATCCGCTGTGGATGTTGTCCGCTGTGGAATGTTCATCCGCTGTGGATTGAACATCTGCTGTGGACAGTTGTGTGTTTGCTTGTCTGTTGTCCGTTGTATGTTCTTCATCCGCTGTGGGATTCTTTCATCCGCTGCACACACTTAGATGAATTTTCTTCATCCGCTGCTGATGATCTTCATCCGCTGTGGAGACTCTTCATCCGCTGCGAACACTTAGTCAAAATTTCTTTTATCTACAAATCTGATAAAGAAATTTAAACAAATGTTAGTGATTGTTATGAATGTTAATAATGTTAATGTGTTATAAATGATTGTTTTGTATGTTAAAACACATTTTGTTTGATATATGTCTCATATGGCAAGCATCATACTTTTATGCATTAATTCTTAATGCACTTGTTGAGTCCAACAATACTCCCCCTAAGTATGATGTTGCCACAGTTTTCTGTTTGTTTGATAAATGTTTTGTTTAATAATGTGTGTGTGTGTGTGTGTTTATTATGAATGATAGTTGTTTGTTGTTTGCCTTGAATGTTTGCATGTTTAATAATGATTGATTGATTTCTAGTGTTATCAAAATAACACAAGCATGAATGTTTGTATGTATCTATGTGTTTACAAAAACACATATATGAATGTTTGTATGATGTCATATGCATAAAAGCATATATATGTATGTTTGTATGATTGGATGATTGTATGATAATATCAATGTGTGATTGTAAGATAAGAGACAAGGAAATATGTTTGTTTGTTTGTTTCCCCAGTTGTCTGTTTAGAAACATCATGAATGAGATGGTCCTGCTTCTTTAATTTGTTTCTGAGCCTCTTCCATAGCCTTGAGTGTATCTTCAATGTCTTGTTCTATGGCTTGGTCAACTTCAGCTTCCTTAACTTGATCTTTTAGAGCAGATATCTTGAATGCATTCCTACAGTTGACTATATGTTCAACAAAATAGTCAACTGCGATCCTTTGATCATCACACTTTCTTTCTATAGTTAAATGAACCATCTGCTCTATGGTTGATTAATCGAGGCTTTGAATGTCAATGTTGCTCACCAAGGTGGTGACAACATGTTTTCCTTTAAGAATTTCCAGGTTGTTATGTTCAGAAATCCTTATTCCTGTTATTCCTTTAATATGAGTAAGGGGCTGTTGTTTTGTCTCTAATCTGTGTTTTAAGGCTGCTTTCACATATACTATTCCAAGAATTCTTAGCATGTGAATGAAATAGCAGCAATCACCCTTACACATCACATATTGAATATCTGGAAATGATTTGGTCTTTAAAAATGAGACATAAGATGGGTGAAGAAGTTTAATCTCAACTGGATCAAATAATCTTATATCCTTAGCTTCTTTTCCTTCCAAATTTCTATCTAACACCACTTCAAAATGGTTTTCATCATAATACCATCGGGTGATAGGATGAGTGTACTGATTTCCTTCTATCTTCTTCATTATCAACTTAAGATCAGAATGTCTAAGAGGATATCCTACTCTTTCAAGTAGTTCAGTGTCAACTTGTTCTGTTTGGTCTGGTTCGGGTTGTTTCCCCTTTTTGGCTACCCTTTGCTCTCTCCTTAATTTTTTTGAAAGCTGTACATATAGAAAATCCGTTACATATAGAAGCAAACTCTAGTAAAATTTGTGACTAAAATATTGAGTTCGCTCATGATGCCTTCTGTTCATGTATGATCTCAGAATATGAAAGAAGTCTGCTCCCCTTGGATTGTTTGTATGATTTACCATTCTTAATTAGAGAAGGTCCAGTCGGTCTTCATATGAGAAGGAGCCCAATTGGGATATGTATGATAAGTACTGGACAAGTCCATATACTCTTTTGATGAGCACAGCATCCCAGACTTCATCATATTTCCAAGCCACAATCTTTGTTTCATTTGCCCCGGCTGTCAGAGAGATTTTGTCATATAATTTAACAAAGTTAGTCTTCTCACTGATCATCTCTATGACCTCATTTCCTTCAGGCCATAGCATGTGGGGCATGAACTCTCTAGGTTCTTCTATTGGATGTAGTTTAGGAGGTTCTTGGTGATATGTTGAGAGAGAAGCAGCTGGATGTGGTTTGAAAACTTGTGGCTTCAGGGCATTTGACAGCATATTCTTGTAGATTTCCATGGCCATATCTTTCATTTATGATAAAGATCTTCCAGCATAAGATCTGTAAGGAATCCTTGTGTGACTTAACCAACTCTTGACTTGCTGGTAAGTCATCTTGTCAATTTAAGGATCCTTAGGCAGATTCTTTTGTAATTCTTGTTGATCTTTGATTTCTTTATATCTCTTGTAGGTCTGCTCACTTTCATTCTTCAAAACTTCTTGAAAGTCCTTGAGCAAATCCTTTACTTCAGTTACGTTCATGGTCATGAATGCCTCATATGGGAAACATCTTGAGATTAACTCAATTACCATGAGAGTTTCAGGATCTTCTAAGAATTGATCCTGAATGTTTTGAATTTGATCTTCTTCATCATCTTCTTCTCTTTCCTCATCAGAGTCTAATATGATTATAATTGGTTATTGATCAGAAGTCTGTACTATCTCACCTTCTTCTAATTGTGTTTGCTCAGCATACTTATGTTCTTCTTGTTTTACCTTAAGTAGCTTGTAAGGAGGTGATTTTGGTGATTCAGGCTCTACTGCTTGTTCTTTGCCCTTTGATGAAGAACCTAAATATGTTCTTTTCCTTTTCCTCTCATATGCCATTAATTGAAGAGATGATTCTAATGCTTCTGCTATAACTTGTTCAGGTTGCACAGAGGCTGATTCAGCAAATTGTCTGATTAGTTCCATTTGCTTTGCAGTGAAAGGATTGTAAGGAACTATGCTTGTTTCTTCTATGACTGGATCAGGAGTATGGAAATGTTGTTTCAGGATGGGAGAATAATGAATGTTCTCATGTGGATTAGCCTCACTAAACAGTTGATCCATTGTGTATGTTTCTTCAGGAATGATCAATGCTAGTTCAGCTTGTTCTGATTGGGTTTGTTGTGGTTCTTCTCCTTCGGACTCACTCAAATCTTCAACAATATCATCTAAAAGTTCTTTTTCATTCGGTTGAGAGTCTGTATGCTCAAGCTCTCTGTTTAGCCTCTCTATTTCTTTAGCTTAGGCTTTAATTATCTTTTTTAGTTTATAAATTTCATTTTCACTTGATATTGATTGGTTAACCCAGTAGTCAACTTCAGCATTAACTATTAGAAGCTCATTATCCTTGACTTTCAGATCTTTTTGAGTTTGTTCAAGATGTTGTTCTACAAACTTAATAATCAGCTTTTGAGCATTTTCATCAGCTTTAAGTTTTTCAATCTCTATATCTTTCTCCTTCAGTTTGTCTTTCAATTTCTTTGTTCTTGTGTTTGATCTTTCAATGAGTTTATTGTACTCAGTGAATAGAAAGACCTTTGAATGCTTTATGTCTTCTTCTGTTAATGTTTCACTGCTTGGTTCACCCATTTCAGCAGATGTGAATGTTTGAACAGTTTTTGCTTATATAAAGAAGTTCCAACCTCTTCATGCTCTTCTGGAAGTTGCTCAAGAGCTGTATCTATATCTCTTAACAGAGATGATAGTGTTTGTTGATCAAAGAGGTTTAGGCTATGTGATTGTATAGGGCTAGGTGGATGTTATGGGCTAAGTGGTTGTTCTGGTTGGATTGGTTGAGGAATGATTGGGTCATGTTGTATGATTGGAGCATGGATGATTGGTGCTGGCTGTATGATAGGGGCTTGGTGAATTGCATGTTGGAATAGCATGAAAGGCTCATCTTCACCTAGTATCCTCATAAACTCATCAGGAACAGGGAGATCATGATCAATCATGTGAGGAGGCACAGGTACCTCATCTCCTTGATAAAGGCTTGATTTGATCCTGGTAAATACATGTTCATTGAAGTGAACAGGCTAAAATATGGCTCCTTCTTTTAGAATGGTTGGTAGCAGATCATCAATAATCATCTGTAGGAATCTTGGAAACATTAAGAACTTGTTCCTCACCTCTGTGATGTTGTAAACCAACCCATTTAGGATCTGAGCACCAAAGTTGAATGGTCTCCTTGCAATAATGCTAGCAATAGCACATGAAGCTCTTAGAGATGTAGCATCCCATCCTGTTTTCCTATTGGTCATAGTTTTTTGATATGTATGCATCAGAAACCTAAACTGAGCAGGCATGAATGATTTCTTAATCTGTTTCTTTTCAATAGTGCTTGTGTATCCAATCAGTCTAAATACATGTAACATATAGTTTTCATCAAATTCTACAGGGCCTTCTGCATCAATATCTCCCAATTGCAGAACCCTCCTTATAACTTCCTAAGTGATAATGATTTCTTGGTTATGCATAATAGATATTACTACTTGCTGATCATCAACCTCTCCCAGGTGTGCATTGGTCCAGAACTGGACTATATGATCTTCACAGATGTCTAGTCTAGCAATAATTACATGGACCAGTCTAGTCTGTCTAATGGTCTGGATCATGTCTCTATAATTCTCTGACTTGGGAGAGTCAGGATCTAGGAATGCACAGATGTTGTGATCCCTCACAAACACCAAGTTTGCCATATCTACATAAAAGAAGACAAATGTTAGTGATTCTTTATGATATATGTATAATTGCTTGAAATGATGAAATGTTGATTAAGTGTTCATTTGTATGTTTGTATATTGATAACTTATGTATACTTAGAACTTTTTGTTTGAATAAAAATGAATGATTTGGGTGTTTTGTATGAAAATAACAGTTTGACTTTTACAAGTCAACTGTTGAATGATTTTGATTGTTTAAAAATTGTTTGTTGTACTCTTTTATGATTCAAAACTGATTTCTGATTAGATTTGATGATATATCATGATTAACAAGTTCATGAACATGCATAAATTGCTCAATATATCTGTTTGATTTTTGAGCTTCAGATTGACCTTTTGAAGTCAAAATAACATTTAATGCACATTCAATACATATGCAATCAATGTTTGTATGAGTTGTTTCTGCCAAAATAACTGTTTGTTATGTGGTTGTTAGTAACTTTTGAATATGTATACCAAGTTATAACATAGTATAAGCATTTTTGAACATTTTCAAAGATCAAACAGTGTTTTTGTTCAATTTTGGCATGAACACCCTGTCTGTTCATGTTCATTATGAACACTTAATCAAATTTCACCAAATAAACAGCCTAAGTGCATTCGACTAAGCCCTAAACACATCATTTCAATGTTTAATTAGATTATTAACATCAAATTACTTATTGTTGATTAACGGTTCTTAGTTCAACTGAGTCGAACAATGTATGAGTCTGAAATTGATTAAATGGAGTCAAAATGGAAAATTTAAAGTTTCGAACATATGATTATACCTTTTGTTGGGTTTTTACAAGTTTTAACAAAGATGTTTAACCATTTAAACAACAAAACGCAGCGGATATAAGGGGTTTAAAACTTGTGTTATATTCTGAAAATAAACATTTATATGTTCAAGAAAACAAACCCAAGAATAAGGATCATATATATGTGAAAAGAAGTGCTATCAAAACCAACCATAGGATGTACATAAATACTACCTTTCTGGAACAAGGAAGTTAGATACGGATAAGAGGAGGAAGATGATGTTTCTTGAATGTCTAGTCTTTAAAAGAGAAGACCTCAAGCTTGTATACCCACAAGCTCTTGCAAAGCACCAAACTTGTTAGGAAGTTGACACCAAAGATCCTTCTTACAAAACCTTCTAGGTCCGAAAATGGGAGAAGAGAAATGGAGAAGAAGGAGCTTGCATGTGTGAGAGAGAAAGTGTGTTGAGTGTCTAGGTGAACAAGTAAATGTCTTGCATAAAAACAAGACAAAGGAATCCCAATGCCAACCACCAAGGGGCGGCCGAAAATTGGGTTCAAAATGGGTTCCCTCCCATTTTGAAAAACACCCTTTTAATTCATTGTTAATCACTCATTAAGTTATATAATTAAACCAATTTTAATCTTATAACTTAAACACTCTTATATTTGATGTTATTTAACTTATTTAAACAACATTACAAATGATATCTCATGAACAAAATATCCATATAATTTGTTCTATCTCAAATGCAATAATTCAGAAAACCCATTTTCTAAATTGGTGTCATAATTTATTTGCTTGATCATGATCAACAAATAAATGTTTATCGGTGTTTGCCTAGCTTGTTATTGGGTATGACCCGACTTGGATCATAACGTACTAACCACATCAATCTTGTATGTGTCTTGGGCATATAAGATCCAACAATCTCCCACTTGCACAAGATTCATGGAAGATTGATGCAAGTAGTAAATACCGCCTAACAACGGTTTACTACCCTTAATATGTATGACTAAGTGCCATTCAATAACATCATCCCCTTCAAGTATCTTACTCGAAAATGTTTTAGGTGAATCAATCATATATCCTTTTGTCACAGATGTCATGTTAAATCTTAGAGACACAGAATGATCATTCTCCATTGACTTAACTTTAGCAGGCCTTAGACATCTTACTCTCAACGAATAAGAGGAACAAATCCCATCTTGATTACATACGTCTCTCACAATCACCTTGTGCTATACCTGAATTTAGTCTTATGTACTGCCATGTTTCAGAACAGCGAAGAACTAAGTCAAAGTATAATACCCGGTGAATATCAAGACCCAATACGTATCTCAGGTCAGAGGATACCAAATGATATTCGCCTTTACTCAAATTTACTTATGATCAATCAAGAAGATTCCATGTAGTAATATTTGAGATGCGGGTCAGTCCAATATTTATATCCCATAAATATCCATGAACTTTGGCAGCAACCCTTTGCTATATATTCATCCAAATGAATATCTACCAATCCAAGTTCATAATAGTCTTACCCTCATACTTGTTCCCACAGGTATGAACAACTACGGACGTTTAGAGTAAATGATTTACTCATGGATTAAACATGCAAAATTGGAACATTAGTTGAAACATTATAACCATATAATTCATTCAAGTAATAAAAGGTTCCAATATCCAAATACAAGATCACAAAATCAAATCCAGTCACTAGAATATCAAAGTCCCATGGCACAAGTATGACCCTCATGCTTTGCCTTTTCAAGAAGCTTCGTGAGTGGATCCGCAATGTTTTGATCCGTGTGAACTTTGCGAATACATATTTTTCCCTTTTCAACTTCATCCCTTATGTAGTTGAATCTCCGCTCAATGTGCCTAGTCTTTTGATGTGCACGGGGTTCCTTGATTTGAGCAATCGCACCCTCATTATCACAAAGAATTTCTAGGGGGTCCTGAATGGAAGGGACAACCCCTAGATTAGAAATGAATTTCTTCAACCATGCAGCTTCTTGAGCTGCTAATGAAGAGGCGATGTATTCTGACTCTGTAGTTGATAATGCCACCACATCTTGTTTAGAGCTCTTCCAAGAGACTGCTCCTCCATTTAGGATGAAAATGTATCCCGATTGTGATCGTGAGTCATCCCGATCAGTTTGGAAACTCGCATCCGTGTAACCTTTTACCACGAGTTCCTCCTCACCAGATCCATATATTAGGAACATATCTTTAGTCCTCCTTAGGTACTTGAGTATGTTCTTAACAGCCATCCAATGACTATTTCCAGGATTTTGCTGGTATCGGCTTGTCATGCTCAAGGCGCATGACACGTCCGGCCTAGTGCATATCATTGCATACATGATGGATCCTATAGCAGACGCATACAAGATTCCCTTCATTTTATCTTGCTCATCCTTTGAGCTTGGACATTGAGTCGTACTCAATATCGTTCCTCTTTGAATAGGTACCGTACCTTTCTTAGAGTTCTCCATCTTGAACCTTTTCAAGATCTTGTCAATGTATGCACTTTGATTTAAACCTATCAACCGCCTTGATCTATCCCTATAGATCCTTATTCCCAAAATGTAGGCAGCTTCACCAAGATCCTTAATGGAAAAACAGCTTCCAAGCCAGGTTTTTATACCTTCCAAGGTTGGAATGTCATTTCCAAATAGTAGGATGTCATCGACATACAACTAGGAATGTGATGATGCTCCCACTAGCCTTTTTATACACACAAGCCTCATCAGTATTTTTGATGAACCCAAATTTAATTACCTCTTCATCAAAACGGTGATTCCAACTTCTTGATGCTTGCTTCAATCCATAGATAGATTTCTTTAACTTGCATACTTTGTTAGGATGTTTTGGGTCGACAAAACCTTCAGCTGAACCATATAGACATCTTCCTCAAGATATCCATTTAGAAAAGCGGTTTTCACATCCATTTGCCAAATCTCATAATCATAATGAGCAGCTATGGCAAATAATATCCTAATAGACTTTAGCATTGCAACAGGCGAAAAAGTCTCATCATAATCAACCCCTTGAGTTTGAGTGAAACCTTTTGCTACAAGTCTAGCTTTATAAGTATCCAAGTTTCCATGCATATCGGTTTTCTTCTTGAAAACCCACTTACTTCCTACCTTGGAGTTAAGAGGTGGTACAACCAAGTCCCACACTTGGTTGTCATACATGGATTGCATCTCAACATTCATGGCTTCAAGCCATTTGTCACAATCCAAATTGGACACTGCATTATGGTATGTGATTGGTTCATCGGAATCAACCACATAGCACCCATCCATGAAAAATCCATATCTTTCAGGTGGATTACTAGTTCTACCAGATTTGCGAACGTTTTGTGTGTATTGATCAACCATTTGATCATTCTCAACATCCTCATGTTGAGTGCTAGTGTCAACCAAACGTGTATCGGTTTGTGGTTCTTGATCCTCCTCAAGATCCACTGTTCTACTGCTAGCTCCTTCCATAAGGAACTTGGCTTCCAAGAACTCACCCTTCTTGGCAACAAACTCCTTTTGTTCCAATGGATCATAGAAATAATATCCCATAGAATCTCTAGGATATCCAATAAAAATACACTTAGTGGAACGTCTTTCTAACTTGTTTGAGGTGGGAGTCTTTACATAAGCCTCACATCCCCACACCTTTAAATATGATAGAGATGGAACCCTTCCATGCCATATTTCAAAAGGTGTCCTTTCCACTTTCTTGGTTGGGGCCATATTCAAAATACGGGCCGCAGAGAGCAAAGCAAAGCCCCAAAATGATAGAGGCAATGAGCTTCCAGCCATCATAGATCGAACCATATCTAATAGAGTTCGATTTCTCCTTTCGGACACATCATTGTGTTGTGGTGTTCCAGGTGGAGATAGTTGTGAGATAATCCCACAACTTCTAAGATGATCTCTAAAAGCATCACTCAGGTATTCACCTCTTATCGGTGCGAAGAATTTTTATTGATTTGTTGAGTTGATTTTCTACTTCATTTTGGAAGGTTTTGAACATTTCAAAAGCTTCATCTTTGTGTCTTAACAAGTACACATACCCATACCTACTATAGTCGTGGTAAAGGTAATGAAGTATCTTTCATTATACCTAGTCATTGGCTTAAAAGGACCACATACATCCGAATGTATGATACCTAATAAATCTTTTGCCCTTTCGGTTTTGCCACTAAAAGGCGCCTTAGTCATTTTGCCTTGTAAACAAGATTCACATACATCAAATGAATCATATTCACTTGCTTTCAAAAGACCATTCTTTTGAAGAGTTTGTATGCGATTCTTGTTTATATGACCAAGACGGCAATGCCAAAGATAGGTGTCACTCAAATCTAATTTGAGCTTCTTGGTGGTGGTTTGGTACAACGAGCTATCATATAATGTGTTTTCATGAACCAATTCATAAATACCATTAATAGGAGTAGCTTTAAAATAAAAATGTTATTTAAAGAAACATGAATTTCATTTTCAATAAACATCAAAACATAACCATATTGTCTTAATTGTGCAACTGAAATAATGTTCCTAGTCAAACTAGGAGCAAACAAAACATTGTTCAAAATTGCTTCCAAACCATTTGGAAGCTTCAGGATGTAGTCCCCTCGGGCTTCAACTTGAACTTTTGCCCCATTCCCCATGTAGAGGCTAACATCCCCTTTGAAGTTTTTACTTCTTTTGAACCCCTGCAACAAATTGCAAATGTGAGTCCCACATCCGGTATCCAATACCCATGTGTTAGAGGATATTATATTTAGATCAATATGAATCATGAAAATTGTACCTGAGGTCTGCCCAGCATCCCTCTTTGGTTTCAACTCTTTGAGATGGACAGGACAATTTCTTGCCCAATGTCCTATCTCCCCACACTTAAAGCATGGGTCATCTGAAGCAACCTTTTGCTTCTTCTCCGCTGGTTTTGGTGGTGGCACTTTTACCACTCCCTTTCCCTTTCTCCCAATGTACCCTTTACCTTTGGCAACACTTGCCTTGGATGCGGGGTGAGGCCTCTTCTTGTTCCTACCTTCATTGATGGTGAGAACGGGTAAACTCCTTTTACCCATGGCCGCCTCGGCTGTCTTGAGCATAGAGTGAAGCTCAGTTATGTTCTTGTCCCAACCGTTCATGTTATAATTCATAACAAAATTGTCAAACCTTTTTGACAAAGAGTTGAGGATCAAATCCGTAGCCAACTCTTTCAAGACGGGACAATTCAGCCTTTCGAGGCGGTCTATGTGGCTCTTCATCTTAAGTACATAAGACGAGACCGATTGGGTATCATCCATACGACATGCATGGAGTGCTCGAACCGTTTCGAAGCGCTCTACCCTTGCTTGTTGTTGGAACGTTTTCTTCAACTGGGTTATCATGTCGTATGCTCCGTGATGTTCGTACTCCTTTTGGAGATCCGGAGTCATACTTCCCAACATGAGGCAAGACACTTGGACCGAGTCCTCAGTGTATTTCACCCAATTCAAGTAGGCCTCTTCATCTTCCTCATTGGGTTCATCGGGAATCGGATCGTCTAAGATATATGACCGTTTCTCTTGCTTGAGAACAATTCTCAAGTTTCGAAACCAATCAATGAAATTGTTATGGTTTAGACGCTCCTTTTGGAGAATGGTTCTTAGTGATAGGTTATGAGCGGATGGAATATCATTGTTTTCATTGTTGTTGGTGGCCATCTACAAAATTTAACAAGGTTCAATTTTAGTATTTACGATATTATTATTTTTATTTATAAATTTCTTTTATGTGTCATACACAAAATAAAATTCTAGAATCCAACGTCACATTTAAATAGTGGTTAGGTGATCTTTATCCCATTATTTAAATTAACAAAGTAGTCAACGTTTGACAATTGCAACCCTTTGCAACTTCTAGAGGTATGGGATCGACTTAAACATCATATGTATAGTCGGCATGTTTATCCCATCAACACCTTTTTGTAAACCATATTGTAGGTGATCCATTTAACATGGTTTGCAAATCAAGTTACCCTACTTACACACACATGTGAGTTTACCAATATAAGTGGTTAGGTGATCTTTATCCCACAAATATGGCATTCCCACCTTAAATCACAAGTTCCCTCAAAATGGTTAGGTGACCTTTATCCCATTAAGAGTTTTCAAGTGACTTAAGTGTTGTGTAAAAGGATGGTGATAAACTTGTTTTCAAAAGACATTTTAAGTTTCCATAATTCTAGTTTAGAAAACTCTATGTACCTTGCATTTGCATGCTTTCAAATACATGGTACCCTATGGTTCTTTTAATAAAACCCCTTTTATTTAAAATCATTAATCATTTTAATAACCTTTTATTAACCACTTAATGATTAAGAACCATTAATTTTCTGCTTGTTATGTTTATAAATTTGTTAGTTATGCATATCCATATATCAAACAACCAACATAAAACAAAACAACCAAACAAGCACAACCATTCAATCATATGTGCATAACCATAGCCACTAAGGTGACCACACTTGTTTGCCATCACAAGTGTTGTCACTAGGTCTTTCCTAAGGGTTAATAATGACACATTAAAATGTGTCCAAGAACTCCCACTCGAATCCATATCCAAATGCTTCAAGTGTCCATGTCTTTTGAGTTCTTCCTTTGTATCTTCCCTTGAGTCTCCAACTTGTGCATCTTCTTTTACAAAATCATATCCTAATACAATTTTTCTAATAAAAGAAATGCACCTAATCTATTTATTACATAACCAATGAATAAATAAATTACAACCCAAAAGATACAAACACCAAAATTATTATTACAACCCTTTAATGAATAAAACTAAACATGACAATCACATTCATCCAAATCCAAAACACATAAGGTCAAGGCTATGTTATGCACCAAAATATGTATCAAATACAACATCCAAGAACAACCATGAACTCCCTTTTTAACCCTTAAAGTTTCGGCCAACATAAACCCAAACTTTAGGGTTTAGTCCAAACAAAACAATCAACCACTTGATGTTAATCTTTCAAGGTTTATTCTAAAGCATGTAGGATAAAACTTTGAAAGATAAGGGATTCATTTATCCATATCAAAACAGCCCCTAATGGGTTGAAAAGTCCAACAAAACTAACTTTTCTTGGACTTTTGAAGCAAGTTTTCCACATAACCGGCTCTAGATGCCATTGTTGGGTTTTTACAAGTTTTAACAAAGATGTTTAACCATTTAAACAACAAAACGCAGCGGATATAAGGGGTTTAAAACTTGTGTTGTATTCTGAAAATAAACATTTATATGTTCAAGAAAACAAACCCAAGAACAAGGATCATATATATGTGAAAAGAAGTGCTATCAAAACCAACCATAGGATGTACATAAATACTACCTTTGGAACAAGGAAGTTAGATATGGATAAGAGGAGGAAGATGATGTTTCTTGAATGTCTAGTCTTCAAAAGAGAAGACCTCAAGCTTGTATACCCACAAGCTCTTGCAAAGCACCAAACTTGTTAGGAAGTTGACACCAAAGATCCTTCTTACAAAACCTTCTAGGTCCGAAAATAGGAGAAGAGAAATGGAGAAGAAGGAGCTTGCATGTGTGAGAGAGAAAGTGTGTTGAGTGTCTAGGTGAACAAGTAAATGTCTTGCATAAAAACAAGACAAAGGAATCCCAATGCCAACCACCAAGGGGCGGCCGAAAATTGGGTTCAAAATGGGTTCCCTCCCATTTTGAAAAACACCCTTTTAATTCATTGTTAATCACTCATTAAGTTATATAATTAAACCAATTTTAATCTTATAACTTTAACACTCTTATATTTGATGTTATTTAACTTATTTAAACAACATTACAAATGATATCTAATGAACAAAATATCCATATAATTTGTTCTATCTCAAATGCAATAATTCAGAAAACCCATTTTCTAAATTGGTGTCATAATTTATTTGCTTCATCATGATCAACAAATAAATGTTTATCGGTGTTTGCCTAGCTTGTTATTGGATATGACCCGACTTGGATCATAATGTACTAACCACATCAATCTTGTATGTGTCTTGGGCATATAAGATCCAACACCTTTTAAATCAACAAAACGATTATAAATCGGTATTTTTTAGTGTTTGGATTTAATCAAGTAACAAGGGTTTACGAAGGGTTTTGTTGAACAAGGTTTGAAATTTTGAATGTTTTACTTTCTCTCTCTTTACTGGTGAAAAAGTAAAAATGTGCAAGCGTTGTTTAAATATACAGCGGACAATGAACTATCCGCTGTGGATACAGTGGTTATGCGCAAACTATCCGCTGTATGAACAGTGGTCATGCGCTGTGCATTTTACACCGCTGTATGTACTATGCATACAGCGGATGAAAAATTTGTTCATGCGCTGTGCACATAACTTGTATGCTACTTATGACAACTGTTTTCACAACGGATGAACAATTTGTTCATACGCTGTATACCCTTTGTCCATTGTACTGATTGTTCACCGCGGATGAACAATTGTTCATGCGCTGTAGATCCTTGGATCATATGTTTGATATGTTCACAGCGGATGAACAACTGTCATGCATTGTGGAACACCTGAATGTTTGAATGAATATACACAATGGATGAACCTTATTCATGCACTGTGGACACTTTGAATGGATTGAATGCTTTGTTCACAGCGGATGAACAATATTCATGCGCTGTGGAACACTTGGTAATTTTTAAATGAATATTCACAGTGGCTGAACCTTGTTCATGCGCTGTGGATACTTTGACTGTTATTGAGAGGATGTTCACAGTGGATCAACAGTGTTCATGCACTGTGGACACTTGTAATGTTTTGTGTGGTACTGTTGCCAAAGCGGATGTTATATTTGTTCATCCGTTGTGTGAACAGTTGTCAAAATTTTAAAAATTTTGTATGTTTTGAAGTCATTTCTTCCGAAGCAAATATCTTTCTTTCGAAGCACATAAAATTGCAAATTTGTTTGTTTTTCTTGCAAAAGAAGATTCTGAATGTTAAATTTTGTTTAAATCAAAATATTTGTTTAAAACTTTGAATTAAATTGTAAGCTAAAATATTGAATTTTAACATATTCAATATATGGATGTTTTGATATCACTCATAAGCAATATTGTGTAATAAAATAAAAAAATATATGTGTGTCAACCTGCTGTTTGGGTGTTGGCTTGACTTGTCTTTGTTTATTTTCAAAATTTGAAAATATCAAAATTTGAAATGTATGATAATGTACAATTCTGCTGCCTTTGATAATTCCATGTTCAATTTCTCCCCCTAAATTTTTGCATATTTATAAAAATCTTTTATAAAATGTCAAAAATTTATATGATTTAATATGGAAATTATCAAAGTCCATTTTGCTTGTTTAATAAAAGTTAGAAAGATAATGTCTTATCTAACTAATAAATGAATGATTTTCATGTTTGAACATGAATCTTTTGCACATACCATGAGATCATACTAGTCCCTATTTCTCACTGAGTTGATTGTATGCTTTTGAGAATAGACATAGACAAGTACAATGTTGATTGCAGATATTGTGATCCATTTAAACTCAAGCATGGTATTAATCGTTGATTTAAAACAATGAGTGATTATCATGTTTTGAATTGATTGACATGAGATGTATGTACCCCACATCTGATTGTATGATTAATACAACCCTCCTCATGATATGCTAGAAAGTACTTTCAATACTTAAAACCTTGCTACTTAGGAGTATAAATGCTCAATTTGATCCATGATGGTTGATCCTCATTGGGATTCTTTTTCACTTCACTTTGGAAGGTGATCCTTATTGGGATTCTTTTGATTCATTAACAAGGAATGTAGTCATAAAGACTTTATTGATGATTCATCCAAGATGGATATGTTCCTCTTTGGGAATCTTTTTGGATCATGATTTAGGTCATTCAGGTCTGTGCTTAGCACAACAAAGAATGCCTAGGTGTACTACAGGTCGATGATTATCATAACAAAGGAGACACTTGTATGATTGAGCAATTTATAATCTGTTTCACTTGGTGTATTGTAGTTACTTTGAAAGCAACCAATATTGGATAGATCAATACTCACCATAAACCAAGATGTGTTGTTAACCACACAGTCATGAGAATTTAGTTCTTCACTGTTGTATCTGATTTTATGTGTCCCATGCTGAGCCTATCGACATATCAAACAAAGAATTTGTTAGTCTTTATTTGTGGAAAAAGTCTCAAGTGAAGAATTATGCTAGTGTACTATCATTTCTCATGAAATGTATGTGTGATTCAATATTATCAAAATGAATGATTTGCATGATATATTGATTTTGAAAAAGGGAAAGCTGATGGTAATCATGGACTTTGACAAAATCAAGTATGTCTGATTTGAATGTTTTAAAAATATTAATTTGTTGTTTCATAGTTGATCATACCAAGAGACTGACCAAAAATTCAAATCATGTTGAATCAAATGGTTTTGTAAAAAGGTCAGCCAATTGGTTGTCTGTGTGGACCTTGATCAACTTGATCAGACTCTTTTCTGAGCAATCTCTCAGAAAGTGATATTTGATCTCTAGGTGTTTGGTTTTTGAATGTTGAACAGGATTGTCTGTTATAAACATGGCTCCAGAATTGTCAATGTGTATGGGTGTTTTAAGAAAATTAAAGCCATAATCAAGCATTTGGTTTTGAATCCATAACACTTGAGAATAGCATGCAGAAGCAGCTATATATTCTACTTTGGCTGTGGACAAATAGACATTTCTCTGTTTCTTGCATTGCCAAGAGATCAATCTTGATTTAAGAAACTGGCAGCCTCCACTGGTTGATTTCCTGTTGTTATTGCATCCCCCAAAATCACTGTCTGTGTATGCACATAATGAGAAGTCTCCATCTTTAGGATACCACAAACCAAGAGCTGGTTTGCCTTTCAAGTATTGGAAGATTCTTTTTACAGCATTTATGTGTGATTCCTTGGGATCTGCTTGATATCTTGCACACATACATACTGCATACATGATATCTGGTCTGCTTGTTGTTAGGTACATCAAAGAACCTATCATAGATCTGTAGAGTTTCTGGTCAACTGATGTTCCTTCTGAATCTGGTCCAAACTTCAATCCACTTGCAAATGGTGTCTTGCTTGAATTGCAATCAGTCATGTTATACTTCTTGACGATCTGATGCACATATTTGCTTTGATTGATGAAAATTCCATCTATTGATTTTTGAACTTGTAGGCCTAGGAAGAATATGAGTTCTCCCATTGAGCTCATCTGGAATTTTGATTGCATAAGAGTTTCAAACTCTTTGCAAAGCTGTATGTTTGTGGAGCCAAAAATTATGTCATCCACTTAGACGTGTACTACTAACAAGTCTTGTTCTTTTCTTTTTAAGAACAATGTCTGATCAATTTTACCTCTGGTGTAACCATTCTGTAGTAGAAACTTTGATAGTGTTTCATACCACTTTCTTGGTGCTTGGTGAAGACCATACAGAGCTTTGTCTAACTTGTATACTCTGTGAGGGAAATCTGGATCTTCAAACCCTGGAGGTTAAGCAACATACACCTCTTCATCTATCTTACTATAAAGGAATGCTTGGATGGCTTCCAATCTAGCTACAGGGGCAAAGACATCATCATAATCAATGCCTTCCTCTTGAGTATATCCTTGATCTATAAGCCTTGCTTTGTTTCTTATGACAATCCCTCTGTCATCTACTTTGTTTCTGAATAGCCACCTTATGCCAATTACATATTGACCTTTAGGCAGATCTACCAGCTTCCAAACTTCTTGCTTCTTGAATTGCTGTAGTTCCTCTTGCATGGCTTCTATCCAACTATTGTCCTTTAAGGCTTCAGTGATGTTTTTGGGTACAGTTAAGGATAAGAAACAGGAATACAAACAAATGTTTGTTGTATCAGATTGACTACGAGTCAATCTGGTGTTGAGATCACCTATGATGTTTTTGATGGGATGATCTTTGTGAATTCTTGTTGTGGTGATCTGATCAACATGGATTCTTGAATCAAGATTGGTGATTGTCTGATCATGTGATGAGGGTTGAGCAAGAGTATTAGGTGATGTGTGATTGTCTGATTGAGGAGGTTCAGTGAATGTTTGAGGGGAATCATGAAAGAAATCTGGGAGTTCATCTTCATGATGTGTGTCTGGTAGAGAATGGTAGTCATCATCATCTTCAGGTTGTTTTGTTTTGTTGGTATCTTGTGATTGAGTGGGTACAGGAGATGAAGATACTAGAGTGTCTGATAATGTTTCTCTTGAGGTGTTTGGTTGATCAGGAGGTGTTGACACAGTTGTGCTAAATGGTGTGTCAGTGGTTCTCTTTGGAGGATCAGCAGTCAATGGAACATCAATGGTTGATGGTGGAACCATTGGATACTCATTGTTCTCCTTTGAACCTGAAACATCAAAATATGTTGTGTCAAATGATTTGGTTAATGCATCAATATCAAATAGCCAGTTAGATCCAATGACTTTATTAGTGAAAGAATGTTCATTGAAAACAACATCTGTTGTTTCTTCCACTATATTTAGCCTTGGATTGAATACTATGTAAGCTTTTGAGCTTCCTGAATATCCAACAAAGAATCCATCATCTGCTTTTGGAGCAAATTTGGATAATTGTTCTCTGGTGTTTAATATTGAAACAGAACATCCAAAGGCCTTAAGAAATCCTATATATGGTTTTCTTTTAAACACTAATTCATAAGGTGTTTTGGAGTTTTCTTTGATGATTAATGTTCTGTTTTGTATGTAGCATGCTGTGTTTATGGCTTCAACCCAAAAGGATATGGGCAATAGAGAGTCAGCTAGCATGGTTCTAGCTGCTTCTTTCAAAGTTCTATTCCTTCGTTCAGCTACTCCATTCTGCTGAGGAGTTCTTGCTACGCTAAATTGATGACTTATTCCTTTTTCTGCACAAAAAGAAGAAATGTAGTCATTCTTAAATTCAGTGCCATTATCACTTCTTAAATATTTGACTTTAAGATCAAGTTGATTCTCAATCTTTGTGATAAAGGATGTAATGATTTGTGTTGTTTCTGTCTTATGTAGTAGAAAGAAAACCCATGTGAATCTGGAGTAATCATCTACTATGACAAGACAGTATTGCTTCTTTCCTATGCTTAGGATGTTTGTTGCGCCAAAAAGGTCCATATGAAGCAATTTGAGTGGTGTGTTGTTAGTGTTTATCAATTTTGATTTATGTGAAACTCTATGTTGTTTGCCTTTCAGACATGCTGTGTAGTGGTCTGAACAAAAAATTCCTTTTGTGGCAGACCTATGACTAGATCATTTTTAACAAGTTTGTTCATTCGGTTAAAACTGGAATGACCTAATCATCTATGCCACAATTGTGATACATCTTCTATGGCTTTTGATAATAAACAAGTTTTAGGGGTTGATGCTGAAAGATTGTTCATATCAACAATGTATGTGTTGTTTATATGAGGAGTTTTCAAAAGGATATGATCTTCTGGAATCTGAAAACCCGTCTTAAGGATGTAGCAGCTGTTGGAGTCAAATAGGGTGACATATCCCTTGTCACAGATGTAGGATACACTCTGAAGATTGAACTGAAGATTGGAGCAGTAGTTGACGTTCTTAAAGCTAATCAACCCGTTTGTTACTGTTCCTTCGCCAGTTATCTTCCCACCTATTTTATCTCCTCCAAAGGCTACATTGCCTCCATGTTTGCTCTTAAAATCCCGAAGGAGGGAACAGTTTCCTGTCATATGACGGGAGCATCCACTGTCAACATACCAGATGTTGTCAGTCCTTATAAGATGTCCCTGAAAAACAAAAGAAATCAGTTAGTTTGAGCAACCCAAGCCAAGATGGTCTTGGGTTTTTCGTCTTTTCCAACAATGCAAATTTCTTCCAAGACAGCATTGTTTGAAGGTTTTGGAGCTCAAGACACACTAGATTTCATTTGGTTTGATTTAGCTCTATTTGGAGAAGTGCTTTGTGCTCTTCTCTTTTATGAGCTAGTGTCAGTGGTTTGTCTGTTCTGAGACTTATGTCTCCTTGATGTGTGTTGAAAATTGTCATAAAAGGTTTTATCATTATCTAAAACAATTTTCTGATGAGGAGAATGTTTAGGAACTCCTACTCTGCTCTTATTTTGAGCAACATGTTGTTTTTTAGTAGTTTTCTCAACCTGAGCTTGTTTGTTTTGTTTCTTGTTTTTCTTGTTGAAAAACAATTTGCCGTGCTGTGATTGTTTCTTTCACAAATGGAGCAATAATTGTGAGAATGACATATTTCTGTACTGTGATTATTCATCTTACAGTACTTGCAGTGCTTGCCATATCTGCACTTTTCAGTTGAATGTGTGAATTGATCACACCATTCACAGTATGGCAATTCTGTTTTTGCTTGTTTGCTGGAAACTTTTGATTTCAAATTAGATTTTGATGGAATTTCAAAAGTTACAGACTGTTGTTTTTGCTGAATTATGGCTTTGCCTTTCCCTTTATTTACCTGTTTGGGAGGGGCAATGGAAGTTATAGCTTTCCTTCCACCAGAACAGATATCAAATTCTTGAATTTGTTTTGTTTGTTTGTTTGATGTATCAGCCACACTTGAAACCTTTTGAGTTTCAGTAATTGGCTGATCAAACTCATCATCTAATAAATCGTCCTCATCATCATTTGTTGTTTGATTATCAAGTTCATTATTTTCTCCTTGATAAAAGTCAGTTGATTTGATTGATGATTGTGTTGAACTTTTAACAAACTTTATCAAAGGTGATTTTGATTTTAAAAGTGATTTTGATGATGATGATGATGATGATTGTTTAGAGTCATCAGTCTTTTTTTGAGAATCATGAGATTCATCTTGTTTGTTGGTCATGGAGTCAGGTAAAGGAATATAATTATCATTATAAGGTGGACTTACCTTATTATATCCTAAACCTGAAGGGTCCTTAAAAGCCCTTTGTTGAGCAAGAAGTTCTTCGAACTTCTTATTGCTCACCTGAAACTTCTAAAGTTTAACTTCATTTTCAGCTTGAATTGTTTTTCACTCTGTTAATGAGATAGAGAGCTGCTCGACCTGAGCTGTCAATGTTAATTTTTCAGAAAGTAGTTTGTCTAGGTCTGATTGTAATGAAAGTATTTTTGTAGCATAATGCTTTTGTTCTGATTTTAGTCTTTCATTAAGAATGTTTGTTTCAATTACTTTCTTTGACAGCTTGTCAGCATGCTCTCTATACCTGTTTACCTCATCAATACATGCTTGACTGCAGAGGTTTTCTTTTACCTCTTTTGGGATGTCTGTTAGTTTGTCTTCAATATCAGCCATAAGGGCATGATCTGAAGATGATGGTATTTCAGCCTCATAAAGGCTCCAGTCACATTCTCCATCCCTTTTGATTATCATTGCAGAAGATGTTGGACGTCGAGTTTGACTGAATTATGTGATCTGAGGTTGAGTTGGTGCATTTGGAATACTGATTGGTGGAGGCACTTGTCTGTTTGAATTACTTACACTTGAGTGTTGTGCTTGATGAGTGTTTCTATCAACTCTGGGCTGTTGACATTCTCTGGAGAAGTGCCCATAAAGTTGACAGTTATAGCACCTAACTTTGGTTTTATGAAAACCAATTCTTGTTTTCTTGTCCATGGTTAAACCTCTATTTCTTTGTAGAAACCTTTTGGACCTGTATGCTATCATGGCCATTGACCATTGAAGATCCGTCTCTTCTATCATATCTGGTGGAAGTTCATCCAAATCCTGTTGGATGATTTGAGATTGAGTCAAACTTGCTCCTAAGAATGCTTCAAAACTTGTTGAAAAGGCTGCATAAGCTGCTTTTGCTTTTCACTTTGTAGAATAATAGTAAGAGCATCCATAGGTTTTTCAAGCCTATGTACGTTTGATGTTTGAGGTTTTGACTGTTTGTTTGAGATGGAGTTATGAGGGTGATGCTTGCTTTAAGGTGTGACTTCATATGAAGCATGAACTCCAGTCTTCTTAGACTTGTGTTTGTTGTTGGATGATTCTGGTGCTGAGAAGAATGATGTATCATGAGAATCCATAAATTCTTCTTCTTCATCTTCTCCAGTGCTTGTGAGGAAAGCACTGTCTATGTGTTGTGGTTCTTTGAACTTGTAGGCCTCGACATGTATGATTTGGTTGTTGTTCCTGGATTTTCATCCATTTCCAGTGCTTCAACCTTGGCTACAAGTGAGTCAAGGGATAGTCCCTCCAAGTCCAATGTTGATTTCATGAAAGACACTGACTGAGTCCAACTCTCAGGCAATGTATGCAACATTTTCTTGTTGATTTCAACAGTGTCATATTTGAGTCCATATACTATCATTTCATTCACAAGTTGGACATATCTATGCAACTGTTAGGGAATTGACTCCCCATATATGTGATAGAAGGTTTCATACTGGGTCCTCAGTTTTTCCTTTTTGATTTCCCTAATTTCCTCACTTCCTTCACACATTGTGTGAAGAACCTTCCATAGTTCATGAGCTGTTTTGAAATTTTCGACCGGTGTCAAAATTTCAAAAGGCAAAGTCTAGCTAGAATACTGTATGCCTTCATGTCTGTTTTAACCCGCTTAAGGTCATCACCAGCTACACTTTTCAGACTAACTGGTTTTTGTATGTTATAGTCAGGTCCTAAAGTCACAGGAATGTAAGGACCTTTAGTGATTGATGTCCATAGATCTGGATCTTGATATGTAATCCAATTCCTAAACATGATTTTCCATTACTTGATATCTGAATTGTTCTTCAACTTTGGGGGTTTTAGTCCACTGTTTGAACTCATCATATCATCAACCATGTTTGAATGATTTGATTTTAACTTAATAATGATTTTTTAAATTAAATTTTGTTGGATTAAATTTTAGTCAGGTGCTAAAATTTAATTAATCCTAATTGTCTCTAGGATTTGTTTGTTAATTTGATAAACTAATTTGTTTTAATTGTTTACCAAATAAAGGAATTAATTAATCAATTAATTAATGTCCTATGAAATGTTACTTTCCAGGTCACGGTGACAAGAAAGATTGTGGATGATGGGAATATTTGTCTTTTAGTGCAAAATTCAATATTCCTTTTGCAAAAACCCTAAAAACAGATTTTGTCTTATGTAAAACAACTTTTTGGATCAAAAAGTTGATCCTGAAACTTTTGAAACAAGACAACTTATTTTACAATGATTTTATCAAAAACAACAACAATTCCCGTGAATTGTGTTCTGCAAAAACTAGGGTTTTCCTAGGGTTTTTGCGGTGATGATTTTTCAAAATATTCAACCCGATGGTTGAACAATGAACAAAATATGTTTCTAGTGAGATTGTCACTAGTTTGTGATGATAATGAACAATCTGACCAGTTCAGAATGTTCAAATACTGATTTGTTTCAAAGAAAAATCAATCAAACAGTGTTTAAACAAAACCCTTAAAATCCGATTAGGGTTTTAAGGTTTGAATGATGTAAAAAGTTAAAAACCTTTTTTTTAAAGGTTTTTTAACAATGTATGAACAATACCCGTGTATTGTTTGTTACAAAACCACTGAAAACTTCTGGGGTAGTGTGATGTTCAAGCAAAAATCAACAACACTTCTTCAAAATGCACAAAATGATTCAGTAATCATGGTGTTTGCATTTAATGAATGTTTATGAGAAGAAGAAGATGAGTTTGATGCTTGAATGTGTGTCTTTGAAGCTAATGAACCACTGAAATCAATGTTGTTGAATGAGAGGATCGAAATCAATGAATGATTGAGCCAAAGCTCTGATACCACCTGATGAAATCAACTTTACAATGATATGTTGAACATGAACATATTAGAACAATATTCAACATGAACAAGTTGATTCCCCCAAGGACCTTTTCAATATCTCTCAATAATCAACAAACAAGAACCATGGTGCGGAAACCCATGATTCAAGTGTATAAAATCAGTGTGTGTGTGTTTGTGTGTGTTTGAATGCTCGAAAATAATAATAACTGATTGTTTGATTGATTGTTCAAAAGCTTACAAAGGATTAGGGTAGTGTGCTATTTATAGCCTATACACAAAAGCTATATACAATTACTGAACTACCCTTATGTAAACGAATATTACATAAATAATCCTAAGTGTCTAAGCTATCCGCTGTGGAATTAAGTCATCCGCTGTGGAGGTTTTCTCATCCGTTGTGGAGAAGACTATTCATCCGCTATGCATACTTGGTTGTTCATCCGCTGGGGATGTTCATCCACTGTGGATGAACATCCGCTGCGGAATGTTCATCCGCTATGGATGAACATCCGCTGTTGATGTTGTCCGCTGTGGAATGTTCATCCGCTATGGACAGTTGTGTGTTTACTTGTGTGTTGTCCGCTGTATGTTCTTCATCCGCTGTGGGATTCTTTCATCTGCTGCACACACTTAGATGAATTTTCTTCATCAGCTGCTAATGCTGTGGAGACTCTTCATCCGGTGCGAACACTTAGTCAAAATTTCTTTTATCTACAAATCTGAAAAAGAAATTTAAACAAATGTTAGTGATTGTTATGAATGTTAATAATGTTAATATGTTATAAATGATTGGTTTGTATGTTAAAACACATTTTGTTCGATATATGTCTGATATGGAAAGCATCATACTTTTATGCATTTATTATTAATGCACTTGTTGAGTCTAACATCGGCTGTGAAAAGAAGAAGGAACACAGAGCTTCATCAGTTTCTAGTGAGAGAAAGCTTCGAAAGGTGAGTGTTTTCTTGCGTTTTTGTTTGGTTTCAGCTGAGTTTTCATCTTCGGGACCGATTCTTATGTGTTCTTTGTGTTCGGTTCTGCGTTTTTGGAGTGTTTAGGTGTTTGAACTCCTAGTGCTTCTGAGTTTGGAGGACTTTTGCTCAAAAGCTGCTACAGGTTAGTTCTAGATCCCCGGTTTTTTTGTTGTTAAACTTGTTTTTGGGGCTGAAATGCATATAAAAATGTTTTACAAACTGTTTATGAAACCGTATGTTTATACGCTGATTATACGAGTGAATGTATGTTTGTGTATGATATGTTGTGTTTCGTGTTTATATGCTTGATTTAGGTGTTTGGTATGTTAGATTTGGGTTAGGAACATGTTAAAATGATGATTAGGTCTGAAAAATAGTGTAGGTTCGAATTATCAACTGCCCATCCGCCCAACATAGTGCCCATGCGCCTGGAATTTTGTTCATGCGCCTATGTACCTGGTCATGTGCCCAAACAGTACCCCATGCGCCTAAAATTTTGCTTAAGTGTTGATCATGCGCCCAAGTAGTACTCATGCGCCTAGAATTTCCTCATGCACCTAAGTGTTCCCATACACCTAAGTGCCTGTGCGTCTACATAGTACTCATGCGCCTTCATAGTGCTCATGCGCCTAAATGCCTTAGAAAATTTTCTGAAATTTTGAGAAATACAAATTTTAAGGACTAGCCCTGGTATGTTTTGATGGTTATGTTTGTTGGTATCATGTATGTTTGTGGCTTGTTTTTATGTTCCTTATTACATATTATTACATGACTTTACATGGTGTGTTTATGCTCATATGCATAAAGTATTATCATAAAGAAGTGAAAGATTAATGATAATGAAAGTGGAACATAATGAATGAATGAAAGTCTTGCAAGCAAATTAAAGGAGGTTCACAGCCATTGGGTTGTCAGCTCAACTGTGTGCGGTTTAGCTAACTCAAAGGATGCACACAGGGTCAATCCTAGAGATTGACGGGACCCTTGTTGCTTGCCCTAGGTACTAGAGTCAGCTTTGTGCACAATGTTCAGGGTCTATTTATAGGCCCTAGGCCCAGTACCCCCTTCGTGCACAATGTTCGGGGTATTGCACATTGGTCTGGTATAAAGTGAAAGATAATAATGAAAGAAAGTGTGAAAATGAACGATGGTGGAAGATAATAAATGAATATTATCTTGTTGTACGTATGATGTGTGATCACGTATTGAAGTAAAGGATTTCACGAAAAGGAAGTATTTTAAGAAAGTGATATTTTCTTATATAATCAAAAGGGAACTTTAAATTTTAGAACTAGAACTCACTCAGCAACGCTAACTTTTATGAATTTTCAGTTGGCAGGTAACTTGTTACTGGAGATGGCACGCGGGTGAGGCTACTTGGCGGGCAAAGACTGGCATCCATTCTTGCTTAATGATATTGTTGTTTTGTAATACAACTAAATGATTCTTTTTTGTAACTTTTAAAATAAATGATGTATTATTTAGCAACATCAAGTATTAATGCATGAATGGTTTTTGATAACTTAGCTGCGATGTTTTTATGAAATGTATTTATTTTATATGAAAAATGTTGTGATTGTCCAACTGTGAGATCTCCGGGATCGGGGTCTTACACTATGACACTAAGCAACTTCCTGAAGCATTTTGTATGAGGATAGTAGACATAGATCTAGTGCTGATTGCAAGTGTTATGATCCACATAAATTCAAGCAAGAATATACATTCAACTTGTCATGTTGTTTATCATGTTTTGGTATTGATTAAAGATAGAAAAATATGGACTCCACATTCAATTCACATTAGAGTTTGTCCTCCGTTTATGAGTCAATTCATCACTTTTTCACACTTGAAAACTATGTTCCTTAAATCATAAGCTATACTTAAGATTTCTTTGAAATCTTATTAATGTTGTTATTACTATTTTGATGCACTTTAAGATAATATACAATTGATCACACTGGATTCTTTTAGAGCTGTTCCTTTTTGGAACATATTGATGATCAGCATCAGGTCACCAGGTCTTTACTTACGTAACACAAAGGTGCCTATGAACCCAGGTCTTTGCTCAGGCAAAATAGAGGGTCCATGATGCGCAAAGATAGAGGTTATAAAGTGTTTTAACATAGTGTGCTTGGGTGACTGAGTTTATCACAGCAGGATAAGACTTACTTGTTTGCTCCTTAAAATGGAATTGCCCACAATTAGTCACCTTGGAATTATATTAAGCATGGATGTGTTTATTTTCCACTCAAGCTGAACCTACTCACATATCAAATCACATCTGATCAGTCTTTATTGTAAGTTAAAAACCAGGCAAGTAAACAAAGGTATAGTGTGCGATCATTTCCCATGATATGAATTGCTTTTTCAAGAAAACATATTAACAAGACAATATTTTTGAAGTTTTCTATGTTTTATGGATGTTTTTGGCTTTTTCATATTGAGAATTTTAAAGGACAGATCATGCTTCTCTTTGTGATGATCACTAATCTAAGTTGATTATGCCTAAAGACTCAATTAAGAAATGAAATCTCACTGAGTCAAAGGCTTTAGTGAACAAAATCCACTTTGATCAACTTGATTAAACCTTTTTCTGAGCAGTCTCTCAGAAAATGATATCTAATTTCTATATGTTTTGTTTTACTATGTTGCACTGGATTAGAAGTTATGAACATAGCAGCTGAGTTATCTATGTGTATTGGTGTTTGAAGAAAATTGTAACCATAATCAAGTAGTTGGTTTTGCAACCATAAAACTTGAGAGCAACCAGCTGAAGCAAGAATGTACACAGCCTCAGCTATGGATACTAACACATTTGTTTGCTTTTTGCACTGCCAAGAAACTAGTCTTGGTCCAATGAATTAACGACCACCAGTTGTTGATTTTCTGTTGTTGTTGCAACCTCCAAAGTCACTGTCAGAATATGAATAGAGGTTGAAATCTCCTTCTTTGGGATACCAAAGTCCAAGAGCTGGCTTCCCTTTAAGGTATTTGAAGATCCTCTTAACTGCATTCATATGTGACTCCTTGGGGTCTGATTGGTACCTAGCACAAACACACAGTAAACATTATGTCAGGTTTGCTGGCAGTTAAGTACATCAAAGATCCTATCATAGATCTATACAATCTTTGATCAACTGGTTCCCCTTTAGGATCAGGTACAATCTTATCTATTATTGATGCTAGTGTTCTACATGAAGAAGAGTCAGCAAGGTTGTACTTCTTCAAGATTTGGTGCACAAACTTCTCCTGATTGATGAGTATTCCATTTGATTTCTGATGAACTTGTAAACCAAGGAAGAATGTTAATTCTCCCATGGAACTCATTTAGAACTCAAATTTCATCAAAGATTCAAAGTCTTCACACAATCTCTTGTTTGTTGACCTAAAAATGATATCATCTACATAGATTTGGACAACAAAGAGGTCTTGATGATCATGTTTTAGGAAGAGAGTCTGATCAATGGTTCCCTATTTGTAACCATGCTTGAGCAAGAAAGAAAACAATGTTTCATACCACTTTCTACGTGCTTGATGAAGACCATACAAAGCTTTGTCAAGTTTGTATACCCTATGTGGGTAATCGGGATCTTCAAAGCTTGGTGGTTGGGTAACATAGACTCTTCATCAATTTTACCATATAGGAAGGCACATTTTACGTCCATCTGGTAAACTATGAACTTCTTATGTGAAGCATAGGCTAGGAAGACTCTAATAGCTCCAATCCTTGCAACTGGGGCAAAGACTTCATCGTAGTCTATCCCTTCTTCTTGAGTATACCCTTGTGCTATCAGCCTTGCTTTGTTTCTGACAATGATACCTCTGTCATCTAGTTTATTCTTGAAAAGCCACCTTGTACCAATTGGATATTGACCTTCAGGAAGATCAACTAGATTCCAAACTTTTTGCTTTCTGAATTGCTGAAGTTCTTCTTGCATTGCTTCAATCCAGATGTTGTCTTTTAATGCAGCAGTAATGTTAGGAAGAACCACTTGTGAAAGAAAACAAGAGAAAAGACAAATATTGGCAGCTCCCCCTTGGCTTCTTATGGTTCTTTTATTAAGATCACCAATGATGTTTTCTATTGGATGATACTTATGAATCCTTGATGTTGGAATTTATTCAACTGGAATGGATGATTCCAAGTTAGTGATATTGGTTAATGATGATGGAGATGGATCCAGCTGAGATGGAGAATCAACAAAGTATTCAAAATCCTCATCATTTTGTTCTTCTGATACTGAATGAGTTTGTGTTTCCGCAGATGTAGGAATAACTTCCGCAGGAGTTACAGGAACAACTACAGATGTTATAGTTTGTTGATCTGTAGATGTTGTGAATGTAGTTGGAATATCTCCTGATGGATTGGGAACTTCAGTTGAAGGCAATGAATCATCTCCGGAAGTAGATGGGACATCTACGGATGTAGAAGGAACTTCTGCTGATGCATTGTTCTCTACTCCGGATGCATTAGTAACCTTTCGGATTCATGGTTAACTTCTGCTGATGTATTAGTTACTTCTTCGGAAGTTGAACTTTCATTTCCATCAGAATTTCCATTACTTGTTTGAGATAAAGGCCAGGATCAGCAACACTTGAAGTGTGTGAATGCGATGATCTTGGAGGATCAACAGTCAATGGTACTTCACTCATACTTGGAGGTACATAAGGATAGCATGTATCCGAAGGACCTGTAAAATTCAAATAACTAGTGTTAAATTAATTTGTTAATGCATCTATATCAAACAGCCAACATGATCCTTTTACAGATTTTGGAAATAAGGATTCATCAAATGATACATTAGGAGTTTCCTCCATAATGTATTGATGTAGAATGTAGACTCTATATGATTTAGATGTTGATGAGTAACCAACAAAGAAACCATCATAGGCTTTTTTAGCAAACTTTCCTAATTGATCTTTGGTGTTTAAAATAGACTCATGACACCCAAATGCTCTACGATATCCTATAAAAGGTTTTTTTTTAAACAAAAGTTCATAGGGTGTTTTATTATGTTCTTTGACAACTAAGGTCCTATTTTGAACATTGCATGTTGTGTTCACTACTTCAGCCCAAAATGTGATTGGCGAATGTGAGTCAGCTAGCATTGTTCTTGCTGCTTCAATTAGAGTTCTGTTTCTTCTTTCAGCAACTCCATTTTGTTATGGAGTTCTTGGAGCACTGAATTGTCTGGCTATGCCTTTGTTTCTACAAAAGGAGTCTAAAACATGGTTAACAAATTCAGATCCATTATCACTTCTTAAGATTTTGATTTTTATATCATGTTTATTTTCAATCTTAGTGATAAACTCCATTAATGTTTATGATGTTTCACTTTTATGTTTTTAGAAAAAAACCCAAGTGAATCTAGTGAAATTATCAACAATCACCAAACAATATTGCCTTTTTCCAATGCTCATCACATTGGTTGTACCAAAAAGATACATGTATAGCATTTTGAGTGGAGTTGTGATTGTGTTGATTGTTTTGGACTTATGTGACTCCCGATGTTGTTTTCCTTTATAACATGATGAACAATGATTAGAACAGTAAAATTCTTTCTTGGGAATGCCAATGACTAAGTCATTTTTGACCAGCTTATTCATGTTCTTCATGTTTGAATGAACCATCCTTCTATGCCAAAGTTGAGCTTCATCTTCTGATGACTAAGAAATCAGGCAGGTTTCATTGCTTGTCATTGAGGTGTTGTTCATGTCCAAGACATATGTGTTTCCTTTTCTTGGTGCTTTAAGAAGGATCCAATCTGCTAGGATTTGAAAACCTGGCTTAAGAATGTAATAGTAAGTGTTATCAAATAGAGTGGTATAATTTTGATCACAAATTGTAAATTTTCATAAAAATTTACTTTCTCAAATTTGAGTACACCATTTGTTACCATTCCTTCACCAACAGTTTTACCTCCCTTCTTATCCCCACCAAATGCCACATATCAAGCATTTTTGTGTTTGAAATCATGGAGGAGAGAACAGTTTCCTGTCATATGCCTGGAACAACCACTGTCAACATACCACTTGTTGTCAGTCCTCCATGGATGTTCCTGCACAAATAATGAATTCAATTAGAGCGTGGAGCCCAAGCCCTAATGGTCTTGGGCTTGCCATTGGTATCTAAGATTGTTACTCCCTCATGGATAAGCCTAGATGTCTCAGAGTTGTTTTTAGACTCATTTGATTCATTATGGTTTGTTTTGAGTGAGGATGATTCTATTGAAGATGAACTTGAAACACTTTGTTCTTGATCCACAAGCACTTCCTCTATCACCTCTTCTTTGAGTATCTTGTTCTTGGAACTTGATGATGATACTTGATTAGAGAAAGTTTCTGCTTCTTTTGTCTTTGATTGTGGTACTTGATTATCCTTTTCAAAGTGGTCATAGAAGGCTTCATGTTCCTGCAAATCTACCTTCTTATGAGGAGTCTTGCTTTGAGAGTGTTGCTTCTCCTTCTTCCTCTTTGTTTGATCATCAGCAGATGTTGGCTTCTTTGCCTTTGGAACCTTTTGTTTTGGTTGCTGCTACTTTTGCTTTGAATTTGCCTTACTTTCAGTGGATTGTGAGTCTGATTCAACATTCTCATATTGTTAATTCTTTGGTACTTTTGGATTTGTTCTTCTTGTTGAAGTAGCAATCTTGAGTAGAATGGTTATTCTTATTGCAAATAGCACAGTGTTTGTTGAAGTAACAATCAGCAGTCATGTGATTGTTCATGTTGCATATGGAGCAATAGCTGCTGAAGTAACAATCATCTGTGTTGTGATTATACATGTCACACCACTTACAGCATTTTTCTTCAACTTCACTCCCAAACTCCATCACTATCTTCTTCTGCTTCTTTAACTCTCTCTTAAACTTTGCAGTTGAAGAATCTTTACCTCTACCAGACATGATGTCAAATGGTTCTTGTTGCTAAGGATTGACAACTCTTTATTGTTTCTTACCTTTCTTGCTGGCATTGTGTGATTCAGCAGATGATTGCTTCTTCCATAGATCTTCTACGGATGTTGACTATTTTGAAAGAGCAACATTTGTCTTCTTTCGTGGATTTTCTACGGATGGTTTTGAGACGGTCTTCTTCTTCTGTAGGTGTTCTGCGGAAGTGATTTTCTCTTCTTTCATGGATCCAACAGTTCTTTTTGATGAATGAGTTTTGTGCTTCTTGTTAAGCTCATGAATTCCTTCATTTAATTGAGCAATTCTTGTGTAGATGGTCTTCCACATATTTCTTTGTTTGGGAGGATAAGGTAGCCTAATCTCCTCAAGAACTTTAGGAACTATAGGTTCAATTAACACATTCTTCCCTTTACCCAAACCAGCACATTTTTGCTCATTAGGCTCATCAAACTCATCCAGGTCATCACAATCATCAAAGTCAAATTCTGATTCAATTTGTTTTAAACATTCTAATTCAGATGAATCAGTTTCACTGACCTCAGTATCTTCACCATTTATCAATTAATTAATTTCAATTTTTGGTTCAGTTTTGGTACTTGATACAATATGGTTTAACAAACTATTAGTTATTGACTCAGGTAATGTGGTGTAGTTATCATTCAATGGAGGTGCAACAGCATGAAATCCTAACCCATACCTGTTCTTTGTTTCAATATGAGTATTCAAAAGTTTCTCGTATTGCTGAGATGATAATTGAAACTTCTGAAGTTTCACTTCAGTAGATGAATGATCAGACATTGATTTTGTTAAAGAGGTGGTCAAATGCTCAACTTGTCTTTCAAAATATATTTTTCAGACTAAAGTTTATCCAAATTCTTTTGTAAAGAAGTGATTTTGACCTGATACAAAATGTGTTCTCTCACATGAGATTCATTCAAAATCATAGTTTTTTTGATTTTATCAGCTAATTGCTGAGCATGGACTTTATATCTTTAAACCTCTTTAACACATCTTGATGAACATAATCTATCCCTTACCTTTCTGGCCATAGGTGGAATTTTGTTCTCCATGTTAGCCATCAATGCTTGATTCTCCTCCAGAACTTCTTTCTCATACATGCTCCAATCACAAGTACCATCATGCAAAATAACTAACCCAGTTTCTTTAGTGTTACTTGTACCTGCTAAAGAGCTTATTGCTAGTGGGGATGAGTTTGTAAGTTGAGGTTGCTTGAAGTTTCTTTGGTTTACTTGTCTCAAGTCACTTGTTGATTGCTGATTGCATTCTCTTGAAAAGTGACCATACAAATTACACTTGTAGCATCTCTCTTTGGATTTATCAACACCAATCTTTTTAGTTCTCCATGCAATAGCCAATCCTTTATTCCTTCTCAAATACATCTTAGCTCTGATGCAATCATGGCCATTTGCCATTGTAAATCCATTTCCTCCACTTCATCAGGATGAAGTTCTTCAAGGTCTTGTTGACAAATGTGAGCAGGGGTCAAAGTACTACCCAGATAAGCTTGAAAGCTTGAAGTGAAGGCTGCAAAGACTGTCTTTTGCTCTTCTGATTCTAGTACCACAGTAATTGGTTTAGATTGAGTGCTACTTTTGTTGGTTGTGGATCCCTTTGTCGCTGTAGCATTTGAGTTTTTTGTATCATCAAGTTTCCCTTTCACTTTCTTGTTTGAACTACTTTGAGAGTTTGATTTAGAGGACTCTGCTGCATAGAAAGCTGCTTCATCTTCATCATCACTCTCAACATAAGAGCTTCCACCATCATCATTAGAAATAAATGCACTTCCAGCACCCTTTGTTTTTTTAAATTGATATGGTGCAATTGGTGCTTTTACACTTTTGTTTCTTGTTTTCTCATCCAATTCTAGAGCTTCCACCTTTGCTACCAAAGTATCTAGTCCAATTGCTTTTAGATCAATGGTATTCTTGAACATAGACATAGTTTGAGTCCAACTTTCTGGCAAAGTATGAAGCATCTTTTTGTTCAACTCCTCATTACTATACTTCAACTCAAAGATGTTCATTTCAGTAACAAGTTACATCTATGTGTGGAGTTGTTGAGGAACAGATTCACCCTCAATATGATGAACGGTCTCATATCGTGAACAACGGGCATCCTTCCTAATGCTTCTTATCTCATCACTTCTTTCACACAAAGTGTGAAGAATCTTCCACAAAGAGTGGGTAGTTTTGTAAGCTTCACATCTGATCAAGAGGTCTTCAGGTAAAGCCATAGTAAGCATACTATAGGCCTTAATATCAATTTTGACTCTCTTAGCATCTTTAGGAGACAGATCTTTCAAACTTATAGGCTGATTGTTGTCATTATATTTAGGTCCAAGAGCAGGTGGAATGTAGGGACCTTCAGTCATAGACACCCGTAAGTCAGAATCAATGTAGTTAACATGGTTCCTAAATCTAATTTTCCATGTTTTAAAATCAGCTTTGTTTTCCAATTTTGGGGGTTGATAAGCTGAGCCAACAATTGAATTACTCATTTTAGTTAACTTGGTAATTATCAAACTATCAACTGATCTAATACCCTATGAATGTGTGAAGTAAACGTAATTCAAACACATTCAAACAACAATAACAAATCACTGATAATACTGATACTAAATCAACTAAGACAGAAATTTATTTGAATTAATGGATTTTGTTGAGAATAAGCTAATAAATGACAAACTCTTAATTATCAGTCAATTAAGAAGTTGTGGTCAAAATTAGTCAAAACTCTTAATAAATTCTCAGTTGATTTGGAATTTGAGATGTTAGATGATGGCACCTGTTAAAATTTGTTTGAAAAACCTTTAAATAACAAACAAAAACACAAATCCACAAATCAAAATGATTTTGATGTAGGTCGGAGTTAATCAAGCAATGGAACAGTACTCGATGATCGATATAATAGGGTTTGATGATTTTAACTAATTACACCAATTCGTTGAGTAAAATACCTTCGTTAGCTATTGATTAGCTAAACCCAACTTGTGTTTTAATTAAATTGTTCAACAACATGCTTAAATCTGAGTTATGAACTCTCAAGCTGTGACAATCACTCAAAAGCAATTTTAAGCTAAACTATCATATCTGATCAAAAACCGATAGATCTAATGAAATTAACAACTAATTAGACTAATCAAAACTGATACATCAATTGATCGAAATCAATGAGCACAAGGGTCTGATACCACTTGTGAATCCAAGGATCGAAACAGGAATTTATCAGTTTGATTGAACAAATAATGTTAGCAAATTATCACAACTCGTTGTTTAATTAATTGTTTAAGAAATTGTAATTGTAACGTAAATCAACGAAGAATAGATGATAGAAATGGAAAACAAGTTAAGGTAATGTGACAAACTAGTTTGCTTCAAATGATTTCCATTAATACTGAATTAGTTACAATTGGTTTTGATTTTTGATGATATGGTAATTGCTAGGTGATGTTCTTGGTGTTCTTGGTGTTCTTGCTATTTTGATTGCTATCCTGGTGTAATCAGAATTGCTGTATTGTTTTTCTATGTATTGTTTCTAAAGAGTGAACCCATGCCTTCTATTTATAGGCAGAGGGATTCACTTTTACATGGGTAAAGGTAACTTTCTTATTGTGCTAAGAAAGTTACTCAAATAAAATTCTTGACGTGACATTAAATATTCATTTCTGACAGAAGTGCAGTCTTCCGTAGATGTTGACTTGATGACATCACTCTAGAGAGTTTGACTTGTTGACTTCATGTGGCTTCCTTGGTGATTGGAGTTCATGCAAGTACTTTGTTCTTTCGTAGGAGTTATCCTTCCATAGGAGTTATCTCTTTGATCTTCATATTGAACTTCATCCGCAGGAGCAAGCTTTCTTCTTCCGTTCGAACAGCAGTAACTTGATCTCACGAGCAGACTTGTTCTTCCATAGATAGTTCTTGTACTTGGTCAATTTTCAAAATTGACCAAGTATGATGTTTTCCTGCAATTACACATATAATCAACACAAATAACTATTTGGGTTAACATATATATATCTTGCATACAAAAAGATAAAGATTTACAAGAGTTCATTACAAGAGATGTATAATCTTCAAAACCTATACATTCAATCTAGACCTAACAAATGTTGAAGCTTAATAGAAGAAATGTTGATGAAGACATCACATCCGCATTAACTAATGGGACGAACATTTACAAATGTTGATCATCTTTTGTACTTAGACTAGTATTCTGATGTATAGTTGTCAAGGTAGTTTAGTCATTTTGTACTGGCATTGTATCATCCTATAAGTAGAATAGTATACCCTACTTTTGAAAGTTACACAACAATATTCACACAAGTTACACAGAAGTACTGTTTTGTGCTGCAAACCCTAGCACTCTTTGTATCTTGTTTACCAACATCAATATACAAAGCATTTATTAGTATTTTCAGCATTTAATGTTCTTTGATTTAGTATTTCCGCTACTTAATCATTGACTCAATCATCATATTCGGTCCTAGTTGAGTCACATCAACTGAGATTCCTATCTCGGACCCGGTCACCTTGTGCGCAACCAAACAATATAAGCGAAGCTAACGATGAGTGGAAAGACTAAAGGTTACCTAGAACACGTGAGTACATAAGTACGTGTAACCAGAAAAGCTTAACAAACCCTAAGTGCTCAAACAACACATTGACCCATTTGACCCATTGGTGACATGTTAATTGAAATCTTTATTGATCAAGTATAATAACTCATTACTCAAGATTATCATACAAGCAATTCACGTATGCCACATTATAAATACTAAGTTCTATCAATATCATCATACAAAGATAGATTATCATACAACACATGCGAATCTCAACCAATCATCATACTCAACATGAATATAATTAAATCACAACTAGCAAAACACATATTTGGATTAATCACGCACAACATGCCATGTGAAACCACTCACGATTTCACATCCTAAACCCTGCCAATCCTACTAAGTAGACGACTCAGTTTCGCACGCATGTATGATGTTCATTATCACATTTCCCAACATGATTCATACCATTCAAATACATTAACATATATAATAGAGACCTACTATAATCCCAAACATGATTCCATAACTTTCTAATATAAACTCATCACTTTAAACAATATTTCATTAAACCTAGATTTCCCAAATAACCCATCAAGCATCCAGATGACCCAATTATGCATTCTACAAATTAGACATTATCAACAAGCATTCTTGCATGATCTTAACACCATATACATGCACATTTCAAAAGATCAAATTATTCATATCAATAAAGTTTCCCTTTCAGGAAGGTAACACCCAATAGCGATTATTTCATCAAATTCAATCATGGATCATCAACATTATGCCTAATCTAGTTCACAGGAACCATCTAAACACACTAAACATCAACAATTTATCAAATCCTAAATTCTCATGGACAAAAGTTTCTATTTATAGTAATCTATGAACAACACGTTTATTCCATGAAATTCTTGCATAATCCACGTAAACTAGAATCAATACAATACAACTAACATCATAGCATCATCAAACCATATCAATTTTGACTTTTTCAATGTTAATTGAACTAGGGTTGTTCTTGAATCAAAAACCATGAAAAACAAGTTAAAAATTCACCTTAAATCTTGTAATGATCAAAATAACTCAAAATCGAATGGCCCTTAATGTTAGAGATGAAAATTGCAAGAATGGGGTGGGGGTTTGAGGATTCGGACAAAAAAGGTCAAATGGGGGCTAGGGTTTCAATTTTGCTAATATTAAGTTAAGTAACATTTACCAAATAAACCCTCCTTGATTACATTTTGTAAGACTTAATCTTTTTACCAATTTTTAAATAATTTTAACTACAAAATACATGAATTATTATTAATCAACAATAATAATCATATATTTCAATTAACAACAATACACATAGATCATATTCCACAAGCCGTCACATTATAACATGATATTTATAAATAATACTTAAAATTCATGAATCACATTACCACATATTAATAATCAAAATTATTAATTAAGTTATTATTTGATAACCAAAGTTAATTATTACTAAATCACCAACATTCAACGACAACTAATGTGTGCCCACGGCACGTGTATGCAAGACCTAATGAAACTAGCGGAATTTGGTAACGGAAAATTACCGGATGTCACATTATCCCCATGTTGAAAGAATTTTCATCCCGAAAATTGTGTTACATGGTTGTGATACATCACTAGTCTACTGCATTGGCACAAAGAAATATAGTGAGTTGTCACATCATCCCCATACTGAAAGAAATTTCATCCCAAAATTTAATCAGTACCTTTGTCGGTTGTCGTTATCGTTTCAAACAAATGAGGATACATAAGCTTCATTTGATCCACACGTTCCCACATGAATTCTGGTCCACATCTTGAGTTCCAACAAACTTTAACTATGGTTATCTTGCTTTGCTTAAGAGTCTTGATTTCACGATCCATTACCCCAACCGGTTCTTCAATAAATCGCAATTGTTCATCTACTTGTACTTTCTCGAGTGGTACAACCAAAGTCTCATCAGAAAACACTTCTTTAAGTTCGAGATATGAAAAACATTATGAACTCTACTCAACGAGTCAGGCAGATTTAATCAATACGCCACTGGACCGATTCTTTCCAGAATCTCAAATGGCCCAACGTATCTCGGATTAAGCTTCACTCTTTTGCTGAATTGAATCACGCCTTGCTACGGTGAGACCTTCAGCAATACATTGTCTCTGACATGAAATGCTAAAGGTTTCCTTCGCTTGTCAGCATAGCTCTTCTGCCAATCTCGTGCTGCAGCCATACAATTTCGTATGTGCATGATCTTTTCGGTAGTTTCATGCACCAATTCGAGCCAGTCAGGTGACTGTCACCAACTTCTACCCAACAAACTAGTGATCTACACTTTTGTCCATATCACTCCTCAAACGATGCTGCCTTAATGCTAGTGTGATAGCTATTTTTGTAAGAAAACTCCAACAAGGGTAGATGAACTTCCCAATTGTTCCTAAAGTTAATCACACAATCTCGTAACATGTCCTCCAAATTTTGAATAGCACGCTGGCTTTGTCCATCGGTCAGCGGATGATAGGCAGTGCTCATATCCAGACGCGTACCCATAGATTTTTGCAACGATTGCCAGAAATGGGATGTAAAATAAGCTTCACGATCCGAAATAATTGAAATTGGTACACCATGTCAAGAAATCACTTCCTTCAAGTAAATCCGAGTTAGCTTGTCCATCTTGTCTATTTCTTTGATTGCCAGGAAGTGAGCAGACTTAGTCAGTCGATCCACAGTCACCCATATCATGTCATGACCGCTAGGAGTTCTAGGTAATTTGGCAATAAGGTCCATGGAAATTTGTTCCCACTTCCACAAAGGAATCTTAGGTTGTTGTAGTAACCTAAAAAGTTTCTAATACTCAACCTTCACCTTAGAGTAGGTTAAACACTTGCTCACGTATGTAGGTACATCTGCCTTCATATTAGGCTACCAATAGTGCGCTTTCAGATCATGATACATCTTGTTACAACCAGGATGTATAGAATACTTAGACCTGTGTGCCTCACTCATAACCAAGTCTCTTAGGGTTCAATATAAGGGTACCCAAAGCCCATCCATGAAATAACGAATCCTATCGGCTTTCACTTCAAATTGCTTGTCCATCCTACGTAAGGGTTCAAATTCAGTGTTTTTTGCTTTTAAGGCTTCTGCCTAAGCTTCCTTAATTTGTTTTAGCAATTGAGTGCTGATCGTAATCTGCAAAGCTCGAACTCATCGGGGTTTAGCGCTTTCCTTTCTGCTTAAGGCATCAGGGACTACATTTAGCTTTCCCAGGTGGTATTTGATAGCATAATCATAATCATTCAATAATTCAATATTCAACTAGTTCTAAATCATGGGTGGCGTAGTTCTTCTCATGCAATTTTAGTTGTCTTGAGTGATAAGCTATCACTTTGTCACGTTGCATCAAAACACAACCGAGTCCTTGGATAGAAGCATCATAGTAAACCACGAAGTCATCACTTCCCTATGGTAATGCTAATATCTATGCGCTACAAAGTTTCTGTTTTAACAAGTTAAAAGCTTCTTCTTGACACTCTCCCCATTAATACATTGTTCCTTTATGAGTCTGTAGGTCCTTCTGATCGATATAACAGTGCACTTGATTGATAAGCACAAAAAAATCCCACTGATAACACAAATATCAATGATATTTGTGTAAAATATAGATCAAACACTATAAAATATGGATGAACAATGATGAACACCTCAAGAACATTCAATAAAACCCTTGTTTGATCTGAATTGATTGCTAAATATATTACCAAGTGAAAGCCCCTCAATCAATGGCTCATTCAAGCTCTCAAAACCTAATTATCACTAATCTATATATAGTGATAATATTCACTAATGACATATTAAGCCCCTAGATTTAGACAATTAGATAAATTACATATAAAACATAAAAATGACTTAAACGTAAATAAATATATTTTGTTGAAACAAAATATATTTATTAACAATAAACTCCTAGTCATTTATATCTTCAACATCTTGTCCCGGTTCTTCATTACGATCGCGTCTATTTGCCTTTTCCGATGACTTTGACAGTGACGTTGACCTTTGTTGACTTTGACTGTGTTGATAATATAGACTATCCTTATCAGACCCAACAAAACTCCCCCTTAGTCTATCATTATCAACGTCTTGTATCGTGATCAGCACCGATAAGTCAACCATAAAATGATCTTCAATCTTCCCCTAGATTGATGATCTGGTATTAAAGATTTTTCATCTTTCAGGCTCCCCCTTTTTGTATGCTCCCCCTCTTCGTGTGCATTCTTTGTGAATGATCAGGAACAACTTTTCCAACTCTCTATTCTTGAGTGCTTCAGAAGATGTAGAAGGAGGAATCCTAGCTCGGTATCTTCTACAAACTTAAGGAACAAGTTCTCTGGTCAGGTACTTTGCTCAGCTGATGATCGGCCATCATTTGAAGCAAAAATCTGTAACACAATCACAACCACAATCTCACAACTTCCTGTCAGATCATTTCAGTCAACAAATAAACCCGTGTTTATCTGTGTGTGCAATTTCCCGTGAAATGCATGTGAAAATAAAACATTTTAATAGCATAATGTGGAAGACTTGAAATAATTTGAAATGAAAACCCCCTTTTTATATATATATTTTATAATCACCTTGCACCAAGAACTAATTCGATCATGAGATCACATCCTCAAGATATACTTAAGCATAAGGATGTATTTAAACATCGACAAGTTAGTGAGATCACACTGATACACAGTCTGGTCACAATTTTAAGTTTTTGAAATCCAAAACAGTTCAAAAAATGATTGTTGGTATATTTGTCCAATTTAAACCCATGCCTTATCCTTTTCAACAAGTGATCTGCAACTAATTTTATCATGTTTTAGATTCAATTAGAGAATCTCATGTGATTTGGTTCCCATAGACATCTAGCAAAGAACTTATCCCATTATCAGGGCCTATTGAGTAATATGATTAACTCTGCTAGATTTTCTTTTAAGTTTTCAACAATGATCTTAATTTAAGAATCATTGTGCCTTTATTTTGGGAACAGATGATGAGAGCTCCAGGTCTATACTTACGTATAACAGAGGAGATGATCATCTGAGCGTGTTGATGAGAGCTTTAGGTCTATACTCAAGGATTCTGAAGAGCTTAGAAGAAACGTCAATTTGGAAACAAGGATGAGAGAATTCGGGAATAGAAGTAATCAAGGCAGAAGTCAGATACTCTCATCCCATTTTTGACGAGACTTGTAACTTTGTGCAGGCCTAAATGTCAGGAAAATAATCCTTTTCATAGAGTTCTAAAGCTTTAGTTAGGCTACAAAATCACTGTTTACTTTGCTTTCAGGCTGAGCCTACCAAGCAAATCATATAATCAAACTGTCTTTTTAGATTTTAGAACTTTAAGTGATACAGACATCTACATCAGTTACTATTATTTCTCACAAAGGTACAAGTCATGCAAATAAGCATACCAAGAAGACATACTATCATTTCTCAGTCATCCAAATCAAGTTCTTAGTACCCGTGAACTCTTTATTCTCCCCCGAAATTTCTTTTTAACCAAAACAGAATTTTTTTAAGTATATAATAAACGGAAATGAAAATAGAATTTTACTAAAGAAAGTCTTCCAAATTATACTAGCATATGAGAAATGAAGTACCAAGAAAAATGCAGTGATTATGAAGTGTGAACTGTAATAGTGCAGATAAGAATCCAAAATGTGGATAAGATACCAAAACCATAACCTGTTTGTTCAGCCTCAAATTTAAATAATAAACATTCTCTGTCGGTAAACCAGATTACTAGCAGTCCTCCTGAACTGTTCCTGCATTTATTAACAGATTAGTTAGAAAGGGGGACCCAGGCCATCGTGGTCCTGAGAGTTCCTTTTTCAACAGTGTATGTAACCTGTTTAAGCACACACTCTTTTGAAAAATCATTTATTTCTTTATCCTTTTCATTTTGTTTTACTTTCCAAATTTGTTTCTGTTTAATTACTTTTGACTTGAAAGAATTGAATTTGGAAATCATTTTTTTAAGACCCGAAGGAAGAGATTTTAATTTTGAAACATTGGTCTTTTTCATCTTTGAATCATGTGAAACCGGCTTCACATGAGAAGGTTTGAATAGATTGTTCTTTATCCAACCATTCAAAGATATGTGCTTTTTACCTTTTGAACCCGAGAAGCAACCTGTGTTATCTTTACCTCTTGAAGCTTGCCTTTGAACCTGAGGGCACTACTTTAGCATATGACCTTCTTTTCCACATCTAAAGCAAGCCTTGAAAGGCTTTTGGTTCTTTGTAGTCCCGTGGAGAATAGGAGAGGGGGTTTCAGGACTCGGCCGAAAAAGGTCAAATGGGGGCTAGGGTTTTAATTTTGCTAATATTAAGTTTAGTAATATTTTCCAAATTAACCCTCCTTGATTACATTTTGTAAGACTTAATCTTTTTAACACTTTTTAAATTATTTTAACTACAAAACACATGAATTATTATTAATTAACAATAATAATCATATATTACAATAAACAACAATACACATAGATCATATTTCACAAGCCGTCACATTATAACACGAAATTTATAAATAATGCTTAGAATTCATGAATCACATAACCATATATTAATAATCAAAATTATTAATTAAATTTTTATTTGTTAACCAAAGTTAATTATTATTAGGTCACCAACATTCAACAACAACTAGTCTGTGCTCACGACACGTGTATGCAAAAACTAACGGAACTAACGGAATTTGGTAACAGAAAGTTACCAGATGTCACATTATCCCCATGTAGAAAGAATTTTCATCCGAAAATTTGCGTTACATGGTTGTGTTTCATCACTGTTATAATGCATTGACACAAAGAAATCGAGTGAGTTATCTCATTTTATTCACCAAAATAGATGTACGTTTGGGGACTATGTTAAAAGTAAAATGGTTCATAATGTTTTATCTTTTTTGTTTTTGTAGATTTCACCAAAATGGTTGTACTTGGGAACAACAGCCTAAAGGGTTTGCTTGCTATACCAGTTTTTTAGATTTCCAGTTCTAGTTCTCAACATGTGACAAAACTTATGTGGGTGGTGTCTGTAACACCCACATTGGTGATTTTGAAAGAGGGTACAACCTAGTTCAAGCATAAAGCACGCTCTACTTTCTAAAATAAAGTTTTGGGTCAATATCGTACCTGCTTTCTCGACTTCATCTTTAATAGCCAAAAACAATGTGATAGCAAGGTTCAAATCTAAAACACAAAAAAAAACTATTTTAATAGTAAAAAGAGAATTTTACGATTCTACCATTAAAAACTCAAAGCAAAGAACAAATATTAATACCAAATTGAATGTTGGTAAAAATATCAAACAACAAAACGCTAACAAAGGGTTCATTATTATAGCAAAATTAGCATATATAAATACATAATATTCATTTCTTTTGAAAAACAGAAAGAGGATTAGTACCTAAAACATATAGAATAATAGGCAAAATAAGCTAAACTCAAAGTTGACACCTTATTGTTAAATAGTAAACTATTTAACACCAAATTTAATAATAGTTTCTAAACCTTAAATACCATAATGTGTATAAACTATAACTAAAAGTTTCTACAAAAACAACTAGAGAAATAAAATGGTAAATTTGATGATAGCAATTTGTTTTTCCTTATGAAGATTATCATTGTTATGATTATTATTATTATTATTTTTAGCTAATGGGATAGAAAGAGTGAGAGTTTGATTCATTAAGTTGATTTATTTTCATAACCTTTTCTTCCTGAATTGAAACAAAATTTTCATATAAGGTGTTAGAAAATCAATTTGAAACACTAAAGTTTAGATTAACATTTAAAAGTGTAAATATGAATATGGTTATTAAACAATTAAACCAATGACTGTTTAACAATCAAGGGATTTAGTGTTGCACATAGATGAAATAATGGGTCAAAACAACATTTTTTTTATCTAATAGAAGGTTTCAAATGATGTTAAAACCAAGTCGGTCTAACAACAACTCCTATCAGTCTAGCAAATTTGAACCCTAATAGCAAACTAAAAAGTCATGTTAACCGAGATAAATATCTTGCAGAGAACACCTACGGTAACTAAAATCCAAAACCAAAATTCAAAAGCACCACCAACCGATTAACACCATAAATCACAAAACATAAAGCTTAAAGGAAACTAAAACACATAAGGTAAAGAAACAGCTAGATTGATATTGTATAGAATGCCCAAGTAGACAATATCTAAAGACCAAAAGCTTAAATTAAATATGATAGAATAACAAACTATGTCATTGTTTACTATATTGTTAAATGAGATATTTTGAAAGGCCCCCTCCCCGGGAACCCTACAGTTGGTCAATCACAACCTCATTTATATCAAAACATATTAAGATTATTAAGTAAATAAAACATTGCAGCGGAATAATTCATAAAAAAATCATTTCATGCTTTAATAAATACATTTACCAAGTAATACATCGTCGTTTAAAAGATTTCAAAATATCACTTAGTTGTATTACAAAACAAAATCATTATCGTGCATGAAATGGATGCCAGTCTTTGCCCGCCAAGTAGCTTCACCCTCGTACCATCCTCAGCAACAGGCTACCTGCCAACTAAAAATGCATAAAAAGTCAGCGTTGCTGAGTGAGTTCTAGTTTTTTAAATAATAAAATACTTTACCTTTAGTAAAAACCTTTCCTTTACTTTCGTTCATGATCACACAACATACATACATCTTGATAATATCATTATTATCTTTCAACATTCTTTTCATTCATTTCATACGTTTCGAACTTTCATTATTATCTTTAACTTTCTTCTAGACCAATGTCACATGCTATACCCCAAACATTGTGCACAAAGTTGGTACTGGGCCGAAGTCTATAAATAGACCCCTAACATTGTGCATGAAGCTGACTCCAGTACCGGGGCAAGAGACAAGGGTCTCGTTTCGTACTTATTGGTCAATCACAAAGATTGACCCCTGTGTGCATCCTCATGGGTTAGCTAAACAGCACATAGTTATCCTAACAACCCCTTAATGAGTTGTGAACCTCCTTTTAGTTGCTTGCAAGGCTTTACATTCTTTCATTATGTTCCACTTCGTTAACGATGTCTTTCACTTTCATTATATAATACTTTACGTACAAGAGCATTAACACACCACGTAAAGTCACGTAATAATACATAATAAGGTACATCAATAATGGGCCACAAACATGCATAACATGAACAAACATAACCCACCAAAACATTCCAGAGCTTAATCATTAATTTCTATTTCCCAAAATTTCAGAAAAATCCTAAGTCGGTTTAGGCGCATGAGCACTATGTGGGCAAATGGACACTATGCAGGCGCACGGACAGTCGGGCGCATGGGAAAACTTGGGCGCATGGGTACTATGTAGGTGTATGAGTACTATGCAGGCGCATGAGTACTATGCAGGCACATGAGTACTATGTAGGCGCATGGGTACTTGGGTGCATGGGCAAAAACTTAGGCGCATGGGTACTATGCAAGCGCATGAGTACTATGCAGGCGCATGGGTACTTGGGCGCATGGGCAGTTGGGCGCATGGGTAAAAACTTAAGCGCATGGGCAAAAACTTAGGTGCATGGGCAGAAACTTAGGCACATGGGTACTATGCAGGCGCATGGCCAAGTGTTAGGCGCATGGACAAAAGTGTTAGGCGCATGGGCAGTTCACTTGTTCTAACTTATACAAATTTTAGTTCCCAATCATCATCCTAATGTATTCTTAGCCCAAATCTAGCATATTAAGCACATAAAACAAGCATACAACCACAAGATTCGGTCAAACATTCACAAACACACACACCCATGAAAAACAGGGGGTAACATAGGGTTTCAACATACTGGGAGTTATAAAAATGATAATTTATATGCATTTCAGCCCCAAAACAAGTTTAAAATAGAAAAATCGGGGATCTAGAACTCACCTATAGCAGCCTTCAAGTAAAACTCCTCCAAACTCGAGAACACATGGAGTTCAAACACCTAAACATACCAAAAACACCCAACCGAACACAGAGGAACACATAAGACTTAGTCCACAAGATGAAAATTCAGCTGAAACCGAACAAAACACACGAAAAACTAACCTTCAAGTCGATCTTCTTCTTCTTCTCTCTAAAACCGATGGAAACTCTGTTCTTTTTCTTTTCTGTAGTCAAAGCAGTTGGTGAGCAGGGGTGTGGGCGGCCATGCCCACCTTTTAAACATAATTATAATAAAGTTTGCCTCTTACACAACTTTACCCCCTTAACTTAGGTTATTTCACCTTTCTTTCTTTACACTTCTCTTTTCTTTTCTTTTTTTTTAAACTTTCTTTTCTGCAGTCGAAGCAGTTGGTGAGCAGGGGTGTGGGTGGCCATGCCCACCTTTTAAATATAATTATAATAAAGTTTGCCTCTTTCACAACTTTACCCCCTTAACTTGGGTTATTTCACCTTTCTTTCTTTACACTTTTCTTTTCTTTTCTTTTTTTTTAAAAATTTCCGTGTGTTACAAATTTAAAAGTTTGTAAATACCAAATTGTGTGCATAAAACTAAAAAAACTTTCATTTACCTATTTTTTAAACGACAACTTACCTTTACCTATGTTTTGCTCTTGTCTTTTGTCTTCACTAACATTTAATTGAAAAGAAAAGTATGGTAAGTTAGAAGGATAAAGCACGTGAAAGTGAAGCTTACTTAATAGGAGAGAAATGATAGGTGATCCGACTGAAAACAAAACAAATGGTAGGATTCAGAAAGTAGCTTTGTTTAATATAAAGTAGGTATAGTAACTTGACTCACCAGAAGAGAGGTTTTATTCACCAAATTAGGTGTACCTTTAGGAACTATGTTAAATGCAAAATTGGTCATAATGTTTTATCTTTATCTTTTTTGTAGATTTCACCAAAATGAGTGTACTTAGGAAACAACAGCTAGAGGGTTTGCTTGCTATACTATTTTTGTAGATTTCCACTTCTAGTTCTCAACATGTGACAAAACTTATGACATCCGGTAAGTTTACGTAGCCAAACTCCTTTAGTTTCGTTAGGTCTTGCAGTCTCTGAACGTTGGTGACCTAATAATAATTAACTATGGTTAAAAATAATAACTTAATTAATAATTTTGATTATTAATATATGGTTATGTAAATTTTGAATTTTAAGTATGATTTATAGATTTTGCGTTATAATGTGACTACGTGTAATATATGATTCCATATGTTGTGTTTACTAGTTGATCCCTATGATTATTGTTAGTTGTTAATGATTCATGTCTTATGTGGTTAAAAATATAAAAAATATATATAATATGTTAGTTTTACAATTTATAAAACAAAAGGGGAAAATTGGAACATTCTTACCATTTATAAACCAAAATCAAACCCTAGAAACCCCCCTTCCCCACCTATCAGTCGTAACCCCTTCCTTACACCCTAATTCTTGCGATTTTAAGCTTGTGAACATCAAGAACATTCGATTTTGAGCTACTGTGGTCATTACAATATTGTAGCAAGCATAATCTTTGATTATTACATGATTTAAGGTGAGTTTTAACAAGTTTTTCATAGTTTTTGATTCAAGAAGAACCCTAGTTCAATTGGAGCATGATATCACAATATTGATGTTGTTTGATGATGTTTTGATGTTTTTTGTATTGCATATATGTTAGTTTACATGGATTATGCAAGGAATTCAAAGAATGGATACTTGATGGATTATTTGGGAAATCTAGGTTTTATGAAATATTGCAAAAATGTTGGGTTATGTTGGGAGGTTATGAAATCATGTTTGGGATTATAATAGATCATTGTTGTTTATGTTATTTGGTATGAATCTTGTTGAGTAATGTGATAATGATCGTCATCCACGCGTGCGAATCTGAGGCCCCTACTTAGTAGGATTAGTAGGGTTTAAGGTGTGATGTCGCGAGTGGCTTAACATGGCATGTAGTGCATGATTAAACTTAATGTATGATTTGTTAGTTGTGATGCAATTATATTTGTGTTAAGCATGATGTTTGATTTAGATTTGCATGTGTTGTATGATAACCTATGTGTTGTATGATAATCTATGTTGGTATGATAATCTATGTTGAAATTATGATCTTGATAGAACTTAAGATTGATGATGTGGCATACGTGACTAGCTTGTATGATAATCATGTGTAATGAGTTGCTATACTTGATTAAACAAGATTCAATTAACATGTCACCAACGGGTGAAATGGGTCAACTAGGTGAAATGTGTCTTTGTTTTCCAAAACCCTTGGGTCAACGTGTTTATTGAGCATTTAGGCTTGTTAAACTTTCTGGTTACATGCACTTATGCACTCACATGTTCTAGGTAACCTTTGATGAGTTGTCTTTCCACTCACCGTTAGCTTCTCTATGGTTGTTCTTTTGCGCACCAGGTGAGTTCAATGCCCTACTTTTATTTACTCTCTTTTTGGGAGAGAAAGCAAACTTTATTTTAAAACTCTTTACTATTATAATATGTGTTTAGTAAGACATAGTATGTTATACCATTGAAATCCCTTACACTTTCGGATCATTAATTAAGGAATCTAGCAGGAAATCTTGGGTAGTACTACTAGGTCTGACAAGCCCCACCCGTACGACTAGAGGCCAATCGGGTGCAATATTTTCCTAAACGACTAACAACGTCACGACTTGGTATGTCGTGGCGGAAGGCAAACAAACAGACATAGTCAACTTCGATCACAAAATCACTATTAGTTATTACTAATGAAATTAGACTAGCTATCTATTTCAATACACTTGTTTACATCTACAAACGCTATTGTTTAAGTTGACTTGCAAACTCTTGAACTCACTAACCGTCGTGTTGACATTTTTACTATACCTTCTCAGGTTGTTACTAGCAGCTGCCCTTAGGAGTACTCATGTGTCAAGCATGCTTTGAACAATCATTATTTTACATTTGGCTTATTTCATATTTACGTACATTGGTTTGGGCGCGTGTTTTGCACATTTTACATTTATTACTTTGGGTTGGAAATATATACAAAACGCTCCACAAATGTTTTAAAGTTTAAACTCTGATCTGTCTTAAATGTTACATATAATGTTGTTCTAAGTAACTAATGATCTGGATCCTAGTTTCTTCACTCACCTCGCGGTAAAACCCCACACGTGGATTTTAAGGGTGTGACAGATTGGTATTAGAGCCATTGGTTATAGGGAACTAGGTTGCATACACACTAGTCTATAACCGCACATAGTTAATTAGTTACTCGTTACTATCCCCTTACTGTATACTCATAGGCATACATATCACGTACACTGCAGTATGGTATCATCATCATCTTCATCCCCCGTTCGACACGCGCCAGGAAAGGAACCCGAGGTTCCTACTGTTCATTTGTCATCTAAGAGTTATGGATCTCGACCCCCTGTGTTTATACCTGGTACGTATCTTCTGGGCGAGCCTATGATTGAGCGGAACATGGCTAATCCTGATAATTGGGACTAGTATCTTACTTCACTAATCAAGATGCTGGAAAAGAAGTGTGTTCCATTTTCGATCCCTACCATGAGTAAAGATTCTATCTTATACCCTTTACCCTGTAACCCTTATAGGGTTATCGCCGCAGTGGAGGCCTCACATGTAAGACTTCGATGAAATGTCAAGGAGAAATTTAAAAGGATGGACATGTGACAGGAGCACAACAGCAGAGTGTACGAAGAGATAGAAGACTCATGGCTCAATATGCAAGGACGTCAGGATGGCTAGACCGGAGAGATTCAGACTCTACGTGGACATGTTGCTAAGTTGACGGCTACCCTAAATGCTACACGAGGCCGACTTCATGAGGCTATAGTTCATATACATGAGCTGAAAAATCAGCTCGAGCCTTATGAGGCCCTGATGGAGGAGCCTTAGGAGGTACCAGAGGAGGAACCAAAGGAGGAACCAGAGGAAGAGCCGGAAGAGGAACCTGAGGAGGAACTAGTAGAGATGGAGGAGGATGTTGATGGGTCAGAAGTGATAGACCGATTTCCTTTATTCATCTGACTTGGACTACATGGTGTTTTTTTAAACCTATTTGGGAAGGGTCATTTCCCACCCAACTGAAAAACTTGGAATTTTGACACTGATTGGATACTTTATGAGTTAGTTACAATTTATTTATCATGAGTTGTTATTTTGGTTATAAGTGTTGTGGCTGTAATGAATTTATTATTTCTTATTATTTACCATCCTTAAATGAGATTAATATGTTGGATGTTACTCATTATTGTATTTGTGAATGTAAAATGAAATATGGATTGACGTGGAAGAGGACAGGGAAGAGGTCGTGGATGTGGCGTCGTTGCTATAAACATGACCCCAGTCGAATTAGCAGCTCTAATTAAACAACACGTCCAGGCAGCGGTGAACACTCAAGCTGCCTAATTTGGAGGTAATGATAACCCTAGTCATCAATTACGCAAATATTTTATTAGACGTTTAATCAATTGGTTTGACAAAACATTCTGAAATGTTAAATTCAGGACTGCCAACATGCACGTACAAGGCGTTCATGGACTATAAGCCCCACACCTATAGTGGAGCTGAAACAGTCGTGGGGTTAGTGTGATGGTTTGAGAAGACCGAATCAGTATTCACCAAGTGCGATTGTCCGGCAGTAGACCAAGTGAAATACACAACAGGAACATTGGAGGGTGTAGCGCTCTAGTAGTGGAACGCTCAAGTAGAGATGCTGGGCCAAGAGATGGCTAATTCTTTGCCATGGGACAAGTTCAAAGCTATGATGATGGAGAAATATTGTCCTCATGATGAAATCCAAAAATTGGAGGCTAGAGTTCTGGCAGTTAAAGATGGAGGGATCCGAGATCGAGGCCTACACTACTAGGTCTCATGAGTTGGTGACTCTCTATCCTGGAATGAGAAACTTGCCAATCAAGAGGATCGAGCTCTATTTGCGTGGGTTGGTGCCAGAAATACAAAGTATACTTACTGCTTCAAACCCCACCACTATTCAGCAGGCTATCCGGCTAGCTAATAAGCTGATGGACCAGGCATTGGAGCAAGGCAAGTTACTCAAACGGTGTGTTATGGCAAGTGTGCCAGACAACAAAGCAAGTGGGATAACTCTAGGAATAAGAGCTCGTAATCAAACAACCAGCCCCAGTAGCTGCAACAACAGTAGCAAAGAAGGTTCGACAACAATCATAAATTTAATCATTCATCTTCCTTAGCTTAAGGACAAGGTGGATACGTTGGAAAGTATCCAAAGTGTAGCCAATGCAATTGCTACCACACTGGCAGGTGTGACAACTTTTGATGCCAGCGTTATGGGAAAGCTGGACATGCGGCGAAGGATTGTCATGGTGAGTTGATGAAAAAGCCCCATCAGACTCAAGAAGCACCAAAAAGTTGCTTTTAATATAGGAAAGAAGGACATTACAAGAGTAATTGCCCTTAACCGAAGAAAAATGTGAATGGTGCTGGGAACGGTGGCAACAAAAACAATAATGGTGGCAATGGCGACAACAACAGTGGCAATAATGGTGGAGGCAAGGGAAGAGCTTTTATCATGGGTACAGGTGAGGCTATAAATGACCCTACTACTGTTACTGGTAAATTTCCCGTTAATGGTCGTTATGCTACTATGTTGTTTGATACTAGAGCCGATAGAAGTTTTATCTCAACTAAGTTTAGTAGTCTCTTAAGTGATACGCCTTCTATGTTGGAATCCAAATATACCATAGAATTAACTTATGGTAAGAAAATTTACATTACGCATATCCTTAAGGGTTGTAAGATAGAACTTGCTGGTCATACCTTCGACATTGATCTCATGCCTGTTACATTTGGGAGTTTTGATGTGGTCATGGCTGTGGATTGGCTGTCCAAGAAGCAGGCGGAAGTCATTTGTCACAAAAAGGTTATTCGTATTCCTCTCATGGGTGGAGAAATTCTCTCGGTTAAGGGCGAGAAGAGTGGTGCAGTGATAAGCATCATATCATTTATGAAAGCGTAGATGTGGCTATGTAAGGGTCGTTTAGCCATATTAGCACTTGTGACTGACAAGCAGCAAAAGAAGACAGAGGATATTCTAGTAATATATGAGTTTCCAGAGGTGTTTCAGAAGGATCTGTCTGGACTACCATCTCATTATCAAGTCGAGTTTCAGATCGATTTCACTCCCGAGGCAACTCCAGTTGCGAGAGCACTTTATCGGTTAGCACCAAATGAACTAAAGAAATTATCAACACAACTTCAAGAGCTATTGAATAAAGGATTTATTCGACCAAATTCATCACCGTAGGGAGCCCCTGTTCTATTTGTTAAGAAGAAGGATGGCACATTTCGAATGTGCATCGATTACAAAGAATTGAACAAAGTTAAGATTAAGAACCCATACCCTTTGCCTAGCATAGATGATCTGTTTGATCAACTTCAAGGATCAAGCTATTATTCTAAGAATGATTTGAGGTCAGTCTACCATCAATTGAGAGTTCAAGAGGAAGACATCTTGAAAACCGCATTACGTACACGTTATGGTCATTATGAATTCTTGGTCATGCCATTTGGGTTGACTAATGCACCAGAAGTATTCATGGATCTCATGAATCGTGTGTGCAAACCCTATCTTGATCAGTTTGTTATCGTGTTTATTGACGACATATTGATCTATTCTCGGACCAAGGACGAACACGAGGAGCATCTACACCTAATCTTAGAACTGCTTAAAAAGGAACCGCTTTACGCCATGTTTTCCAAGTGTGATTTTTGGATTCACAAAGTGCAATTCTTAGGTCATATTGTTAATGAAAAGGGAATTCACGTGGATCTTGCAAAGATTGAGGCGATAAAGAATTGGTCGGTTCCCAAGACGCCTAGTGAGATACGGTAATTTCTTCGACTGGCATGATACTATCGGTGTTTCACTAAGGAATTTTCTAAGATCGCTCAACCTCTCAAAGCCTTGACCCATAAAGGTACAACGTAAAAATGGGGAGAGGGTCAAGAAGCCGCTTTTTAGTTGCTGAAACAGAAACTTTGTAGCGCACTGATATTAGCATTACCAGAGGGAAGTGATGACTTTGTCATTTACTTTGATGCTTCTATCTAAGGACTCGGTTGTGTTCTGATGCAACATGACAAAGTGATAGCCTATGCCTCGAGACAGTTGAAAGTGCACGAAAAGAACTACACCACTCATGATTTGGAACTAGGTGCAGTAGTCTTTGCCTTGAAGATCTAGAGACATTACTTGTATGGTACCAGATGCACTATTTACACTGATAACAAAAGTCTTCAGTATATCTTTGAGTAGAAAGAGCCGAATATGAGGCAGCGACGATGGGTGGAATTATTGAATGATTATGATTGTGCTATCAAATACCAATCGGGAAAAGCGAATATAGTCACTGATGCTTTAACCAGAAAGGAAACTGCTAAACCCTGATGAGTGTGAGCTTTACAGCTTATGATTAGTACTCAATTGCCTGAACAAATTAAGAAAGCTCAGACAGAAGCCTTGAAATCAAAAAACTTTGAATCTGAATCCTTACGTGGGATGGACAAACAATTTGAAATCAAAGCCGATGGAATTTGTTACTTCATGGATAGACTTTGGGTACCCTTATATGACTAAGAGACTTGGTAATGAGTGAGTCACACAAATCTAAGTATTCTATACATCCTAGTTCAAACAAGATGTATCATGATCTGAAGGGACACTATTGGTGACCTAATATGAAGGCAGATATAGCTACATATGTGAGCAAGTGTTTAACTCTAAGGTTAAAGCTGTTATCAGAAGCCATCTGGGTTAGTGCAGTAACCTGAGATTTCTTTATGGAAGTAGGAGCAAATTTCTATGGATTTCATTACTAAGCTACCTAGGACTCCTAGTGGTTGTGACACGATATGGGTGATCGTGGATCGACTGACTAAGTTTGCTCACTTCTTGGCAATCAAAGAAATGGATAAGATGGATAAATTAACCCAGATTTACTTGAAGGAGGTAGTTTCAAGACATGGTGTACCAATCTCGATTATTTCTGATCGTGATGCTTGTTTTACATCTCATTTCTGGCAATTGTTGCAAAAATCTTTAGGTACGCGTCTGGATATAAGCACTACCTATCATCCATAGACAGATGGGCAAAGCGAGCATACTATTCAAATGTCGGAAGACATGTTATGAGCATGTTTGATTGATTTTGGAAACAATTAGGAAGTTCATCTACCATTGGTGGAGTTTTCTTACAACAATAGCTATCACACTAGCATTAAGCAGCACCGTTTGAGGTGTTGTATGAGCAAAAGTGTAGATCACCAGTTTGTTGGGCGGAAATTGATGATAGTCAGCTGACTGGTCCTAAATTGGTGTATGAAATACTGAAAAGATCATACAGATACGAAATCGTATGGCCATAGCCTGAGATCGACAGAAGAGCTACACTGATAAGCGAAGGAAACCTTTGGAGTTTCAAGTCGGAGATAAAGTATTGCTGAAAGTCTCACCGTGGAAAGGCGTGATAAGATTTGTCAAAGAGGCAAGCTTAATCTGAGATACATTAGACCATTTGAGATTCTGGAAAGAATCGGTCCAGTGGCGTATCGATTAAATCTGCCTCACTCGTTGAGTGGAGTTCATAATGTTTTTCATGTCTTGAACCTAAAGAAGTGTTTATCTGATGAGACTTTGGTTGTACCACTAGAGGAGGTACAAGTAGATAAGCAACTATGATTTATTGAAGAACCGGTTGAGATAATGGATCGTGAAATCAAGACTCATAAGCAAAGCAAGATACCTATAGTCAAAGTTTGTTAGAACTCAAGACGTGGACCGGAATTCACGTAGGAACGTGAGGATCAGATGAAGCTTAAGTATCCTCATTTGTTCGAAACGACGACGACAACCGGCGAAGGTGATGATTAAATTTCAGGATGAAATTTCTTTCAACATGGGGAAGATGTCACAACTCACTTGATTTCTTTGTGCAAATGCAGTAGACTAGTGATGCAACACAACCATGTAACTCAATTTTTGGGATGAAAATTCTTTCAACTTGGGGATAATGTGACATCCGGTAATTTTCCGTTACCAAACTTCATTAGTTTTGTTAGGTCTTACATACACGTATTGTGAGCACACACTAGTTGTCGTTGAACGTTGGTGACCTAATAATAACTAGCTATGGTTAACAAATAATAACTTAATTAATAATTTTTATTATTAATATATGGTTATGTAAATTGTAAATACATAAACATACATAACAAAGACCTACTATAATCCCAAACATGATTTCATAACTTTCTAATATAAACTCATCACTTTATACAATATTTCATTAAACCTAGATTCCTCAAATAACCCATGAAGCATCTGGATAACCCAATTAACACAATCTAACACATTAGACATTATCAACAAGCATTCTAGCATGATCTTAACATCATATACATGCCCATTTCACAAGATCAAATTATTCATATCAATAAAGTTTCCCTTTCAGGAAGGTAACACCCAAAAGCCAATCTCTTATCAAATTCATTCATGGATCATCAACATTATGCCTAATCTAGTTCACATGAACCATCTAAACACACTAAACATCCGCAGTTCATCAAATCCTTAATTCTCATGAACAAAAGTTTCTATTTATAGTAATTTATAAACAACACGTTGATTCCATGAAATTCTTGCATAATCCATGTAAACTAGCATCAATACAATACAACTAACATCATAGCATGGACTCTTTCAATGTAAATTGAACTAGGGTTGTTCTTGAATCAAAAACCATGAAAAACAAGTTAAAAGTCACCTTAAATCATGTAATGATCAAGGATTATGATTGCTACAATGTTGTAATGATAAAAATAGCTCAAAATCGAATGGCTCTTGATGTTAGAGATGAAAATTGCAAGAATGGGGTAGGGCGTTTGAGGATTTGGATGAAAAAGATAAAATGGGGGCTAGGGTTTTAATTTTGCTATGATTAAGTTTAGTAACATTTACCAAATAAACCCTCCTTGATTACATTTTGTAAGACTTAATCTTTTTAACACTTTTTAAATGATTTTAGATTATTAATCAACAATAATAATCATATATTCCAATTAACAATAATACACATATATCATGTTTCACAAGCCGTCACATCATAACACGAATTTTATTAATAATGCTTAAAATTCATGAATAACATAATTACATATTAATAATCAAAATTATTAATTAAGTTATTATTTGTTAACAAAAGTTGATTATTATTAGGTCACCAACGTTCATCGACAACTAGTTTGTGCTCACGACACGTGTATGCAAGACCTAATGTAACTAACGAAATTTGGTAATGGATAGTTACCAGATGTCACATTATCCCAATGTTGAAAGAATTTTCGTTACATGGTTGTGTTTCATCACTGTTTTCTACTGCATTGGCACAAAGAAATAGAGTGAGTTATCACATTTTATTCACCAAAATAGGTGTACTTTTGGGGATTGTGTTAAAAGTAAATGGTTCATAATGTTTTATCTTTTTCTTTTTTGTAGATTTCACCAAAATGGTGTACTTGGGAACAACAGCCTAAAGGGTTTGCTTGCTATATCATTATTGTAGATTTTCACTTCTAGTTCTCAACATGTGACAAAACTTACCTGGGTGGTGTCTGTAACACCCACATTGGTGATTTTGAAAGAGTGCATAACCTAGTTCAGGCAGAATGCACGCTCGACTTTCTAAAATCAAGTTTTGGGTCACTATATTACTTGCTTTCTCGACTTCATCTTTATACTAGCTATCTATTTCAATACACTTGTTTAGATATTACAAACATTATTGTTTAAGTTAATTGCAAACTCTTGAACTCACCAAGCGTCGAGTTGACACTTTTAGTATGTTTTTCCCAGGTCGTTACTAGTAGCTACCCTTAGGAGCACTCACGTGTCAAGCATGCTTTGAACAATCATCGTTTTACATTTTTCTTATTGCATATTTACGTATATTGGTTTGGGCACGTGTTTTCTTATTTTACATTGATTACTTTGGGTTTGAAATATTTACAAAACACTTCCGCAAATGTTTTAAAGTTTAAACTCTGGTTTGTCTTAAATGTTACATATATTGTCGTTCTGAGTAACTAATGACTTGGATCCTAGTTTGTTCACTCGCCTCGTGGTAAAACCCCACAGGTGGATATCAAGGGTGTGACAAAACTTACCTCGGTGGTATCTGTAACACCCACATTGGTGATTTTGAAAGAGTGCACAACCTAGTTCAAGCAGAATGCACGCTAGACTTTCTAAAAACAAGTTTTGGGTCACTATCGTACTTGCTTTCTCGACTTCATATTTAATAGCCAAAAATAATGTGATAGCAAGGTTCAAATCTAAAACAAAGAAAAAATGTTTTAATAGTAAAAAGAGAATTTTATGACTCTACCATTAAAAACTCAAAGTAAAGAACAAATATTAATACCACATTGAATGTTGGTAAAAATATCAAACAACAAAACGCTAACAAAGGGTTGATTATTATAGCAAAATTAGCATATATAAAATACATAATAATGTCATTTATTTTGAAAAATAGAAAGAGCATTAGTTGTTGGACTCAGCAAGTGCATTAATGGGAAAATGCTTAAAAGGATAATGCTTGCCATAATCAAACATAATGTGTTCTAACCTTCAAACAATCATTAACTAACACATTAGCATCATTAACATTCATAACATACACTAATTATTAGTTAAATTTCTTTTTCAGGTTTGTAGATAAAAGAAATTTTGACAAGTGTCGGCAGCGGATGAAGAAATGCCCACAACGGATGACCAAGTCCATGCAGCGGATGAAGAACAACTTCCAAGTGTCTACAGAGGATTACCAACTCACACAGCGGATGACCAAAGTCCACAGCTGATGAACAGTCAACAACGGATGTTCAATCCATACCGGATGAACATTCCACAGCGGAAAACTAACAAGATAAACATACAACAAGTGTTCACAGCAGACAACATCCAAGACATATCGGACAGCTTATTAAACAACTACAGCGGACGACTTAGCATCCATAGCGGACAGTCTATCATCCACAGCGGACGACTTAGACTTAGGATTTTTATGTAACTTTTTTTTACATAAGGGTATTTTTGTAATTGTAGATAGCTATCTGTATAGGCTATAAATAGCATAATACCCTAATCCTTTGTAAGCTTTTGAACAATCAATACAATTATGCAGTTTATTATCATTCAAAGCATTTCAATCACTGGCAATCACACGCACACACACACACACACTGATACCATAGCATTAATCATCGATTTCCGTACTATGATTATTATTTGTTGAATACAATATAACAATCTTTTGTTATATTTATTGAGAGATTTGAAAAGATCCTTGGGGGAATCAACCTTATTATGCTATTATTGTTCTTAAAGTTCATAATCAGCCTTTGTTGATTTCATCAGGTGGTATCAGAGCCTTGGCTCAAATCATACACTGATTTTCGATCCTCTCATTCAACAACATGATATCCATGTTTCATTAGCTTCATAACATACATTTCGAGCTGAAAAATCATCACATCAACCTTCTTCTACTTCAAACATTCAACAAATGTTCAAAACAAGATTGAATAATCTGTTTTCACACATTTTGTAGAAAATTTTGTGTGTTTAAAGTTCTAAACATTATTCCTTCACTGTTTTCAAACAGAAACATCTTAAAACTCACTAAAACCTTATAGGTTTCTAAGAGTTTTCGATAAAACAGTATACGAATACTGTTCTATCAAGTTTTCATTAAACAAACACTCATTTGAATACTTTGATTCCATTCATTGTATTTAAACATCATATTTGAGGTGTTCTACACTCAAATCAGGCAATTACTCTTCTTCAAACAACAAACTGATTGTTGTTTTGTTGAAATTGGTACAGCCGCCTACAAACCCTAGAATAAACCCTACTTTTTGATCATTCAAACCTTCATAATCTGCGGTGATTATGTTGGTTCATCATTCAAAATCAAAGAAGAAACACATTCTTCTTTTAAATTTTTCTGAAAAAAAGTCACTTTTTAATCCACAAAAGTTAACTTTTTAAACAAAATATTTGTTTTTAGGGTTTTGACTTGTTGACCGGATTCATTAAAAGGGTTTTGGCTCTTTTGACTGATTTGACATCATTAACAGAATAATCTCTTATTCTATCGAGATATAACATTGACATTACCTTGGACATTCATTAATTTAGCAATAAAATTAATTAATTCCTTTATTTGGTAAATTGTAAAAAGTGTAAAATTTTATCAAACAAATCCTAGTGACTTTAGGATAAAAACAAATTTAGCACCGAGCTAAATAATCAAAAAAAATTTGACTTAAAAATTAACAAACATGTCTGATGAAATTTCAGGATCAAACAGTGGTCTCAAACCACCAAGACTCAAGAACAAAGAAGATTTCAATCAATGGAAAATTATATTCAGAAATTGGATTATTTTCCAAGACCCAGATCTATGGACATCCATAACCAAGGGACCATACATACCATTGACTCTTGGGCCTAACTATAACATACAGAAACCAGTAAGCTTGAAAAGTGTAGCTGGTGATGACTTCAAGAAGGTCAAAACAGACATGAAAGCATATAGTATATTGGCAATGACTTTGCCATTTGAAATTTTGATACGAGTTGAAAATTTCAAAACTGCTCATGAACTCTGGAAGGTACTTCATACCATGTGTGAAGGAAGTGAGGAGATACAGGAAATCAAAAAGGAGAAATTGAGGACCTAAGACAAAACCTTCTACCTTGTTCAGGGAGAATCCATTCCATAATAGCTCCATAAATTCGTGTAACTAGTCAATGAGATGATAGTCTATGGTCTCAAGTATGAATTTGTGGAGATCAACAAAAAGATGTTGCATACACTGCCTAAGAGCTAGACTCAGTTAGTCTCATTAATGAAAGCAACATTGGATCTTGAAGCATTATCTCTAGATTCTCTAGTGGCTAAAGTTGAAGCACTATAACTAGATGAAAGATCCAGAAACAACAGTACAATCAAACATGTGGAATCATACAAGTTCAATGAACTTCAAAAAACAGACTGTGCATTCTTGACTTGCACTGGTGAAAATGAAGATGAAAAATTTATGGATTTAAGTGAAATTTCATTTTTCTCTGCACCTGAATCATCTAATAACAAACAAAAGTCTAAGAAGACTGGTGTTCATGCTTCCCATGAAGCAACACCCCAAAGCAAACCACATCCTCACACTTCCAGCTCCAACAAACAACACCCATCAAAGGCTTAAAACATTCATAAATTTGAGAAACCAATGGATGCATTAACAATCATATTGCAAAGTGAGGAGCAAATGGCAGCTTTTGCAGCCTTTTCAACAAGCTTTGAAGCCTATTTAAGAGCTAACCTCACACCAACACAGATCATACAAAAAGACTTGGATGAATTGCCTCCTGATATGGTTAAAGAAATGGATCTTCAATGGTCAATGGCAATGATTGCATACAGATCCAAGAAGTTCCTACAAAGGAACAGAGGGTTAAGCATGGATAAGAAAACCAAAATTGGTTTTGATAAGACAAAGGTGAGATGCTATAATTGCCAACTCTATGGACATTTCTCCAGAGAATGCCAACAACCTAAAGATGACAGAAACAACAACCAAACACAAGCATCAAGCAGCTACCATCCAAATAGACAAATCACACCTCCAATCAGTATTCATGTTGCACCAACTCCTCCTCAAGTCACACATTATTGCCCAAATCAACACTCAAACTCATCTTCCATGATTATAAAACAAGATGGTGAGTGTGATTGGAGCATGTACGAGGCTGAGATCCAATCTCCTAATCATGCCCTCATGGCAATATAGAAGATAAGATCTTTGAAATCCAGAAAGAGGTAAGGGAAAACCTTTGCACACAAGCATGCATTGACGAAGTCAATCGATATAGAGAACATGCATACAAACTTTCAAAGAAAGCAATTAAAACAAACATTTTAAATGAAAGTATTTAACAAGAACAAAAGCAATATGGGACAAAAATACTTTCATTACAAAATGATTTGGACAAATTAATGTCTGAAAAATTAACACTTGTAGCTCAAGTTGAGCAACTCTTTGAATCATTGACTCTGTGAAAAACACTACAGGCTGAAACTAAAGTGAAACTTCAGAAGTTTCAGGTGAGCAACAAGAAGTTTGAAGAACTTCTTGCTCAGCAAAGTATTTAAAGACCCTACAGGTTTAGGATATAATAAGGTCAACTTACCTTATAATGACAATTATATTCCTCTACCTGACTGCATAACAAACAAACAAACAAGGTAAGTCTCTTGACCCACATGACCGGACTGATGATACAAAACAATCATCATCATCATCATGAAAATCATCATTATATCAAAAATACCTTTGATAAAATTTGTTAAAAGCCAAGCATCTCCATAAATTAAATCAACAGATTTTTATCAAGGAGAAAATAATGAGTTTGATGAACAAACAACTGATGAAGATGATGTTGATCTTTTGTATGATGAGTCAGATCAACAAATTACTGAAACTAAAAAATTTTAGAGTGTGGTTGATACACCAATCAAACAAACAAAGCAGACAAAAGGTTTTGACATCTGCTCAGGTGGAAGAAAAGCTGAATCTTCCACTGCCTCTCCTAATCAAACAAACAAAGGGAAAGGCAAAGCTCCCATTCAGAAACAAAAAACAACTGTAACTTTTTGACATACCTTTAAAATCAAATTTAAAATCAAAAGTTATGAACAAACAAGGCAATGCAAATCTACCATATTGTGAATGGTGTGATCAATGCACTCACACCACTAAAAAATGCAAATATGGTAAATATTGCAAGTACTGTAACATGAACAATCGTAGTACTGAACCATGCCATTTTCACAATTATTGTTCAATTCGTGAAAGAAACAACCACAGCACTGCTAACTGCTTTTTCAATAAGAAAAACAAGAAGCAAAACAAACAGTCTAAAGTTGAGAAATCAACTGAGAAACAAATAGTTTTTCCTAATAAGAATAAAGGAGGGGCACCACGACAAACTCCTCATCAAAAATTTGTTTTAAATAATGATAAAATGCTTTATGACTACTTTAAACAATCAAACAGGAGACAAAAGTCTCAAAGCAGACAACAAACAGACAATTAGAGGAAATCTAGTGTTACTAGAATTTCTAAACCATCAGACAATCCCACTTTATAAGAAATATGCGTTATGGGAAAAGACAGAAAACCCAAGACCATCTTGGCTTGGGTTGCTCCATCTAACTAATTTCTTTGCTTTTGTAGGGACATCAAAGAAGGCCTGACAACATCTGGTATGTTGACAGTGGATGTTCCCGACACATGACTGGCAATTGTTCCCTCCTTTGGGTTTTTAAAAGCAAACATGGAGGAAATATAGCCTTTGGAGGTGATAAGACAGGTGGAAAGATAACTAGTGAACGAACAGTATCAAATGGGTTGATCAGCTTTGAAAATGTCAACTACTGCTCCAACCTCCACTTCAATCTTCTCAGTGTATCCCAAATCTGTGATAAAGGATATGCCACCTTATTTGACTCCAACAACTGCTACATCCTCAAGATGGGTTTTCAAATACCTGAAAACACACCGTCATAACAAGACATACATTGTTGATATGAACAATGTTTTAGCATCAACCCCTGAAACATGTTTACTATCAAAAGCATCAAAAGATGTTTCCCAATTATGGCACAAATGTTTGGGACACTCAAATTATAACAGAATGAATCAACTTGTAAAAGGTGACTTAGTAATAGGTTTACCATAAAAAGAATTCTTCTGTACTGACCACTTCACTGTATGTCTGAAAGAGAAACAACACAGAGTGTCCTATAAGTCAAAATTGGTAAACTAAAACAACACACCACTCAAATTGCTTCACATGGACCTTTTTGGCCCAACAAACATCCTAAGCATAGGAAAGAAGCAATACTGTCTTGTGAGAGTAGATGATTACTCAAGATTCATATCGGTTTTCTTTCTTCTACACAAGTCAGAAACATCAGAAATCATCAAATCCTTTATCACTAAAATTGAGAATCAATTAGATCTTAAAGTTAAATCTTTAAGAAGTGATAATGGTACTGAATTTAAAAATGACTCTATTTCTTCTTTTTGTGCAGAGAAAAGAATTAGTCATCAATTCAGTGTAGCAAGGACTCCTCAATAAAATAGAGTTACTAAAAGGAGAAACAAAACATTAATAAAAGCTGCTAGATCTATGCTAGCTTACTCTCTATTACCCATATCCTTTTGGGCTGAAGCAATCAATACAGCTTGCTACATACAAAACAGAACATTAATAATCAAAGAACATTCCAAAACATCATATGAATTAATGTTTAAAAGAAAACCTTTCATTGGATTTCTTAAAGCTTTTGGATGTTCTGTCTCAATATTAAACACCAGAGAACAATTATCTAAGTTTGCTCCAAAAGCAGATGATGGATTTTTTGTTAGATACCCCGAAAGCTCAAAATCTTACCGAGTATACAATCCAAGGCTCAATATAGTGGAAGAAACAACAGATGTTGTTTTTAAGGAACATTCTTTCACTAAGAAAGTCATTGGATCAGACTGGTTGTTTGATATTAACTCTTTAACAAAATCATTTGATACATCTTACTTTGATGTTTCAGGTACCAAGGATGACAATGAGTATCCAATGGTTCCACCAACAACCATTGATGTTCCTTTAACTGCGGAACCTCCAAGAAGAAGAAACATCACTCCTTCCAGTACCACAGTTTTACCTCCTCCAAGACAAACAAACACATCAAAAGGAATATCATCAGACACACCATCTTCATCAACTCCTGTGACCATCCAACCACAACCAAATAACCAAACAACCAAACAAATTCATATAAACCAACCAAATTGAAGAAGATGATGATTATCATTCATTACCTGATTGACATCATGAAGATGAAACTCTCGATTTCTTTCATGACTCACCACAAACAATCACTGAAACCACACAACTTGAACAACAAATACCCTTGCTCATCCATCACCACCCAATCAAACAATCACCAATCTTGATTCAACCATCCCTGTTGATCAGATTGAAAACACCAGAGTTCATAAATACCATACTTTAGAAAACATCATAGGTGACCTCAATACTAGATTGACACGAAGTCAATCTAACACATCAAACATTTGCTTGTATTCCTGCTTCCTATCCCTAACTGTACCCAAAAACATCACAAAAGCACTCAAAGACAACAGTTGGATAGAAGCAATGCAAGAGGAATTACAACAATTCAGAAAGAAAGAGGTATGGAAGTTGGTTGACCTACTTGAAGGTCAATATGCCATTGGCATAAGATGGTTATTCAGAAACAAATGATGATGGAGGGATTGTCATTAGAAATAAAGCAAGGCTTATAGCCCAAGGATATACTCAATGTAAGGCCCCGTTCCCGGGACGCTTACAGCTGGTCAATCATTGCACATAAAACATAAAACATATATTTAGGCGTACTAAAACAAGGCAGCGGAATAATTTAAAATCATTTTATTCATTGCTTTTGAAAAATAATACAACATTCATAATCGTTACAAAATATTGTTTGTTCGCATTACAATGCAAAAACGTCATAATTTAAACAATGGATGCCATTCCAAAAACGCCAAGTAGCTGCCCCGTGCCATCCTCAGCAACATTACCTGCCAACTGGAAAATACATAAAAGTCAGCATTGCTGAGTGAGTTCTAGTTTTATAAATAAAATACTTTTCTTTTGTTTAAAACCGTTCTTTACGTTCATTTGCGATCATACATCATACGTACACATAGATAATATTATTATTATCTTCTATCATTGTCAACTTACATTCATTCATTCTCTTTCTTATCGTACTTTTCATTCGTCCATTATTACTTTCACTTCTCTATGCTCCAGGCTAATGCCTCGAGCTATACCCCAAACATCATGAATAAGGCGGGTACTGGGCCGAAGACTATAAATAGACTTCAAACATCATGCACTAGGCGGGCACCAACACCAGGGTATCATCATTTGGACCAATGCCATGTGCTATACCCCAAACATCATGCACAAGGCGGGTACTGGGCTGAAGACTATAAATAGACTTCAAACATCATGCACTAGGCGGGCACCAACACCGAAGCAAGCAACAATTGTCCCATACGTATGGTCAGTCACAAACACTAGACCCCTAGTGTATCCTTCCGGGGTAGCTAACCCGCACACAGTTGAGCTAACACCCTTCATTGGGTGTGAACCTCCATACATTGCTTGCAAGACTTTTCTTACCTCCGTTCGTTCATTAATGCATGCATTCTTTCATTCTTTACGTTCCTCTTTTCATTCATGATTACTTTTCGCTTTACGTTACATAATACTTTTCGTTCATTTCATACTCATAACACGTAAGTCACGGAATAATACATAATAGAAACATAAAGTCAACATAACACATTCATACATAGCATCACATAGACATCACATACCCCATCACACATCATCATAAACATCATGCATCAACCATTCAACATAAAAACATAACCGACCCTCCGCGGGTCAGCGGGGGTTCGAGGGCGGCAGCCCCTGACAGCGGGGTCCTAGGGGCAGCAGCCCCTAGTGGGGTCCAAGTGGCAATGCCCCTGGCTGGGGCCGGGCTGATCGATCTTCCTGTTAAAATCTTTTAAATTCTTGAACATTTAAAACGTACATTCGGTATGTATTTCCAGCCCCAAACAAGTTTAAAACCTTTAAAATAGGGGATCTAGAACTCACCTGAACTCAGCGAGTAGCTTCTCAATCAAGCTTTCTAAGCAAGGGTCGTACTACACAGCCTGCAGATAAGTTAACACTCAAAGGGGTTAATTTCTGCCTAATTTTGCTGCTAATTTCGATGCATGATTAGCAGTTTCGCTGCTAGGTTCGCCAGCAGTTTCGCTGCCACCTTCGCTGGCAGTTTTGCTGGCATCTTCACTGCCAGTTTCACCCAACTTTTGTTGGAAATTCAAGTCTGCGAGACTACCTGCGAAACTATAGTTTCGCAGGAAGATCCATAATTTCGCTGGACGACTACATAATTTCGTTAGATGAACATCCAGTTTCGTAGAACCGGCTGAAATTACGAACCAACCCATTTTTGACCCAAAACATCAATCTTTTACACCCAAAACCTTGGTTCATCACCCAAGAAGCTATATCTAAGCTTCTTACATGTTTTCTTACACAAAAACGTGAGTTTTGGGCGATTCTTTGCCACTTTCAAAAACCCCAAACCCTAGAATCCGGGTTTACCCTTAAAGAACCAATTAAACGATGTTTCTTACCTGGATTCTTGGTCTTTTCTTGTTGTTTGGATGCTCACAAACACCGATCTTCAATCTCTTGATCCACCGAGCCTTGAATCACCACTTTCTCTCCAATTTCTCTCTCCACACTCTCTCTCTAGAAGTTGGGTGTTGAGATGCAAATGAGAGTTGCTCTTGCTGATCCGTTTATATATACTGGGCGTTCCCGGGACCTTAAACTCGCCGAGCACAACCCGCGAGGTCTACTGGTCCATACTCCATTTCCCGCTTATTTTCTTTAAATAATCCCGGCTAAGCCCATTATTAATAACTGACTCGTTTCGACTTTATTCCGGGCGTTACAATCAAGAGGAAGGCATTGACTATGATGATGTCTTTGCTCCTGTAGCTAGACTCGAAGCCATCTGAGTGTTCCTTGCATATGCCTCATCCAAAAACTTCACTGTCTTCCAAATGGATGTCAAGTGTTCATTTCTCTATGGAAAGATAGATGAGGTGGTATACGTTGCTCAACCACCAGGGTTTGAAGACCTAGAATTCCCTCACAGAGTCTACAAGTTAGATAAAGCTTTGTACGGTCTTCAACAAGCACCTAGGAAGTGGTATGAAACTTTATCAAATTTTCTACTACAAAATGGGTACACCCGAGGGAAAATAGATCAGACATTATTCTTAAAACAAAAAGAACAAGACTTGTTAGTGGTTTAAGTCTATGTGGACGACATAATTTTTGGCTCCACCAACATCCAACTTTGCAGAGAGCTTGAAACTCTTATGCAATTGAAATTCCAAATGAGTTCAATGGGAGAACTTACCTTCTTCCTTAGTCTTCAAGTTGAACAATCTGTTGAAGGAATTTTTATCAATCAGAGCAAGTATGTGAATCAGATATTAAAGAAATACAAAATGTCTGATTGCACATCCAGCAAAACACCATTTGCAACTGGATTGAAATTTCGACCTGATCCAGAAGGAACATCAGTTGATCAGAAGCTCTATAGATCAATGATAGGCTCTCTGATGTATCTAACAGCAAGCAGACCAGACATTATGTATGCAGTTTGCATGTGTGCCAGATACCAAGCAGATCCAAAAGAATCACACATAAATGTTGTAAAAAGAATCTTTAGATACTTAAAAGGTAAACCAGCACTTGGCCTATGGTATCCAAAGATGGAGATTTCTCTTTATAGCATACATAGATAGTGATTATGGTGGATGCAACGGCAACAGAAAATCCACTACTGGAGGTTGTTAGTTTCTTGGATCAAGATTGATCTCCTGGCAGTGCAAGAAACAAACAAAAGTCTTTGTGTCAACAGCTGAAGCAGAATACATAGCTGCTTTTGCATGCCGTTCGTAAGTGCTTTGGATTCAAAACCAAATGCTTGATTATGGCTTTAATTTTCTTAAAACACCCATACACATTGACAATTATGTTGCCATGTTTATCACTAACAATCCAACTTAACATTCAAAAACAAAACACATAGATATCAAATATCACTTTTTGAGAGATTGCTCAGAAAAAGGTCTGATAAAGTTGATCAAAGTCCACACAGACAACCAATTGGCTGACCTGTTTACCAAACCATTTGATTCAAGGAGATTTGAATTTCTGGTTTAGTCACTTGGTATGATCAACTATGAACCAAACAAGTAATGTTTACAAAACATTAGTTTCAAACAAGCTTGATTTTGTCAAAGTCCAAGTTTAATATCACACAAGCATCTTTCAAAATCAAGATATCAAACAAACATTCATGTTTTCCAATTAACAAATAATTTGAATCACACATAACCATTCATAAGAAATAATAGTACACTAGATTATTTCTTCACTGGGTGACACGTGGCCTAGTAGTACGCCCGCCACGAGCACCACCTCAGGTTGCCTTCCCAGGTTTCCTACCCGCCATAAGATCTACCTCCTATAAGATTCAAACACTAACAAGGTCATTCAAGGTAATAGCTCAGATTATGTCAAGTATAGTAAGTCCCTAATTATAGTGGCCAGTTGTGATTAGCCACATACTTTACTCTTCATCCCCCAAGCATTCCCTATCCAGACTACATCAGTGTCCAAATCTACTAAGCACATAAATCAAATAGCACACGCACGTAATACTGATTACTTATGAAAAATTACCTGATGGTATGTAGCTACTTGGGCTGGCATCCTTCCATTCGGTCCCATTCTTAGTTTAAGTTTAGGTTTGAAAAATGATTTACCCAATTCTCTTAAACTTTGGCTCTGATACCAACTTGTAAGGCCCCATTCCCGGGAACTCCACAGTTGGTCATTCATAGCATCGTCCGTTATTAAAAACACCACAAGTCATATTATTATAGGAAAACAATCATAGCGGAATAACCTAACCAAAAACCATTTCTTACATTAATGATTACTTTTGCCAAATAATACATGGTTGTTAAATTTTACAAAAGAATATTTAGTAGCATTACAAGACAAAAATATCATAAGTGCATAAATGGATGCAAGTCTCAATCCACTAAGTAGCTTCAGCCCCCGTGCCATCCTCTGCAGCATCCTTACCTGCCAACTGATATGCATATAAAAAGTCAGCATTGCTGAGTGAGTTCTAGTTTAATAATATAGAAAAATACACTTTGTAAACTTCATTTGGTGATCATTCATCAATATACATAATCAATCATTAAGTGATTCATTATCTTTCTTTCTATAAATTTCTCTTCATTAACCAGGATTGCACAAAGCAAGAGCCTACATTGTTGGTTGGCAACAGATGCCGAACCCCTGTCGGCAAACGTTTATCATGGTAGCTAACCCATCGATAGTTGATCCACACTGCTAGGCACGAAGCCTGCTCATGAACTAGGATCCCATTCATTCATTGGTTAATCCCCAGGATTAGACCCCTGATGTATATCCTTATGGGCTGATACAGCCGTACATCAGTTGAGCAAACGACCTCCTGGTCGTGAACCTCCATTCATTTGCTTGCAAGGCTTTTCATTCATCATAAGGGCCCGAGGGTAACATTCATTAAGTTTCATTGTTCTTCTTTTATTCCTTCATGTCCACTTGTTATAGATATAATACTTATTAAGATGCACATTACTTAATCACATAACATGAAAATATGATTAACATAGTAAAAGCAGCACATAAGAAAGAACCAAGCATAATAATCCTTAAACAAGCATAATCATCCCTTATTCAGGAGTACTCCAAAGTTAAATTCTATTCCCCAAAATTTCAAAAAATCCCAAGTCTTTAGACAAATGCGGATGAACTTAGACAAATGCGGATAAACATAACAAATACGGATGAACAAATGCAGATGAAAATTCTCAGGAAATATTCTAAGTGTCAGGAAGTGCGCATGAACTGAATGCGGCTGACTAAAGCAATACGCATGGACACTGTAGCAAATGCACATGGGCAAAACAAATGCGGATGAGCACTTTGGCTATACTAAAGGCAAATGCGGATGAACACAGCAAATGCTCATGAAGACTTAGCAAATGCATATGTAGACTTAGCAAATGCGTATGAAAACTTAGCAAACCCGTATGAAGACATAGGAAACGCGTATGAAGACTTAGCAAATGCGTATGAAGACTTAGCTAATGCGTATGAAGACTTAGCAATTGCGGATGAACAAAAGACCTAACAGTTAAATCTGGATGAACACAAAAACTAACCTGCAATGCAACTTATGCCATTACCAGTTCCCAATCCTCATTCTAACATGAACACAGCTTAGATCTATAAGTCTAACACTTAGAACATCATAAACATTAAACGATCATCAAGAGAATCACATAACATAACTATATCATCATAATCGTCTCTACCATACATGAAAATCATAACTTGTTTCGAAAACACCAGTTAAATATGCATATCGGCCCCAAATAAGCAGAAAACATTTAAAAGAGGGGATCTAGAACTCAGCTCTACTACTTTCAAGTAAAACTCCTCAAAACCCGAGAGCAACCTAGAGTTCTAACACCTAAACACACGAAAACACACAACCAAACACATAGAAACACTTAAGAATCGGTCCAGAAGCTGCAAACTCAACTGAAACCAAGAAGAACACCATAGAATCTTACCTTTGAAGACTTTCTCTAACTAAAACTGGGTGAAACTTCTGCTTCTCGCTTCAGCCGAGACTTTCTTGCATGAGAGAGAGAAGCATGGGCGACCTTAACACCTTTTGACACCCATTATGGGAAACTTTAACTCTTGCACACTTTTAACCCCTTGCTTTTGGGCTTTTTATCTTTTCTTCTTTACTTTTCTTTTCTTTAAATTTTTTTTTCGGGTGTACAAGTCTACCCCCCTTATATAGGTTTTGTCCTCGAAACCTATCACTCCATAAGAGATCTGGGTAGTGCTATCTCATTTCTTCCTTCGATTCCCATGTGGCTTCCGATCCCTTACGATGTTTCCGTTGCACTTTTACTTGGCCAATCACTTTATTCCTTAGTCGTTTCTCCTTCCGATCCAAAATAGCCACTGGTTGTTCCATACAATTCAACCTTTCATCAACCTCAATGTTCGTAAGAGGAACAACAACGTCACCTTCCGCCAAGCACTTTCGTAAGTGAGATACAGGAACATAGGATGAATTCCATGCAGATCATCGGGAAGTTCCAGCCTGTATGCCACCTCACCAACTCTGGCAATAATTTTGAATGGCCCAATATACCTAGGGCTCAACTTTCCTCGCTTGTGGAACCTGATAATCCCTTTCCATGGAGATACCTTCAACATCACCTTATCTCCCACTTGGAATTCAATTGGCCTCCTTCTTTTATCAGCGTAGGACTTTTGCCGGTCCTTTGCTGCCTTCATAAAGGCCTTGATCTTTTCCAACTTCTCCGACGTGGCTTTAATGATCTCGATGCTTCCCAACTCTTTCTGCCCGATGTCACCCCAACACACCGGGGTTCTGTATCTTCTCTCATACAACATTTCGAATGGTGGCATGCCTATACTGGTATGATAACTATTGTTGTAGGAGAACTCTGCCAACTTTAGGCGTTCATCCCAACTTCCACCATAATCAATAATGCATGCCTGGAGCATATCCTCCAAGGTCTGAAGGGTCCGTTTTGATTGACCGTCTGTCTAAGGGTGGTAAGCTATGCTATGTGTAATCTCATCCCCATCATATCATGAAACAATAGACACCGGCACGCCAAATCTCTTCCAGAATTTGGACGTGAACCAGGTGTCCCTATCAGAAACAATAGACACCGGCACGCCATGACGAGTTACGATCTCCTTGATGAATAGCTCCGCCAACCTTTCCGATGAGTAAGTCTCTCGAATTGGCAAAAAGTGTGCACTCTTTGTCAGGGGGTCTACGATCTGCCGAATGGTATCACATCCTCTCGCAGTGCGAGGCAACTTTGTGATAAAGTCCATGGTGATGTGTTCCCACTTCCATTCAGGTATATCCAAGGGTTGGATCTTCCCATATGGTTTCTGATGTTCTGCCTTCACTTGTAAACAGGTCAGGCACTTACTCATGTACTCCACCACTTCACGCTTCATCCCTGGCCACCAATAATCCTTCTTCAGATCATGATACATTTTTGTAGCATGAGGATGGATGGAATACCGTGTTTTGTGAGCCTCATCCATGATCCTTCCCCTCAGCTCCCTATAACGAGGAATCCATATCCACCCGAAATGGGTTTTAACGCCAAGTGTGTTTTCCCCTAAATCCGTTGCCTGCCCCTTCATTCGTTCAGAGTTGATCCTATCATCCTTTAATGCCTCATCTTGGATGATAGTGGATTTCATAGTTGTAATCCTTGATCAACTCTAACCATCTTCTTTGTCTCATGTTAAGATCCTTCTGCTTGAAGAAGTACTTCAAACTTTTGTGATCAGTGAAGATGGTGCACCTCGTCCTGTACAGGTAGTGCCTCCAAATCTTCAATGCAAAAACCACAGCCACCAACTCCAGGTCATGAGTAGGATAGTTAGCCTCATGGATTTTCAACTATCAGGATGCATATGCTATAACCCTTCCCCGTTGCATCAGCACACAACCCAATCCCAAATAAGAAGCATTGGAATAGACCACCAAGTCTTCATTCCCTTCAGGTAACGTCAAGACTGGAGCTTGAGTCAACCTTGTCTTCAACTCTTCGAAAGCATTCTCTTGCACTTGACCCCATACGAGCTTCACATCCTTACGGGTCAATTTGGTCAATGGTGAAGCTATCTTGGAAAATTATTGGATGAACCGTCTATAGTAGCCTGCCAAACCCAAGAAATTGCGGATCTTGGATGGTGCCTTTGGAGTCTTCCATTGCATAACCGCCTCCACCTTTGCCAGGTCCACCATAATCCCTTCAGAACTAACCACATGACCCAAAAACTAAACTTCCTGCAACCAGAACGCGTATTTAGAGAACTTAGCATACAGCTTCTTTCTTCTAAGTGTCTCCAATACCTCGTGAATGTGACCGGCGTGCTCTTCTTCACTCTTTGAATAAATCAGGATATCATCGATAAACACAATCACTGATTTATCCAACATCGGCCGACACACCCAATTCATCAAATCCATAAAAGCAGCTGGCGCGTTGGTTAGATCGAAAGACATAACGAGGAATTCGTAATGCCCATATCGAGTTTGAAATGCGGTCTACAGGATATCCTGTTCTTTGACCTTTAGCTGATGATAACTAGATCGGAGATCTATCCTTGAGAACCAGTTGGCGCCTTGGAGCTGATCAAACAAGTCGTCAATCCTCGGTAGTAGGTACCTGTTCTTCACCGTCAACTTGTTCAACTCACGGTAGTCGATGCACATCCTCATGCTACCGTCCTTCTTCTTTACAAACAAGACCGAAGCACCCCAGGGAGAGATACTCGGTAGGATGAACCCCTTATCTAACAACTCTTGCAACTAGGTCATCAATTACTTCATCTTGGAGGGAGCGAGACGAAACGGTGCCTTTATAACAGGTTAGGCACCAGGTATCAGATCAATCTGGAACTTGATCTCGTGGTCAGGTGGTACCCTTGGTAGGTCTTCAGGAAACACATTAGGGAAATCGCATACTACTGGCACACCTGACAATGGAGGCACGGTAGCATCCATATCCTTCACATAGGCCAAGTAAGCACCACACCCGCATCTCATAAATTTCTCTGTCATGATCATCGAGATTACTCGCGGTGTAATGCATTCCTTGTCTCCATGTATCGTAACCAAACTACCATCGGGCGTAGTCAGACAAATTGTCTTCTTTTGGCACACGAGGTTCGCTTCATAAGCCGCCAACCAATCTATCCCTAACACCACATCAAAACCTCCTAGGGCAATCACGTACAATCTAGCAGGAAACTTACGACCGTCCAACTCTATGAGGAAATCGTCTATCACATCAGTCACTTTGGTAGACTTTCCTACCGCTGTCTCTACATAGAAGGGCACGTTTATCTTCTTATTCTTACCATGCATTTTACGACAAAAGGTAGCAGATACAAAACTTCTACTAGCATCCGAATCGAAGAGCACAGAAGCATACAATTGGTTTACCAAAAACATACCTGAAACTACTTCAGGGTCCACTCTGGCTTCTTCTCAGGTCATGTTGAATGCCCTTGCCTTGGCTTTGGTGCTCTCACTCCTCCTTTTCTCGCCCATAGTCTGCTTCCCTGAGCTCCCTGCTCCACCCTTCTTGCAATCTCGGCCCTAGTGGCCTACCTCTCCATATTGATAACATTGCGGTACCCTGCACTCTTTAGCATAGTGGCCTTTGCCTCCACACTTAAAACACCAGTTTGACCCCACTCTACACTCACCCATGTGAGCTTTTCCACACTTCTTACATTCCCTCCTGTGATTCCCCTTACTCAACCCTGAGCGGCGATCGTCAATCCTCATTTTCTTTTCTCTGATCCCATAGTGGTCACCCCTGAATCTCTTCCCATTACCGTTCTTGTTCCAACTCTTCTCAACCTTCCTCTGAATTGGCACCGGATCCCTCTAATCATACAACCTCCCGGCCCAGTCTACTGCAGACCTGAAAGTGCTCAGGCTAGAAGCTATCATGTTCCTCCTAATATCCACGGGTAGACCCTGCATGTATCTCTTAATCTTCTTGGACTCTGGGGTTACTTGATCCGGCACGAGTCTTGCAAGCTCATTAAACTTGGAGGTATACTCTTGATGAGTCATGTTTCCAGCCTACAAATGCTAGAACTCCTTCTCAATTTTGTCCAACTCCCGATGTGGACAATACTCTTCCAGTACCAGTTTCTTCAAATCTGACCACCTCATCCTTGCAATAGACCTTTTCCCCTCGGCTTGGACAATGTTGTCCCACCAGCATAATGCCGAGTCAACGAAAGAATGGGAGGCAAACTTTACCTTTTGATCCTTCCGGCACTCACTGATGTCTAGGACTGCCTCCATCTCTCAAATCCAATGATAAGCAGCAGTTGCATTGTTGTTACCGTCAAAGGTCGGGGGTTTGCACCTCTGAAACGCCCCATAGGTGCACCCCTTAGCGGCCTCCTTCTCCTCCTCACTATCGTCATCATGAAATACCACCCTGGGACTAGATGGCTCTTCATCAGCTTTCTCCTTCTCCCCTATGTCCTTGGTCTTTTCACCATCCTTTACAGCCCTCAACACCTCGGTCACCACCGAAGGTAACATGTTTTGCATGACGTTGTAGACTTCGTCAGCAATAGCTTCCTTTACCGTAGACTTGAGGGTGGTTGATCCTTCACCCTCTTGGTGGCTATGCCGTGTCCTCATGAACTGTCTCTGGAGCCTTAGCTTTGCTTCGGGTGACACGTGGCCCAGTAGTACACCCGCCACGAGCACCGCCTCGGGTTGCCTTCCCAGGTTTCCTACCCGCCATAAGATCTACCTCCTATAAGATTCAAACACTAACAAGGTCATTCAAGGTAATAGCTCAGATAATGTCAAGTATAGTAAGTCCCTAATTACAGTGGCCAATTGTGATTAGCCAAATACTTTACTCTTCATCCCCCAAGCATTCCCTATCCAGACTACATCAGTGTCAAAATCTACTAAGCACATAAATCAAATAGCACACGCACATAATACCGATTAGTTATGAAAAATTACCTGATGGCACGTAGCTACTTGGGCTGGCATCCTTCAATTCAGTCCCATTCTCAGTTTAAGTTTAGGTTTTGAAAAATGATTTAACTAATTCTTTTAAACTTTGGCTTTGATACCAACTTATAAGGCCCCATTCCCAAGAACCCCACAGTTGGTCATTCATAGAATCGTTCGTTTGCAGTCATGGTAAAATCTTGCCAAGCGCATGAATTTTCAAATGGAAAACCAAAGGCTTGTTATTCAACAGTATAACATAACTTATATGCACGTGTCAACCAACATCTATTGGATATATTTCCATTTTTTGTAAATAAAAAAGGTTTGCAAAAATTTCTATACACTATACATATAATAGAATTAAACTATGACGATGGGTTGCCCGGGATTCGAACCCGGAACTAGTCGGATGGAGTAGATAATTTATTTGTTAAATAAGTAAAAATCCCTCCCCAAGCCGTGCTTGCATTTTTCATTGCACACGGCTTTCCCTCTGTATACATCTAAAACTCAGTTCTTTCATTAGACAAGAAAGGGTTGAATACTCAGTTGATTTAATCCATACTACATCAACATTTCAGAATAGAAAACAATCTCAGCGAAATAACTAACCAAAAACCATTTCTTGCATTAATGATTACTTTTGCCAAATAATACATGGTTGTTAAGTGTTACAAAAGAATATTTAGTTGCATTACAAGACAAAAATATCATAAGTGCATAAATGGATGCCAGTCTCAATCCACCAAGTAGCTTCAGCTCCCGTGCCATCCTCAGCAACATCCTTACCTGCCAACTGATATGCATATAAAAAGTCAGCATTGCTGAGTGAGTTCTAGTTTAATAATATAGAAAAATACACTTTGTAAACTTCATTTGGTGATCATTTATCAATATACATAATCAATCATTAAGTGATTCATTATCTTTCTTTCTTTAACTTTCTCTTCATTAACTAGGATTGCATAATGCAAGAGCCTACATTGTTGGTTGGAAACAGATGCCGAACCCCTGTCGGCAAATGTTTATCATGGTAACTAACCCTTCGACAGTTAAACCACACTGCTAGGCATGAAGCCTGCTCATGAACTAGGATCCCATTCATTAATTGGTCAATCCCTAGGATTAGACCCCTGATGTACATTCTTATGGGCTGATACAACCGTACATGAGTTGAGCATATGACCTCCTGGTCGTGAACCGCCATTCATTTACTTGTAAGGCTTTTTGATTCATCATAAGGGCTCAGGGGTAACATTCATTAAGTTTCACTGTTCTTCTTTTATTCCTTCATGTCCACTTGTTATGGATAATAATTATTAAGATGCACATTACTTAATTACATAACATGAAATTATGATTGACATAGTAAAAGCAGCACAAAAGAAAGAACCAAGCATAATAATCCTTAAACAAGCATAATCTTCTCTTATTCAGGAGTTCTCCATACTTAAATTCTATTCCCCAAAATTTCAAAAAAATCCCAAGTCTTTAGACAAATACGGATGAACTTAGACAAATACGGATGAACACAACAAATGCGGATGAACAAATGTGGATGAACATTCTCAGGAAATATTCTAAGTGTCAGGAAGTGCGCATGAACCGAATACGGCTGACTAAAGCAATACGCATGGACACTGTAGCAAATGCGCATGGGCAAAACAAATGCGGATGAGCACTTTGGTTGTACTAAAGGCAAATGTGGATGAACACAGCAAATGTGCATGAAGACTTAGCAAATGCGTATGAAGACTTAGCAAATGCGTATGGAGACTTAGAAAATGCAGATGAAGACATAGCAAATGCGTTTGAAGACTTAGCAAATGCGTATGAAGACTTAGCAAATCCGTATGAAGACTTAGCAATTGCGGATGAACAAAAGACTTAACTGTTAAATCCGGATGAACACAAAAACTAACTTGCGCTACAACTTATGCCACTACCAGTTCCCAATCATCATTCTAACATGAACACAGCTTAGATCTGTCAGTCTAACACTTAGAACATCATAAACATTAAACGATCATCAAGAGAATCACATAACATAAATATATCATCATAATCATCCATACCATACATGAAAAATCATAACTTGTTTCGAAAACACCAGTTAAATATGCATATTGGCCCCAAATAAGCAGAAAACATTTAAAAGAGGGGATCTAGAACTCACCTCTACTGTTTTCGAGTAAAACTCCTCCAAACCCGAGAGCAACCTAAAGTTCTAACACCTAAACACACGAAAACACACAACCAAACACATAGAAACACTTAAGAATCGGTCCAGAAGCTGCAAACTCAACTGAAACCGAGAGGAACACCATAGAATCTTACCTTTGAAGACTTTGTCCCACTAAAACTAGGTGAAATTTCTGCTGCTTGTTTCAGCCGAGACTTTCTTGCATGAGAGAGAGAAGCATGGGCGGCCTTAACACCTTTTGACACCCATTATGGGAAACTTTGACTCTTGCACACTTTTAACCCCATGCTTTTGGACTTTTTATCATTTTTTTTACTTTTCTTTTCTTTAAATTTTTTTTCGGGTGTTACACCTAAGTAGCTAGGCCATAAGTATTGAAAGTACTTTCTAGTATATCTTGAGGAGGATATATCTTAATATACAATTAGATGTGGGGTACATACAATTCATCTTAATACACCCAAACCATAATAATCACTCACTGTTTCAATCAATCATTAATACCATGCATGAGTTTTAGTTGTTCACAATATTTGCAATCAACATTGTATTAGTCTATGTCTATTCTCAAAATCATTCAAACAACTCAATGAGAATTTAAGACTAGTATGATCTCATGTTATATGCAAATGATTAATGTCCAAACATAAAAATCATTCATTTATTAGTTAGATAAAGTGTTATCTTTCTAAATGTTTGTGAAGCAAGCAATCAAATTGGACTTTGATAATTTCCATTCAAACACATTCAAATTTTTGTCATTTTATAAAAAGTTTTTATAAATATGCAAAAATTTAGGGGGAGAAAATGAACATGGAAATATCAAACATAGGAGAATATGTGCATAATCATACACTTTTTAAAATTTGAAATATTAAATTTTGAGATTTAAATAAAACCAAGTCAAGCCAGCACCCAAACACAGCAGTTTGACATATATACATATGCATAATATTGCTTATGAGTGATTCTTTAACATCCATATATTGATCATGTTAAAATTCTAAAATTTTAACAAACATTCAAATTTTGAAACATTTCAAAATTTTATCAAACATGATTCAGAAGAAAAAAAATTCAAAAATTAGCTTCGGAAGAAATCATTTCAAAACAAACAAAATTTTAAATTTTTGACAACTGTTCATACAGCGAACACACAAACATACATCTGCTGTAGCTACAGTAACACTCAAAACACACCAAGTGTTTATGGCGGATGATGTTTCAAAAGCATCTGTTTACAGTAACTCTCTACAACGTATGACTGTCACTAGTCATCCGTTGTTAACACAGTGCAAGTGTATACAGCGTATGCACACAGGTAATCATACGCTGTAAACAATCATACATCATACAAAAGGGGTTACAGCGCATGACAATAAGTCATCCATTGTGAAAGTATTGAAATCATTCCCAAGTGTCCACAGCGCATGAGACATGTTCATCCACTGTGAACAATAAAACAATTTTTCAAAGGGTTCACAGCGTATGTACAAATGCTCATCTGCTGTGAACACAGTACAACATCCAAGGGTTCATAGTGTACAAGTTTAAATTGTACGGTGGATGCTCTGTACACACAATGCATGTGTAACTCATAGCAGACAACTTAACAATAACTTTTAAGTTTAAACTATTTACACAACGGACATACAAACTGTATACACAGTGGACGTTCATTTTTTCCGTTGTATATACAGTCCTACAATTGTGATTTTTCATTCATCACGAGTGAGAGAGAGAAAATTAAAACTTTAAAACGTTCAAAAATCCGCTAAACCCTTAAATCCCTGTTGGATTAAAAACCAAATATCTGTTTGATTCTACCATTGATTGTTGATCAAATCGGTATAACATCAAGAATCTTATCATCAAACAATCATTAAAACATCTTGTTTATTGGTTTTGATTCGAACATTGTTCGACCAAGTCAAACTTTGAACCAAAATCAAAACATGAATCTTTTGGTGTTTTAAAACAAATCAAACACTGAATATGTGTTAGATGACCTTAGTCGAATGTATTAGGACTGTTGTTTTGATGTAATTTGATTAAGTGTTCATCGGGATCATGAACAGTCATGATGTTCTTGCCAAAAGCATACAAAAACTGATGTTTGATCTTTGAAAATGTTTAAACTAACTTGAAATATGTTATAACTTGGTAAACATGTTCAAAAGTTTGTTACAAATATGTAAAATCAGTTAATTTGGCATGGCATTGAAGACACCAACATTAAGTGCATATTCATTCAATGTGCATTCAATGAATGTTTTGACTTCAATAGTCAAACTGAAATGTTCAAGTTGAGTTGTTATGAAATGAAATCAGTGTACAATATGACACAAACAACTCTTTGTGATAAAACAAACATAATGAAAAACAATTTGGATCAAAACAAATTGAATCAAACAAGATTTTCATGATCAAAATTGACCAAACAGATGACTTTTGTTAAGTCAAACTGAATTAGTTATTAATACCAATCAAACATACACTTTAAACAAGTCACAAGTGTTAAAACATACATATAACACCATTCCATAGCAAACATATCAACTTAATAAACACTTGATCAACATTTCATCATCTTAAACATCATACATCATAATCACACAAGTTACTAACATATTTCTCTTATTCATTGCTGATATGGAAAATCTAGTATTTGTTAGAGATCATAATCTCTATGGCTTTCTCAACCCAGATTCACCTAAGGCTAAGAACTACAGAGATATCATTCAAACTATAAGACAACCCAGGCTGGTTCATGCTATGACAGCCCGGCCTGAGATTTATGAGGATCACATAGTCCAATTTTGGACTCATGCTCATCTAGAACAAATGAATGATGAGCAAGTAGTAGTCTCCACAGTTCATGATCATCAGATTACTATCTCTGAAGAAGTAATCAGGAGAGTATTACAGCTTGGAAATGAAGATGCTGAAGGACTAGTAGAATTTGATAAAAACTATGTGTTACATGTTTTCAGGCAAATAGGCTATACTGGTACCATAGACAGGAAACAAATCAAGAAATCATACATGTATGCCCAATTTAGATTCCTCATGCACACATACCAAAAGACTATGACAAACAGAAAGACTGGTTGGGATGCCACTTATCGGTGGAGCTCTTCAGCCATTGCAAGCATCATTGCAAGCAGATCATTCAACTTTGCTGCACAAGTGTTAAATGGGATGGTCTACAACTTAACTAAGGTGAGGAACAAGTTTCAGATGTTTCCAAGATTCCTTCAGATGATTATTGATGATCTCCTACCAGACTTCCTAAGAGAAGCTGCCATTTTTCAGCCTGTTCACTTCAATGAACATGTTTTCACAAGGATCAAATCAAGTCTATATCACGGAGCTGAAGTGCATGTTCCTGCTCACATGATTGATCATAACCTCCCTATACCAGACATTTGCATGAAGGATTCCAGGACAAGGTGACCCTCACATGATGTTTCAAAATGTGATTCACCAACAACCAATCATACAGCATGTCCCAATCATAAAAGAAGAGCAAGCTACTCCTGAGCCTGAACCAGTCATACATCGTATAGATCCAATTGCTCCTGAACTAGAACCATTCATTCAACAAGAACAAGAACAATCTTAGTTTGAGCATTACATGCCTTCACCACCATAAAGCCCAACCTTTTTTTATCAACATACATTGTCTTCTTTTTTTAGGGACATTGATGCATCCTTGGAAGAACACAGAAGTCAACAAGAAGAAGTTGGCACCTCATCAGCTCAAGAGCATGATCTAGGACAGCAAAGCACTACTGAACATGTTGAAGGTGAAGAACAGGGCTGTGAGATTCCAACAAAGGATGAGATTGAATACTCTAAAGTGTTTTTATTCACTGAGTATAATAATTTGATTGAGAAGTCAAACAATAGAGCTAAGAAGTTGAAGGAAAAGCTCAAAAACAAAGATGATAGGATAGAGAAGCTCTTTGCAAATCAAAAGGCTCAAAAGTTAATTGTTCAATTCCTGGAACAATAACTAAAACACTCAATAGAAGAAATCAAGGCAAAAGATCAAGATTTAAACAGCACCAGATTAGACGTTGCCTATCTAACTGAGCAAATAGATGCCAAAGATTCTGAAATAGATGAATTGAAGAAGAAGATCTATGCTCAAGAAGAAGAGATAAGAAGGCTGAACAGAGAGTTAGAACACACAAAAACTCAGCTGAATGAAGAAGAACATTCGAAAGGTCAAGAACATGACTTGAGTGATGACTTTGAAGAACAAATTATGACTCAAGTAGAAGAAACAGGCTCTCAGGAACAACATACAGAATTAGCACTCATTATTCCTGAAGAGTCATACTCTATGGATCAACTATTTGAAGTGGAAAACCCGTTTGAAAACATACACTATTCACCCATTCTCAAACTCCATTTCCACACTATAAAAACTCAAACCACTGAAACAAGTATTATGCCTGTAGATCAACTATCTCAGAAGCAAAAAGAACTAATCAAACAATTTGCTGAATCCTTGAAAGATCAACCCAAACCAACCAAAGTTCAAGCCTCATCATCATCACAGCCTTCTTTAAAAACATATGAAAGAAAAAGAAAGAGGTTGTACCTAGCTTCTTTGAAGAAGGGAAAGAAGCAGGTTCAAGAACAAGAAGAACCTGAATCACCACCACTAAAGCTATTGAAAGTCAAAGCTGAACCAATGGATGATGATGAACCCTCTAAGGCTGCATCTCTAGAAGAAGGTGAAATTGATCAAACTCATGATCAATAGCCTATAATCATCTTGAGTGATTTTGATGATGAAGATGAAGATAGAGATGAAGATGTTATGCAAAACATACATGAACTCTACCCAGATGATCCAGAAAATTTAATGGGAATTGAGTTAACTGCTAAAGGATTTCCTTATGAAGCATTCATACATCTTAACCTCTCAGAGGTTAAAGACATGCTCAAAGACTTTCAAGAAGTCAAGAAAAATAAATAAAAGCAAACATACAAAATACATAAGGAAATTAAAGATCAACAAGAGTTACAAAAGAATCTGCCCAAAGATCCTTAAATAGACAAAATGAGCTACTCCCAGGTGAAAAGCTGATTGAGTCACACAAGAATACCATACAGGTCATATGTTGGCAGATCTTTATCACAGATGAAAGACATGGCAAGAAAGATCTACAAGAACATGTTGGCCAATACTCTAAAGCCATAGATCTCTAGACCACATCCAGCCTCATCTCTATCAACCTATTATCAAGCTCCACCTGAGCTTCATCCTATAAAAGAGCCTAGGAAATTCATGCCTCACAGGCTATGGCCAGAAGGAAATGAGGTGAGAGAGATGATCAATGCAAACACCAACTTTGTAAAGTTGTATGACAAAATCACTATAACAGCATCTGCTGATGAGAGAAAGATTGTATCATGGAAGTATGATGAAATCTGGGATGCTGTACTTATAAAGAGAGTATTTGGACTTGTCCAATACTTATCATACATATCTCAACTGGGATCATTAAGCTATGAAGACAGATTAGACGTGATGCAATTGAGGATGGTCAATCATACAGACAATCCCAAGGGAGTAGATTTCTATCATATCTTGAGATCTTATATGAATAGACATCATCATGAGTTGAAGGCAAAAGCAAACAGAGAAGATAAGCTTTATTTGGTTAAGTTGAGAAGAGAGCAACAGTCAGCAAGCAAACAAAAGAAACAAATTGAAGAACAATCATTATCTCATGTTGATAGTGAATTATTAGAAAGAGTTGGATATCAATTAAGACCATCAGATTTAAAGTTAATCATGAAGAAGATTGATGGTAACCAGTACAATCATCCAATTACCAATTGGTACTATGATGAAACATATTTTGAATTGGTATTGGAGAGAAAGCTAGAAGGTAAAGAAGCATCAGACATAAGGTTATTTGATCCTATGGATTTCAAATTCCTTCATCCATCCTATGTATCATTTTTGAAAACCAAGACATTCCCTGTAATAGAAGATGTACTATGCAAGGGAGAATGCTGTTATTTCATACACATGCTAAGAATTTTGGGGACTGTGTATGTGAATGCTGCACTCAAACAAAGATTGGAAACAAATCAGCAACCCCTAACACATATTGAAGGCATAACTGGCATGAGGATATTAGACAACAACAACCTTGAGTTCCTGAAGGGCAAACATGTTATAACCACACTGGTTAGCAACATTGATGTGCAGAGCCTAGACAAATCTACACTTAAACAGCTGGTTCATCTAACTATTCAGAGAAAATATGAGGATCAAAAGAGTGTTGTTGACTATTTTGTTGAGCACATTGTAAACTGTAAAAATGCATTGAGGATCACTCCACTATCTAATCAAATAAAAGAAGCTGAAAAGGATCAAGAAATTGAGAAAGATGTTGAAGAAGCATTGAAGGCCATATCAGAAGTGCAGAAGAATATAGAAGAAGCTGGTCCTTCTTATTCCTAAAGGTTCACTAACAATCAAACAAACAAAAAACAAGCAAACATACATATCTAACCTTTCTAACAAATCAAATAAGAAAAACAAACAAACATGCATGGATATCATGCATATAAACATACACAATATCAATCATACAAGTAATTCATCATACAAGCAAACATATACAAATTAGCAAATACATTACAATCTGTTTACATATGTGTAATCAGAAAACATACTATCATTCAATCATGCAAACATGCATAACACTGAATCATGTAATCATACAAACATACATGTAATCATACAATCATACATGTAACCAAGTAATCAAACATGCAATCAAACATTTTAAGTCAATCACACAATCATTCATATCAAACACAAGCACACACTCATTATTACTAACAAACAAAACATTAACAAGCAAACATTAAAGTGATGGCAACATCATCCTTAGGGGGAGTATTGTTGGACTCAACAAGTGCATTAATAGGATAATGGTTAAAAGGATAATGCTTTCCATAATCAAACATAATATGTTCTAATATCCAAACAATCATTAACTAACACATTAGCATCATTGGCATTCATAATATACACTATATATTGGTTAAATTTCTTTTTCAGGTTTGTAGATAAAAGAAATTTTGACAAGTGTCGGCAGCGGATGAAGAAATGCCCACAGCAGATGACCAAGTCCATGCAGCGGATGAGAACAACTTCCAAGTGTCTACAGCAGATGACCAACTCACATAGCGGATGACCAAAGTCCACAGCCAATAAACAGTCCATAGCGGATGTTCAATCCACACCGGATGAACACTCCACAGCGGACAACAAGTCAAACATACAACAAGTGTTCACAGCGAACAACATCCAAGACATAGCGGATAGCTTATTCAACATCCACAGAAGACGACTTAGCATCCACAAAGGATAGTCTATCATCCAGAGCGGACGACTTAGACTTAGGATTTTTATGTAATTTTCGTTTACATAAGGGTATTTTTGTAATTGTAGATAGCTATCTATATAGGCTATAAATAACATAATACCCTAATCCTTTGTAAGCTTTTGAAAAATTAATAGAATCAAGCAGTTTATTATCATTCAAAGCATTTCAATCACTGGCAATCACACACACACACACTGATATCATAGCATTAATCATGGGTTTTCACATTATGATTATTGTTTGTTGAATACAATATAACAATCTGTTATTATATTTATTGAGAGATTTGAAAAGATCCTTGGCGGAATCAACCTGATTATGCTCTTATTGTTCTTAAAGCTCATAATCAACCTTTGTTGATTTCATCATTAGTACCTAAAACATATAGAATAATGGGCAAAATAAGCTAAACTCAAAGTTGACACCTCATTATAAAATGGTAAACTAATTAACTTTAAATTTAATAATAGTTCCTAAACCTTAAATACCAAATTATGTATAAACTATAATTAAAAGTTTCAACAAAAACTATTAGAGAAATAAAATGGTAAATTTGATGATAGCGTTTGTTTTCCTTATGAAGATTATCATTGTTGTTGTTATTGTTATTATTATTATTATTATTATTATTATTATTATTATTATTATTATTATTATTATTATTATTATTATTATCATTATTATTATTTTATTTTTATTTTTGCATTCAAACCACACAGCTAATGGAACAGAAAGAATGAGAGTTTGATTCATTAAGTTGAAATATTTTTATAACATTTTCTTCCTGAATTGTTACAAAATTTTTCCGTATATGGAGTTAGAAAATAAATTTGAAACACTAAAGTTTGGATTAACATTTAAAAGTGTAAATATGAAAATGGTTATTTAACAATTAAACCTATGATTGTTTAACAATCAAGGGATTCGGTGTTGCACGTAGATGAAATAATGGGTCAAGACAATAATTTTTTTCTAAAAGAAGGTATCAAATGATGTTAAAACCAAGTTAGTCTAACAACAACTCCTATCAGTCTAGCAAATCTGAACCCTAATAGCAAACTAAAAAGTCATGTTAACCGAGATAAATATCTTGTATAGAACACCTACTATAACTAAAATTCTAAACCAAAATTCAAACGCACCACCAGCCAATTAACACCTGAAATCACAAAACATAAATCTTAAAAGAAACTAAAACACATAAGGTAAAGAAACATCCAGATTGATATTATATAGAATGCCCCAGTAGACAATATCTAAAGACCAAAAAGCTTTAACTGAATATGATAGAATAACAAACTGTGTCATTGTTTACTATTTTGTCAAATGAGATATTATATTTTAAAATTGTGTAAACACCAAATTGTGTGCATAAAACTAAAATAACTATCATTTACCTTTTTTTTGAAAGACAACTTACATTTACCTACTTTTTGCTCTTGTTTTTTGTCTCCACTAACCTTTAGTTGAAAAGAAAAGTATGGTAGGTTAGAAGAAGAAAGCACATGGACACCAAGATTACTGAATAGGAGAGAAATGATAGGTGATCGGACTAAAAACAGAACAAATGGTATGATTCAGAAAGTAGCTTTGATTAATATAAAGTAGGTATAATAACTTGACTCACCAAAAAAGAGGTTTTATTCACCAAAATAGGTGTACCTTTGGGAACTATGTTAAACATAAAATGGTTCATAATTTTTATCTTTTTCTTTTTTGTAGATTTCACCAAAATGGGTGTACTTGGGAAACAACAGCATAAAGGGTTTGCTTGCTATACCATTTTTGTAGATTTCCACTTCTAGTTCTCAACATGTGATAAAACTTACCTGGGTGGTGTCTGTAACACCCACATTAGTGATTTTGAAAGAGTGCACAACCTAGTTCAAGCAGAATGCACGCTCGACTTTCTAAAATCAAGTTTTGGGTCACTATCGTACTTGCTTTCTCGACTTCATCTTTAATAGCCAAAAACAATGTGATAGCAAGGTTCAAATCTAAAACAAAGAAAAAATGTTTTAATAGTAAAAAGAGAATTTTATGACTCTACCATTAAAAACTCAAAGTAAAAAACAATATACCATATTGAATGTTGGTAAAAATATCAAACAACAAAACGCTAACAAAGGGTTGATTATTATAGCAAAATTAGCATATCTAAAATACATAATAATGTAATTTCTTTTAAAAAATAGAAAGGGCATTAGTACCTAAAACATATAGAATAATGGGCAAAATAAGCTAAACTCAAAGTTGACACCTCATTGTAAAATGGTAAACTAATTAAATTTAAATTTAAATTTAATAATAGTTCCTAAACCTTAAATACCAAAATGTGCATAAACTATAACTAAAAGTTTCAACAAAAATTATTAGAGAAATAAAATGGTAAATTTGATAATAGCATTTGTTTTTCCTTATGAAGATTGCCATTGTTATGATTATTATAATTATTATTATTTTATTTTTGTGTTCAAACCACACAGCTAATGAAACAGAAAAAGTGTGAGTTTGATTTATTAAGTTTATTTGTTTTTAAAAAATTTAATTTTTAAAAATAATTATTGCAAAATTTTTATCATGAATACCATGGGTCTCAAACGTCGATGCACCTAAAAAATTGCAACCGGGTAGAATGCTTGTTTATATCCCACGTGTGACAACCTATGTTTTCAGATTAACCTCGTTACCATTATACAATGTAGGTCCGATAATGTAATCAAATAAATTCTATTATCATTGAATAATTATGATTATTGGAATTAATCTTAATTATATTAATTTGCAAATTCTATTAACTCTAGGGGCCAAAGTGAAAGTTCTCTAGTTGACCTATGACTTATATAACCCATGCTCCCTAAACCCTAATTTCCGTCTCCCTCTTCGAAGTCTCCACTGTCGTCGACCTCATTCCCCTCTCCCCCTCTCGATCACTCTGACCGGCAACCTAGCTTGGCAGCCCTTTCCTTCGCGACCAGGCATCTCCGACAACTTTCTTCGTAGTACAACATGTCTGAAAACCGTGAGAACCAACCTTAACAGCCTCGTTTGGTAAGTTTTTTTTCCTTCTCTCGTTATTCGTTGCGGTGCAGCGCGGTTCCACCTCGGTTGCGATTCTTCTATGGGGTTTCATTTGGGTTCCGGGTTTATGTTTTGATGTGTGTTCAGTATGCCGACCATGGGCATCTACAGGTTATGCGTATATGTATGAATCAATGTATGTATGCGTTGCGGTTGGGATGTATTCGGTTGCATGTTGTCTTCTGTTGCATATATATATATATATATATATATATATATATATATATATATATATATATATATATATATATATATATATATATATATATATATATATATATATATATATATATATATATATATATATATATATATATATATATATATATATATATATATATATATATATATATACGTTCTTGTGTATGTGGTTATGGTATGGTTATTCTTAACCGTGGGGTCATGGCTGTATGTGTGTGTGTGTCCCACGGTGTGGGAGGTTTGTGTGTATATACATATGTAAGCGATTGTATGTATGGTATGCATGGGTTCTTGTGGTATGAGTGTTATGTATTTGTGGCCGTATGTATGTATGTGTAACGCCCGGAAAATTTTAAAAGACGAGAAAGAAGGATTAAATGTGTATAAAAGAAGGAAATGCAATTAAACCCAAATATAGGGGTTAAAAGTGTGCAAGGTACAAATATAATATAATTTTGTACAAAAGCAACATGGCCACCCATGCCATGTTACTTTTCACCTTTTCTACTGATTGTAGAGAGAGAAAGAAGCAGAGCAGAGCTCTCGGGTTTTTGAAGAAAGAAGAACAAGGAGATCGAATTCAAGGTAAGAATTCTTGGTTTTAAGTTGTTCTTGGCCGGCCTATGCCTCGGTTGTATGCTTATGTGTGTTCGGGTTGTGTGTTTCTGGTGGGTTTCTAGGTGTTTGAACTCATTTGCAAACGGGTTTGAAGGAAGTCATACTCGAAGGCTGTTAAGGTAAGTTCTAGATCCTCGGTTTCTATGTTTTAAACCTGTTTTGGGGCTGGAAATGCATGTAACTAACTTTATAATATGACCAGTATTTTGTACTGTAAGTTTGGCCCAGTTCTTTTAGTGGGTGTCTTAGGGCCTGCATGTTTTGCTCGGTTTATATGGTTGTATGCTTGTTCTAAGTGATTAGCATGCTAGATCGGTGCGATGAATGTATAAGGATGTGTAAGATGCGGTTTCAGGTTAGTTGATCATCCGCATTAAGTTTGAATATTTGCATAAGTGTTATTCATCCACATTAGTTAAGTCTTCATCCGTATTTGATGAACACATCGACTATTTTGTTCACCCGCATTTGTTAAGTGTTCATCCGCATTTGTTGTATGTTCATCCGCATTTGTCTTGTCCATGCGCATTTGCTTCAGTCATCTGCATTTGGTTCATGCGCATTTCTTTGGGACACTTAGAATATTTTCTGAGGTATTCATCTGCATTTGTTTATTCATCCGCATTTGTTTATTCATCCGCATTTGTCTGTTCATCCGCATTTATTTGCTCATCCGCATTTCTTTAAGGAGACGGGAGTTTTCTGAGATTTTGGGATGTAGAGCTTAAGTGTTAAGAAAGGAGGTTTTTATGGGGGACTGTGCTTGTTTACGTTTTGCATGCTTTGTATGTTGTTGTGATGATGTTGTTCCATGTTATGTTTATGTCGTGACCTTACGTGGTGTGACTTATGAATATGCTTATATAAAGTAGTACTTAACAAAAGTGGAAGATAACTAAAGAGAAGTAAGAATGAATGCATGCATTAATGAACGATCGGAAGTAAGAAAGTCTTGCAAGCACTGTAAGGAGGTTCACACCCAATGAAGGGTGTTAGCTCAACGGTGTGCGGGTTAGCTACCCCAGAAGGATGCACACTGGGGTCTAGTCTTTGTGACTGGCCATACGTACTGGACCATTTTCGCTTACCCCGGTGCTGGGCCCTCCTTGTGCATGATGTTGAAGTCTATTTATAGTCTTCAGCCCAGTACCCGCCTTGTGCATGATGTTTGGGGTATAGCACATGGCATTGGTCCAAATGATGATACCCCGGTGCTGGGCCCGCCTCGGGCATGATGTCTTCGGTCCAGTACCCGCCTTGTGCATGATGTTTGGGGTATAGCTCAAGGCATTAGCCTGGAGCATAGAGAGGTGAAAGTAATAATGATCGAACGAAATATACGATAAGAAAGAGAATGAATGAATGAATGTAAGTTGAAGATGATGAATGATAATAATGAGATTATCTATTTGTACCTATGATGTATGATCGCTTACGAAAGTAAAGTACGGTTTTAATCGAAAGAAAAGTATTTTATTATAAAACTAGAACTCACTCAGTAATGCTGACTTTTATGTATTTTCCAGTTGGCAGGTAAGGTTGTTGAGGATGGCATGGGGCAGCTACTTGGCGTTTTTTGGGATGGCATCCATTGTTTAAATTAGGATGTTTTTGCATTGTAATGCGAATAAACAATATTTTGTAATGATTATGAATGTTGTATTATTTTGCAAAAGCAATGAATGAAATGATTTTAAATTATTCCGCTGTGTTGTTTTAGTACACCTAAATATATGTTTTATGTTTTATGTGCAATGATTGACTAGCTGTAAGCGTCCTGGGAACGGGGCCTTACAAGTTGGTATCAGAGCCAAAGTTTAAGTGAAACGGGTAAATATTTTCAAAAGAAACCTAAACTTAAACTGAGAATGGGACAAAGGGATGGGATGCCAGTCCGAGTAGCTGCGTGCCATCAGGTATTTTTTTTCTTAATGTTAACCGGTATTACGTGCGCATGTTATGTGATTTATGTGCTTCTTAGTAGATTTAGATACTGATGTAGTCAGGATAGGAAATGCTTGGGGTATGAAGAGTAAAGTAAGTGGCTAATCACAACTGGCCACTGTAATTAGGGACTTACTATACTTGACATAAACTGAGTTGTTACCTTGAATGACCGTGTTGGTGTTTGAATCTTATAGCGTGCTAGAGGATGGCCGGTGGTAGATCTTCGAAGGCTTCTCGAGGTGGAGGTCGTGGTGGACATAGTGCTGAACCACGGGTCATGAGAGGAAGGCTTAGGGCTGAGGTGGCTCACGAAGAGCCCGAGACCCCTCATCCGGAGGGTGGTGATGAGACTGCTAACTTAAGGGCCTCAGTGAAGGAGGCGGTGGTGGAAGAGGTTCACCAGGTCATGCAGAAAATCTTACCGTCTGTGGTGACTGAAGTGATCAAAGTTGTGCGAGAAGGAGAAAGGAAAGAGAGGAATAGGTCCTCGGGAGTAAGGGAGCAACCGGAGACTGAGACGGTTGTCTCAGATGATGAGGAAGAAGAAGAAGAGCCTGTGCCGAAGGCAGCACGAGGCTGTAACTATGGGGCATTTCAAAGATGCAAGCCCCCGACTTTTGACGGAAATGGCACTGCGGTTGCTGCTCACCGGTGGGTGAGAGAGATGGAAGCTGTTCTAGATATCAGCGAGTGTCGTGAAGATCAAAAGGTGAAGTTCGCCACCCACTCATTTGTGGACTCGGCCCTATGTTGGTGGGACAATATTGTCCAGGCCGAGGGTAGTAAAGCGATTGGCAGGATGAGGTGGAATGAGTTGAAGAAACTGGTGATCGAGGAGTTTTGTCCTCACCGAGAGCTCGACAAGGTTGAGAGGGAGTTCCTACAGCTGGAGGTGGGAACCATGACACATCAGCAATATACCACCAAATTCAATGAGATGGCACTGCTGGTGCCTGATCAGGTGACACCCTTGTCATGAAAGATTAAGAGATACATTCAAGGCTTGCCGGCGGACATCCGCAGGCACATGATCGCCGTCCAACCGAGCATGTTTAGGTCAGTGGTTGATCTGGCAGGGAGGCTGTATGATGAACGGGAAGTGGTGGTGGCTGAGGTGAGTAAGAAAGGTGGTGGTGACCGGAACTGGAACGGGAAGAGGTTTGGTAGGGGTGGTGCCCCGAAAAACAACAAGCGTGCAAGGGTGGATGACCGCCGTGTGGTCACATCTGGTACGGGGTCGAAGAGGTGTGGCAAATATGGAAAGGAGCATTTCGGAGAATGTAGGCGAGGATTGAATGTATGCTTCCTGTGCGGGAGGACAGAGCATATAGCAAAGGATTGTCGTATGGCCAGATGTTTTAACTGTGGTGGAGAGGGTCACATGAGCAGGGAATGCAAGAAGCCAAGGGCTAAGAGTTCCGGAGCGAAGAAGACGACCGGAACTGAAGGGCAGAAAGCAAGCGCCAGAGCATTCACGATGACCAGGAGGAGGCTAGAATGGACCCCGATGTTGTCTCAGGTATGTTCCTAGTAAACCAAACTCTTGCCTCCGTGTTATTTGATTCCAGTGCTAGTAAGAGCTTCATTTCTGCTGCCTTTTGTGCTAAGTTGCCTTTAAGGAGTAGGAGTAATGACGAGCCCTTCGATGTAGAAACTACCATAGGTAAGTCCACCAGGATTTCTGAGATAATGGAAGGCTGTGTCATAGAAGTAGAAGGTCATAAATTTCCTGTTAAGCCATTCGTGATGACCTTAGGCGGTTTCGATGTAGTCCTGGGAATGGACTGGTTAGCGGCCTACGAGGCGAATATCGTATGTTGCAAGAAGATGATTGGACTGTCAGCGCCTGATGAGAGTTCGGTGACGATTTACGGTGATTGAGTTACTACGATTCCGAAGGTGATTTCGATGGCGGTGGGGGAAAGTGCATGAGGCGTGGATGTAGTGCCTACTTGGCCTACGTGGAGGATGTAGATACGCCAACACCACAACTGTCAGATGTAATGGTTGTGTGTGAGTTCCCAGATATGTTTCCCAAATTACCAGGTGTGCCACCGGACCGCAAGATCGAGTTCAAGATTGACTTGATACCCGGTGCTCAACCTGTGGCTAAAGCATCGTATCGGTTGGCTCCGTTCTAGATGAAGGAATTGATGGAGCAACTGCAGGAGTTGCTTGATAAGCGGTTCATTAGACCGAGTATCTCTTCATGGGATGCCCCGGTTTTGTTTGTAAAGAAGAAGGACGGTAGTATGAGGATGTGTATTGACTACCGCGAGCAGAACAAATTGACGTGAAGAATCGGTATCCATTGCCGAGGATTGATGACCTGTTTGATCAGCTCCAAGGTGCCAGTTGGCTTTCAAGAATAGATCTCCGATCTGGTTACCATCAGCTGAAGGTGAAGGAGCAGGATATTCTTAAAACAACTTTTCGTACGCGTTATGGACACTACGAGTTCCTCGTTATGTCTTTCGGTTTAACCAACGCGCCAGCTGCTTTTATGGATCTGATGAATCGAGTGTGTCAGTCGATGTTCGATAAATCAGTGATTGTGTTCATCGATGATATCTTAATTTATTCAAAGAGTGAGGTGGAACATGCCGGTCACATTCGAGAGGTATTAGAGACGTTGAGAAGGGAGAAGTTGTATGCAAAGTTCTCCAAGTGCGCGTTCTAGTTGCGCGTGTCACGTGGTGAATCCCGAGGGGATTATGGTAGACCCGGCAAAAGTGGAAGCTGTGATGCAATTGAAGTCTCCAAAGACGCCATCCGAGATTCGTAGTTTCTTGGGGTTGGCGGGATATTATAGGAGATTCATTCAAGACTTCTCTAAGATAGCTTCTCCATTGACTAAGTTGACCCGTAAGGATGTGAAGTTTGTATGGGGTCAAGCTCAAGAGAGTGCTTTCGAGGAGTTAAAGGCAAAGTTGACTCAAGCTCCTATCTTATTATTACCCGAAGGGAGCGAGGATTTGGTGGTTTATTCAGATGCTTCTTACTCGGGATTGGGTTGCGTGCTGATGCAGCGAGGAAAGGTTATAGCTTACGCATCCCGACAATTGAAGGTTCATGAGGTTAATTACCATACTCATGATTTGGAGCTAGCAGCTGTGGTCTTTGCATTAAAAATTTGGAGGCACTACCTGTATGGGACGAAGTGCACCATTTTCACCGACCACAAGAGCTTGAAGTACTTCTTCGATCAAAAAGATTTGAACATGATGCAAAGGAGATGGTTGGAACTGATAAAGGATTATGATTGTGAAATCCATTACCATCCGGGCAAAAGCCAACGTAGTGGCGGATGCCCTCAGCCAAAAAGAGAGACCCGAGCCGATTCGGGTGAAGGCTTATCAGTTGGTTATGACCTCTGATGTGATGAAGCAGGTCAAGGAGTTTCAAGATGAGGCGTTAAAGGAAGATCATCTTAACTCTGAAAGGATAAGAGGTCTAGTCGCAGAATTGGGTGAAAACACTCTCGGTGTTAGAACCCGATTCGGACGAATGTGGATTCCTTGTTATGGGAATCTATGTGGGAAGATCATGGATGAAGCTCATAAGACTCGATACTCCATTCATCCCGGAGCCACGAAAATGTATCAGGATATGAAGAAAGATTATTGGTGGCCGGGTATGAAGCGTGACGTAGTGGAGTACGTGAGTAAGTGCCTTACTTTCTTGCAAGTGAAGGCAAAGCATCAGAAGCCATACGGTAAGATCCAACCTTTGGATATACCCGAGTGGAAGTGGGAGCATATCACCATGAACTTTATCACGAAGCTACAGCATACCGCGAAGGGGTACGATGCCATATGGGTGATAGTCGACCGTCTGACGAAGAGTGCTCACTTCCTACCAATCCGAGAGACGTATTCATCTGAGAAGTTAGCGGATCTATTCATCAGGGAGATTGTAACTCGTCATGGTGTGCCGGTGTCTATTGTTTCTGATCGTGACACTCGGTTTACATCTAAGTTCTGGAAGAGATTTCATGATGCAATGGGGATGAGGTTACATATCAGCACGGCTTATCATCCACAGACAGATGGTCAGTCGGAGAGAACCATTCAGATGCTTGAGGATATGCTTCGGCCATGCATCATTGATTTTGGAGGTAGTTGGGATGACCACTTACCGTTAGCGGAGTTCTCATACAATAACAGTTATCATGCCAGCATTGGTATGCCCCCTTATGAGATGCAATACGGTAGGAGATGTAGAACACCCGTTTGTTAGGGTGATATTGGTCAGAAGGAGTTGGGAAGTATTGAGGTGATTGAGGCTACGACTGAGAAGCTCGAGAAGATCAAAGCCCTTATGAAGGCAGCCAAAGATAGGCAGAAGTCGTATGCCGATAAGAGACGTAGACCGATTGAATTCCAGGTGGGCGATAGAGTCATGTTGAAAGTCTCGCCGTGGAAGGGGATCATTCGGTTTAGAAAGCAGGACAGGTTGAGCCCTAGATACATAGGGCCTTTCCAAATCATTGCTCGAGTAGGAGAGGTGGCCTATAGGTTGGAGTTACCCGATGAGTTAAGTGGAATTCACCCTACATTCCATGTATCTCATCTGTGAAAGTGTTTAGCTGACAAAGATATGGTTGTACCACTGGAAGACATTGAAGTTGATGAAAGGCTCAATTATATGGAGCAACCAGTGGCAATCATTGATCGCAAGGAGAAGAGGTTAAGGAATAAAGCGGTTCCCCTGGTGCGTGTACAATGGAAGCACAAGAAGGGGTCTGAGTCTACATGGGAGACTGAAGAAGAGATGAGGCAGTATTACCCATATCTATTCAAGGAATGACAGGTTTCGGGGACGAAGCCTATATAAGGGGGGTGGACTTGTAACACCCGGAAAATTTTAAAAGACGAGAAAGAAGGATTAAATTTGTATAAAAGAAGGAAATGCAATTAAACCCAAATAGAGGGGTTAAAAGTGTGCAAGGTACAAAATATAATATAATTTTGTACAATAGCAACATGGCCGCCCATGCCATGTTACTTTTCACCTTTTCTGCTGATTGTAGAGAGAGAAAGAAGCAGAGCAGAGCTCTCGGGTTTTTGAAGAAAGAAGAACAAGGAGATTGAATTCAAGGTAAGAATTCTTGGTTTTAAGTGGTTCTTGGCTGGCCTATGCCTCGGTTGTATGCTTATGTGTGTTCGGGTTGTGTGTTTTTGGTGGGTTTCTAGGTGTTTGAACTCATTTGCAAACTGGTTTAAGGAAGTCATACTCGAAGGCTGTTAAGGTGAGTTCTAGATCCCCGGTTTCTATGTTTTAAACCTGTTTTGGGGCTGGAAATGCATGTAACTAACTTTTAATATGACCAGTATTTTGTACCGTAAGTTTGGCCCTGTTCTTTTAGTGGGTGTGTTAGGGCCTGCATGTTTTGCTTGGTTTATGTGGTTGTATGCTTGTTCTAAGAGATTAGCATGCTAGATCGGTGCGATGAATGTATAAGGATATGGATTGGGAACTGATTATAGTGTAAGATGCGCTTTCAGGTTAGTTGATCATCTGCATTAAGTTTGAATATTTGCATAAGTGTTATTCATCCGCATTAGTTAAGTCTTCATCCGTATTTGATGAACACATCGACTATTTTGTTCACCCGCATTTGTAAAGTGTTCATCCGCATTTGTTGTATGTTCATCTGCATTTGTCTTGTCCATGCACATTTGCTTCAGTCATCCGCATTTGGTTCATGCGCATTTCTTTGGGACACTTAGAATATTTTCTGAGGTATTCATCTGCATTTGTTTATTCATCCGTATTTGTTTATTCATCCGCATTTGTCTGTTCATCCGAATTTATTTGCTCATCTGCATTTCTTTAAGGAGACGGGAGTTTTCTGAGATTTTGGGATGTAGAGCTTAAGTGTTAAGAAAGGAGGTTTTTATGGGGGACTGTGCTTATTTACGTTTTGCATGCTTTGTATGCTGTTGTGATGATGTTGTTCCATGTTATGTTTATGTCGTGACCTTACGTGGTGTGACGTATGAATATGCTTATGTAAAATAGTACTTAACAAAAGTGGAAGATAACTAAAGAGAAGTAAGAATGAATGCATGCATTAATGAACGATCGGAAGTAAGAAAGTCTTGCAAGCACTGTAAGGAGGTTCACACCCAATGAAGGGTGTTAGCTCAACGGTGTGCGGGTTAGCTACCCCAAAAGGATGCACACTGGGGTCTAGTCTTTGTGACTGGCCATACGTACGGGACCATTTTCGCTTACCCCGATGCTGGGCCATCCTTGTGCATGATGTTGAAGTCTATTTATAGTCTTCGGCCCAGTACCCGCCTTGTGCATGATGTTTGGGGTATAGCACATGGCATTGGTCCAAATGATGATACCCTGGTGCTGGGCCCGCCTCGGGCATGATGTTTGAAGTCTATTTATAGTCTTCGGTCCAGTACCCGCCTTGTGCATGATGTTTGGGGTATAGCTCGAGGCATTAGCCTGGAGCATAGAGAAGTGAAAGTAATAATGATCAAACGAAATATACGATAAGAAAGAGAATGAATGAATGAATGTAAGTTGAAGATGATGAATGATAATAATGAGATTATCTATTTGTACGTATGATGTATGATCGCTTACGAAAGTAAAGTACGGTTTTAATCGAAAGAAAAGTATTTTATTTATAAAACTAGAACTCACTCAGCAACGCTGACTTTTATGTATTTTCCAGTTGGCAGGTAAGGATGCTGAGGATGGCACGGGGCAGCTACTTGGTGTTTTTTGGGATGGCATCCATTGTTTAAATTATGACGTTTTTGCATTGTAATACGAACAAACAATATTTTGTAACGATTATGAATCTTGTATTATTTTGCAAAAGCAATGAATGAAATGATTTTAAATTATTCCGCTGCGTTGTTTTAGTACACCTAAATATATGTTTTATGTTTTATGTGCAATGATTGACCAGCTGTAAGCGTCCCGGGAACGGGGCCTTACAGTATGCTTGTTGGGGTGCGGGTTTATGGTTTGGGTATGTGCGTCATGTGTGTGTGGTGTGTGTGTGGGTGTGTGTGTGTTGTGTGATGTGGCTGTGTTCATGCGCCTGTTTGTATGTGGGTTAATATGCATGATGTGCATGAATGCTTATGTGTTTGTATGTGTGTGTATACTATGGAATGTTGGGTTGGGGCGCATGAAGGGTTGGTTGGTGGTATGTAGGCTACGGTTATATGGATTTGTTTGTGTTGGACAAATGAGGAGATGATGTGAGTTTTGTTTGCATGAGCATGTATTGTATGTGTGTCGTGTGTATGATATGCATACATGCATGAATTGGTTTTCTTTTTATGGGCGCATGGGGGCATGAATTGGGTTTGGTGCATGTAATTATGTGTATGGCAGTAGGCATGCAAGGATATTATGCTTTGTATGCATATGTAGTTTGCATAATGTATGTGCCAGATAGATTATATAATATATTTATGTGTGAATATCATATATATTATGTGTACGTGTATAGTATATTTATATATTATGTGTGAATGTATATATAATGTATTATGGGGTAATATGTTACGTGCATGTCATGTTGGGTCGTATTTGCGCTGGTGAGGTGTAAGGGACGTATTGTGAATTGAATGGGTTCCATTCTAATAAGATATTAAATGAAAATATATTTTTTTATATAATGAGCACCTTCAAACATAAATTAGTATACGTGAGAATAATGGGGCTTTATACAATTATGACTGTGCTTGCGTATGAACGGGAAATTGTTAACTGGAACCGTAACCGAGCCATGATCGCGAAACCGTACGATCACATTGTTAATGATTAATATTTAATATTAATTATATAATAAATGTACATTCAGGTTAACCAGAACTCTAATCTTTGTGCTTTCGTTTACTTGTCGTTATGCATCTAAGGTGAGTTCTCAGCCCCGCTTTACCTGTTTTCATTGGGGGAAACAAACATGTGTTCAAACGTATTTTCATTTTATCAGTATTACTGTAATGATCGCATGTTACTAGTATTGTACCAATTTAAGTCCTCACTTCTCGAACAGTTAATATATGTTCTTCAGCGGGGTAATTCTGAGTAGATCTACTGGGTTTGACAAACCCCTCGCGCTAGCACGACCGGTGGTCGAACGGGTGTTTAATTGACCTAATTTTCTGTTGTTGTGGTTTGGTAGCCACAGCCGAGGCACTATGTCAATTATCAGTGTCGGTTGCGAACTTCATACACTATGTAACTTGTTAAGTAGGTTAGCTACCTACGGATATTACTTTGTTACTGTATCAGTTATTACTTGTTTTATTTATCAAAACCTGTGGACTCACCAACCTTGTGTTGACACTTTAGCATGTTTCTTTCAGGTTCACAAGATGCGCACGCTTAGGAACATTTCATTCATGCATTCATCTTCATACGTGATTTATTTACAGCTTTTAAATAAACTTCATTTATTTGGTTTGCGCGTGTTGCGCCATTTAAAGATTTAAGATTTATTTATGCTTCCGCAATTACTATTATGTTTACGTTAATAACTCTGCTTTTGGGATATTTTAAGCGTTAACAAATAACTATGTTTTATATTTAACGTGTCGTTTGGTGTAACTAGTGGCTGAGATCCTGGAAGTCACAGCCTAACAGTAATACCCCGTTTGTGAAAATTGAGGGTGTGAGACCACGTATGACAATTATGTATAAATAATACTATAAGAACTAATAGAATTGGTTATGCCTACAAATATTTAACCAATACATTCAGATATCATAAATATGACACTAACTTATTGTAAAAAAGAATAAAATCCTTGAAAACACATACCTCAAGGGTCATAAAATCATGACTGGAATTGAATCTGGAACCCGTTAAGTTTTATTAGATTTAACTTGTGATTTGATTATTTAAAAAATGTTTTGCTTGTAGTTAAACCTAATTATAGTATCATATGACTTTGGTTTCTTTTTATCATTGGGTAATTGGTCCTTGAAATTATAACTACATTGTTTGATTGGTGGTTTATGAATTGAGTCCATTAAACTCTGATCTACAATCATCACTTGGATCTTATCACACATAGAGTCATCATTAATGAGATTTCACTAGGGTAAGCTAAAACAGTTGTTACTTTACCAAACTAAAAACCTTACTAACTGGAATCAAAGAATTAGTAGATCTGTTATGTCAAAATGGTAACGAGCTTGGGTTATGAACTTATAATCTATAATCTGATGATCAAGTTGATTCCATGATTTTAAGTTCATTTCATACTAGACCAGACCAGACCAGACCAGAATAAGGTTATATACATTCTCATTATGAGAAAAGGTCATTTGAGTGTATCTAAATAGATTGGAATTGAATAATATCGATTCAAACAGAAGAAAATGTTCTCGATTGATTAAAACACTATACCTATGGGATAGTGGAAGAGAAAAAACCGAATATTTCACATAGTGCTTTATACCGTACCCTTTGCTCAATGAGAAACCGAGTCCAATTCTAAGGGATCAAACCTATGGGACTTAAGGAATAATATAAAAAAAGATAGGGAAAAATATTCATTTTAATTAAATCAAAATTAATAAAATAAGTAAATAAAAATGAAGTATAAGAACTCAGATTTCAAATGAACAAATTCAAACTTGAAACGTAAATAAAAATGAAGTAAAAAAACTCAATAAATAAATCAAGATTATGATTGGATCTGCATATGTTTCTCAAGTACGGTTCTAAGGGAAAATAATTAACCACCTATTCCAACTGGGGATAACCAGCCATTCGCCAGGGGGATTTTGAAATTGCGAAGGCTTGGTTTGACTAGGACGCTGAGTATTGAAAACAGGCTATAGCACTTACGCCGGTAATTATATTGTAGCTCGTAATTGGTTGAAGATCACTAGACGTTTTGAATAGAAGTTCAAAACTTTTCTTTATTTTAGTTATTATTTAGATTTAGATTTAGATTGTTTAGATATTTTTAGATATTTTATAATGAATTGTTTGTTGGCCCCATCAGTCAAGTAAAATAGATTCATACCCTTACGAAACTTTTATTATGGAGTTAGCCATACACTTCACATGTTTCAATAAATGATACAAGTTTCTTTTTAATGTTTACTTTTTGTAATTTCTTTGTTACTAACACCATCCACTGATTCCTTGTGGATTTGACATCATTCTTACCTTTACAATTGAGGGTATATATATATAAATGTATATATATATGTATATATATATGTATATATATATATGTATATGTATATATATGTATATATATATATATGTATGTATATATATATATATATATATGTATATGTATATATATATATATATATATATATATATGTATATATATATATATGTATATATATATGTATATATATATGTATATATATGTGTGTGTGTGTGTATGACCAACCACACAACATCGATCAAAATGGTGTCATGTCAGGGAATCAGTGCGTTTATTGTTAGTAATAGTTTATTTGCTTTCTTAAAAACTCATAAAAATCCAAAATGATTTTCTTTTTCTTTTCTTTTGTTTATCTGTTCTTTTTGTCCTTCTGTATAATGCGTGGTATTTTCTTTTTGTTTGCAAGTAGCGTATAAGATTATATGCATACTAGATACTCCAGAAAGACTTCGCCTTTGTTATTTGATCCAGAGATTGAGTAAACTACAAGAGAAAACCAAGTTTTTTATAAGGCAACAGCTTCAACAATCCCACTTCCATAGGGTGATACTTGATTTGAAGAGGGTACTTCATCAGCTAAAGTTAGTCAAATCCTTTGAAAGCTTTCCAAAACACCAGAAGCAATCTACTTAGAGGGATGAATAACATGGTAAATCAAGGCATTCCAGTAAACTAACCTCCTCCACAATAGCAACAACCATTACGAGAAATTCCTCCACCACTATCCCCACAACCAACAGCTCCACCGCAACCACAAGCTCCTTAGTTTATCCCATCTCATGGTAGTCATATGCCTCAACCACAACCATGGTTTTAAGTGGTTGATGATCTTCATGCATATCCATGTTAAAGGAACCAAAGAACCTTACCTTCATATTTCTAAAATTAAAGCTGTATGTAGAACAATTGGAGGGCAAGGATTCAAACTAAATCAGGTTAACTTAGTCTTGTTTCAATTCACATTGAAGGATGCTGCAAAGCAATGGATTTATGCTCTACTGTCTACAAGTATCTACACTTGGGTGGGTAGGTAACAACAGTTCTTAGAAGAATATTATACTCCTGAGAGAAAAAACAAGTGATGCTAGAGCTAACATTACGAATTTCCAACAACAATCAAGTGAGCTATTTTATGAAGCTTGGAAGAGGTTCAAGAAAATATTGAGAAATTGCCCACATCATGGTATACCACAATGGGAATTAATCAATAGATTTTATGATGGTTATCTAGTGATGACATCTAGGATGTGAATTCCACCATATGTGGAACTTTTCTATCTAATCATCTGGAAGTTGATTAGGAATTCCTTAGGAAGATGGCGATGAATTCAAAAAGGCAAGCTCAATCTAATTGGAAGAACAACATGCTATAGTCAGGTTGCAGGCACTACTATTACCACTGACAGGTTAGAATAATTAGAGTTAGATGTAAGGCCCCGTTCCCGGAAACCTCACAGTTGGACATTCACAGCACAATTTATATAACGTATCATAATTTATCAAACATTGCAGCGGAACTTAAATATCAAAATCCATTCATTAGTTTATAACCACTGTTGCTAAGCAATACATATTTGTTAATAGTTACAAAAGATCATTAGTTTGCATTACAAAACAACAATGTTATATTCATGAATGGATGTCAGCCTTGTCCCGATGAGTAGCCTCCCCGAGTGCCATCCTCAGCAATTTTTCCTGCCAACTGAAAATGCATAAAAGTCAGCTTTGCTGAGTGAGTTCTAGTTTTAAAATAGTGAAAATACTTTATGAGTTTTGTATAGGAAAATACTCCTTAAAATACTGTTTACTCTTTTGTATGTGATCATACGTCATACATACATTCAAATATTATTCATTATCGACATTAATATATTTCTTCACCATTTCCATGGTCGTTCACTTGAACTTTTACTTTTAATCTTTCACTTCGATATGGACCAAAGTGCTATACCCCCATATAATGCGCATAAACCTGGTACTGGGCCTGAGGTCTATAAATAGACCCCATCCGTGGTGCACTAATGCTAACTCCAGTACCGGGGTAGCAACAGTGGTCCCCTCAATCTTAAAGATTGACCCTGTGTATATCCTCTGGGGTTAGCTAAACCACACATAGTTGAGCTAACAACCTAGCGGTTGTGAACCTCATTGTGAATTTGCTTGCAAGACTTTCTTACGTTCTTTATGTTCCACTTTTCATTAGCATTAATCTTTCACTTGATTAATAATACTTCATAATTATGAACAAACCACATAAGGCCACACAATAATATCATAATAGGCACATAAGGGCAGCCCACAACATGCATAAGATAATCAAATAAAAGCATCAAGTCAACCATGGTAAGACCCTAATTTCTGATCTTCCAAAATCCTAGAAAAATTCCTTAAGTCCTAAAGAAATGCGGATGAATGAGAACAAATACGGGTGAACAAAACTAATGCGGGTGAACAAAACTAATTCGGGTGAACAACTTGCAAATACGGGTGAACAACTTGCAAATGCGGGTGAACAACTTGCAAATGCGGGTGAACACTTGGTAATTATTCTGTCTTAAAGGAAATGCTGATGAACACTGTAGCAAATGTGCATATACAAACGAAATGCTGATGGACACTATAGCAAATGCGCATGTACAAACAGAAATGCTGATGAACACTTAGGCTGAATTAAGGCAAATGCGGATGAACCATCAGACCTGTAAATGTGACTTATGCTATAACCAGTTCTAAAACCTCATTCTCATACATTCTTAACATAGATCTATCATGCTAAACTCTTAGAACAAGCTTACATCCTCATAAAACACAAAAATTCATACACATATACACACGGTTAACATTCATGATGGTTGTAAAACATTTTATATGCATTTTCAGCCCCAAAGAAGTTTAAAAACATAAAACCGAGGTCCTAGAACTCACCTAGTGTAGAAGACAAGTAAAACTCCTCCAAACTTGCTCTTACACACAGGTCCAAACACCTAAACAAGCAAAACAACCAACCAAAGCACATACAACACTTAGAAATCGGTTTCTAAGGTGGAAAACCTCAAAGAACGGAGCCAAACATCAACAAAAACCCACTAACCTTGAAGATTTCAGTTCTATTTCCTTCTTGGAACCGAGAGAGCTACTCTGCAGCTTTCTTTCTTCTTCTTTTCAGTCGAACAACAGCAATAGCAAGATGATATGGGCGGCCATGCCCATATAAAGTGCATTTTTGACTTTTTGTTACTATTTACACAAAGCACCCCTCAACTTTGCCTTATATTTATTTTCTTCAAAATACTTTTCTTTCCTTTTTATTTTGACCGAGGTTTCGGGTGTTACATTAAAACAATTAGAGAGAGCTAATCAACAATTAGAACGATAGTTAGCAAGTATGAATTATGATGGAGGAAATGGAGTACCATAAGGCGGTCAAGTTTTTGCAATATGTGATGGATGTGATTTGGGACATTCAGTTACGGACTATCCATCATAGCTAGGTCAAGCTGAATAAAAGGATAACCAAGTATATGGTAACTGAAAATAGTATGATATGGATTCAAATACATATCATCCAGGTTTAGAAAATCATCTTAATTTTAAGTATGCTAAAACTAATAACCAATCTAATCCATATTTTCAAGCACCAAATCAAGAACAAAAACAATGCTAGAATCAACAACCAACCTACAATAATCAAATCCAAATCCAAATCCAAAGAGGCTACAACAAATGGTATTAAAGGAACTACTAATCAAATCCTCACCTAGGAAGATCAGGTATTTCATCAGAAATCTTGGACTTTTTTCAAGGAGATGAGGAAGGATAATAAGGTAAGGGATAAAACAATGGAGGTATTATCTAAACAAGTGGGTCAATTAATGGAAGAAGTGGCTCAATAAAGATGAAATCTAGGCAAGCTACCTAGTGATACCACTGTTAGTTCCCAATATCAAACATCTGGCACATGGAATTCTAAAAGTGAAACATTAGTCAGGTAAGTATCTTTCGATCCGATAGAGTTTATGACAAAAAAGTTGTCCCCCCATCACCATTTTAATAAGGAGTGACGGAGGATATTGGTGAGGATGGAAAGAGTGATGATAAGTGTGAGCCCGAAGTAGGCTTAGTTAGAAAATGCAAAAAAAAGCGACTTTTCAAGATACACCAAAAACGTTTTCTAACAAAGAAATATTTAAGGCAAAGGATAAGGATTAGGGATGGCAATGGGATGAGTTTAGGACGTATGGGTAATCTCAACCCCATACTCACTTAGAAAAATGTACTTCATACCCGGCCAGAACCCATTAGGTATGGGCATTAACCTGTCGAGTATCAGACATACCCATAGGTAATCGGATATACCAAACGGGTATTTATTGAAACTATATAAGGCTACATATGCATGTACGTACTAGTTACCAGACAATATTTTATGTTAATTTTTAATATTTTTATTGATGTTCGACTACTACTCCTCTTTAATACTAAGGATAAACAATTAAATATCGAGTTTTATTATAACTTTATAAGATACCATATATTGCATGTGAGAGGAAGCTTAATAGCTTGTATTTAACACATAACTATAAAGTAAAAAAATAAAAAGATGTAATTATATATAATATAATAGTTAAGTAGAATAAAATAAAATTAAAATAATTTCTGGTATATAATCAGGTAAACGGATATGCTTAGACGGGTAAATGGGTATATGATGCAATACTATACCTGTCCCATACTCGTAAAAGAAAATTAATCACATACCCGATCTCATACCTGCTTACCCGATCTCATACCTGCTTACCCGATCTCATACCCAACCCATATGTCTCATGTTTCAGGTATACACATCAGGTTCGTGTTCGATTGTCATACCTAATAAGGATTTGAAGGTTAATATCATTCCTTTTTAAGACTTTAAAAGGATGAGATGACTACGTTGCCATAAGGTTCAAGACACATGACTAGACTTAAATAGACAAAATTAACTCCTGTTATAGGAGAGGATGAAACTTGCAAACTTTATAAAACATAAAGGACAATTTGTGTTATTTCTTTTGTTTAAGGATGAAACATGAAATGTCAAATAAACATAAATGACGAAAGGTGTAATTTTTTTCTATTATTTAGGTATTACTTTTGTAGTTTTTTATTTATCTTTTAAGCCCATAATTATATACTAAAGCTATAACACTATTTTATTCCAGGAGGCATTAATTCATAGTTTTAGGTTATGGTTAGTATAACATATTACCAAACAAATTATATTATTCGACCCACCCTTCGTTACCATAATGGATTGGGAAATAGAGTTTGCATAAACTTAGTGAGCTTAAGTGATTGCAAATTAAAGTTTGCTTGAGAATTAATCATTGTTTAAGTCTCACTCAACCCAACCTAAAAATTTGTAAATCGAGACATCGAATTGATAGACATCAACACATCGAAACTTAGTGACCCCATTAATAGAAATATGCTCCACTGCTTAATTTCCATACATATGGACACATATATTCTTCATGAATCTATTGCCAAAGAGATAAGAGAATGACCAGAGAAACAATGGAAGTAACGAGGAAGAAGAAGACAAAGGCAACGGAGACAACCTGATTTGTCTCTAATCTCCGGACAACATAAGCCCTAAGGAGTTAGCAAGGGAGTTCAGTACTTTAGGTGAAGTAAGAGATGTCTACATGGCAAAAATGAAATCCTAATCTAGTACAAACTTTGGATTTGTCAAGTACATAAGGATGTTGCACAAGTTTAAGTTTGAGGCAGTACTAAACTCCATCAAGATTGCTTACTGCAAGCTATCAGTCCATCTTGCCAGATATGACCGAAACAAGAATAGATTGGAAAATGGGATGGAGACAACAAAGATTACAACAAATGAACAGAAGAAGAATGCATCAAGGTATCAATCTGAAGTGTTTGCAGCAAACAACTATAACCCAACTAAGTAAACTTTTGGAATAGAATGGTATTTGACGTGATAGCCGAAACTGTTAGGAAGTAGCATTGCATTCGAAAGCATCAATAATGCAAGGAAACCTACTTACGATTGTATGGGCATTCTTGTAAAAAATGGTTATTTCAGGTTGGCATGGCGTGGTAAAAACCCAGAACTATATGATCATTAGTGCAGTTATTTCATGTTTTGCTGATAGCATTAATATTGTTAATGTTTATGCAACTCAAGACTTTAGAGGCATGTGAGAACTTTAGGCCCAAACCATCTTGTTTTCTCAACGCTCAGCTAGCAAATGATAAATTGGAATCTATGCTCATTAAAACTATAGATTGGGTGGTGTGCATGGGAAATCCAGATGTTATTCTGTTAAACAAGCTAAAAACCGTTAAGTAGGGAATAAAACATTAGCTAATTATGAGAAATGTAAATAATTGATACTTTGAACTCTCTAAAAACAAGTTTGGATGCTACGAAAAACTTGCAAAGGTGGGATTATTTGATGAAGATAATCTTAATAGCTACGAAGAGTGCAAGAAAAACGTATTCAAAAATCAAAGAACCAAAAGCAATGGACATTAGATATAAGGCTCTGGTAAAATGTTGCATTAAGGGGGATGAAAACACTAGGTTCTTCCATCGATCTGTGAATGTGCAAGCCTGTAACAAATTGGATTTATGGCTTCACTATTAATAGTGATTAGAACACCAACCCACATGCAATAAAAAACAAAGCTTTCAACCACTTTAGAAAATATTACACAGAACCGCTCTGTTAACTACCGATTTTAAAGCTTGTTGATTACAATCTTCTCTCCCTGGCGGAGGCAAGATCACTAGTGGCCAGATTCCCCGCTGATGAAGTTAAAGCGATGGTTTGGGACTGTGGGGTCGGATAAGGCCCCTAACCCTTACGACTTCAATTTTGAATTCTTTAAAGGTTTTGGTATGTTTTGAGGAAATACTTTGTTGATATCGTGTAAATATTGCACAGGGATGATAGAATTTCAATGGATTGCGAATCCTTTTTCTTAACACTGATCCCAAAACTCAGTGACCCCCAAACCTACGTGATTATTGTCATTGGGGGCTATCCACAAAGTGCCATATGAATAGAATGAAGACTGTTATTGGTTTGGTTGTCTCGAAAAAGCAATTTCCTTCATCTCACGAAGGAACATTATGGATGGTATTATGATTACCACCAAACTTCACTCTTGGTGCAAGAAAAACAAATGGCAAGCCATATTTTTTAATGTTAATTTTGAAAAAGCCTTTGATAGTCTCAATCGGAAACACCTTAAATTTCCCTCCCCTATGGATGATGTGGATTAAAGAATGTATGAATGTATCTCGGATCTCAATTATGATTAACAGGAACCCTACGGCTGAATTCTAGTGCTCATGCGGCCTAAGATAAGGGGACCTTTCTCCCCATTCTGGTTTGTTGTTGCTATGGGAGCACTTTTATCTATTACTAATAAGGCTATGGATCTTGGCATTTTTCATGGAATTTCTCCTCCGAATGGTGACCAAAATTTCTCCCATCTTCCCTTTGTCGGTGATGTGTTATTCTTTAGTCAAAGGGACTATTCAATATTAAAAACATAGTGTGTATAGTGAGTTGTTTTTACCTTGTTTCGGGTCTCAAAATGGATGTCTTAAAGAGCTACATTTATAGTGTTGGCATGATACCTCCAAACTGGCCTTAATGGCAAGTGCCTTTGGTTATAAAGATGGTACTTTCCTTTAGCAGTACCTTTGAGTGCCAACTGGGCAATATGAACCGCCTATAATAATGGGAGAAAGTGCTGGAGTTTATCAAAAGGAAACTAGCATTATGGAAGGGCAAATCTTTATCTAAGGGTGGGCGTTTGACTCTCATAGAATCAGTATTATCAAGTCTACCTATGTACTACTTATCAGTTTATCACGTTTCTTAAAAAAATTCTAGATGAGCTAAAGATAATCAAAAAATATTTTATGTGGGGGTGGAGATAGGGAATCAAAGAAGATAAATTGGATGAAATGGGATCAATTCCTAAAGTCAAAAGAAGATGGCGGCCTTGGGATCGGTCCACTAAAGAACGCCAACACTGCCTTCTTGCGAAGTGGGCTTGGAGGTTCAAAGTAGAAAAAAATGCTTTATGGAGACGTGTGGTTGTTGCCATGCATCAACATCCAAGACGACTTCAGTGTTCTCTGTCAGTTACAAAAGACAACCACAACCCTAGGCATGGAAGTTAATGGTAAAAACTTGTAATGAATTGTTGTTTTTCAACACCATAATCAATTAGGGCCAAGAACAGGTCTGGCAAATCTATACATTTTTGGCTCAATCATTAGATCGGGAATGGTCCCATATGTTTATTCCAACTTGAATCTAAAAATTATTTTAGAGTGGGACAAATGTATCATTAACTCAAACGGAGAAATATCATGATCATGGAGATGGAATATACTTGAATGACCACAAGGGAAATATTACACGTTTTTTCATATATCTAATTAATATGTTGAATACTATGCAGACCCAACCCAAACAAAGTAAAGACACTCGGCAATGAAATGTCTCAATTGATAGTGAAAATTTGGTATCCTTTATCAAACACGTTTTAGACAATAAATCCCAGATCCCTCTATCCGACCGATTAGGTGGAACAATAGGGTACCATTTAAAGTCAAAACCTTAATCTGGAGAGTCAATCCTGGATGGATACCCACTTGAGATGCACTCTCAAAGGGGGATTTCATGTTGCAAATGACTACCACCCTACTGTGGGGAGTCCTTGAAATTCGCTGATCGTGTTTTCACATCGTGCAATACGGTAAACGTAATATGGGCGATAATTAGTGGATAGCTAAAAATACCCCCTTCTATACATTCTCCTTTGTTGATCTATTAAAGATTCAGGACCATGCTACCAGTGGATAAGACAAATAGAAAATCATACAAGCCATTGTCTACACAACAATTTGGCGCCTATGGAAACAGAGGAATGAAGCAGTTTTCGATAGACGTCAATAAAGGGTTGGACCGGACATCTTGGTGTTCGTTTATATTTTAAAAGGTAAGGTGTAACTTTATCTTTATGTTGGTGCATGTAGTTGGTCTAGCACCTTTCTAGTGACTAATGAAATTCCACCCCGACATTCGAAAGAAAAAAAAAAGGCTCAATAGATCATATTATCCTTTCATAATAAAAGTTTTTACCGTCTCAATAATACTAATGCAAACCACAATCTATGCATCTTAACATCAAACACTGAAGTCGTAATAATCAAATAATACTAATGCAAACCACAATCTATGCATCTTAACATCAAAAATTGAAGTCGTAATAATCAAATAACCAGTTTCAAATGTAAATTTATAAGCGCCCTTTATACAGAATTTATGTTTATGATAAACAACTAAGAGCATAATATTATTATTTTACAAGCACAGATTTATTAGCTGGAATAAGTAAACGATACAACTAATTCATCAAAAAAATTAAAGATACTACACAGTAACTAAAGAAAGATCATGCATCATCATCCATCATCCATCATCCATCATCCATCCATCTATCATCCATCATCCATCATCCATCCATCCATCCATCCATTCATATTGAAGAATTGGTTTACATCATTGTTTGGGGTTGGGGGTGAGACATGGAAATGAAGGAATAGACTGCAAAATCAACTTCCTGCTGCTTCTTTGTCCCATGATGGAGTGTGGAGGTGACACCCTCTTGCTGTTTGGCGAACAAGATTTTACACCACTGCAACTGATTGGAGAACCATTCTTCTCTTCAAGAATATCCGGTATCTCGTTTTCTCCCACCGTTTGTAGCTGCTTTGTCCCGCCACCTTTAAAAGGATTCAGCTTTCCAAATCTTTGGTTAGATGATGATCCAACAGCTAGAAATGATCGTGGTGGTTTGCCCTTTGAGGAGTTTAGCAATGAAATAGACTGCTTCGCGCTATGAAAATATATATATAATCAACCATTCCAGGTATCTAACGTAGTAAAACTTTGGTAGTCACTGAGAACTAAAGGTGGCAATTTACTACAAAGGTTTCAAATGATCCAAGCATGTCAAAATTTAATTTTTATTGTAATAAAGTCATTTTTGCAACCATATTTAACACGTAAATAATTCATAATTTTATAAGACAAAGATCAGAAGGTTTTTGTGAATCCTAAGGTTGAAGCCTAGGGTGATAGGTCCAAAATCACATAACGGGTGATGGTTTTTACCTCCTAAAACGTGAAGGGGTTGCTGGAACAGCAGAAATCGGCTCGGCTTCATTATGCAATACCTTATGTGAGCTTCCATCACCCCTGTTCCCGTCACACTCATTGGCTTCTATATCCAAGTCCGAACCTATAAAAGTATATCGAATCACTTTCAAACTCACAAAAGGTGTAATAAACCACATTCATACAACACAAATGAAATCTAGCCGTTTTCAAATCAAATGTTAATCCCTATATGTTTTTACAAAATGCACGCTTACCATCCTTGTGGCCAAATGTATTTTTACATCCTTCACATCTGCAGTTGAAGGAACATCCAACACCACCCTTTACAAAAAAAAATCATACAACAAAAGAGAATTAGATAACTAAATAACTAATAAACAATAAATGTGGCTCGATCCTTAAAATTACTCCTGAGCCGAGCATGAACGTTAGACATGGAGCTAGAAACAAGCTAAGCTCGAACTCGAGCTCTTTCAAGTTAAGTGTGCCAACCAAGCTTAGGCAAACTTGGGCTCAGCTTGCCTCCTTCCTTCAAACCCATAGTTACCTCTACCCAACATTAACAAAAGTACTGCAAGAGGGAAGAACCTGATAGCATTCACAGTATTTCTTGAGGCAACCAGATTTTTTGCAGTTGCAGCCTCTTTTATGTCGAGCTGAAGCTGGAGTGTTGCTAGATTCATCCTGAATAAAGAAGAAATATTATGATATATGAACTTTTAAATTTAATACACGTAGCAGCTCTAATGTGCTCGGTACGTGACCCTAACCTCTTGCATGAGATCAGAGGTTTTGATAACTTTAGGAGCAAATGCAAGAGGGTTGCGAGATTCAATCTGCTTGCGAGTTGCAAGCACTGTGTCTTCATGTATTGGTTTGTTGAAACAATCATGGCATGCACATGGCTCCACACAGTAGACACCAGCAGCAAAGCATTCACAATAACTGAAATTTATAGTTCAGAAGTAAATCAGAATTACAGAACCACAAGTGATCATGCAAACAGATACCTAAAAGTAGATCTAGAAATAGAAGTGGTTTGGTGTTGGGTCAAAATTCAGGGTGAAAGAAGCCAAATGAGCCTGGTTAGATCGACTAGAGAATAATCGCTTCTTTCATTGTGTCTCCTATAGTGGACTCATTCCGAAGTAAAGGGTCAAAATTGTCACCTCCGTATAGCACTACCCTCCCCTGAAAATAATTGCTTCTTTCATTGTGTCTCTTATGAAAATTGCAACATTTAGGGAGTTGTATAGTGTGGACTTCATCAAATTACCCTTATAATTGTATGCAAACCAACTTTAAATTGGGGGGAGGGAGAATGATCCACATTAATAATAAATTCATTTAAGTGTTAAAAAGTAGCACAACTTTGTGGAATAAATCTTATAGAGATTTATAGAACATACAGCTTCAAACACTTCGATTTCTTACAGTTACAACGCTTGCAAGCCTCCGTTTCTCCAGCATTTTCCACATTACGCCTATAAAAATATAACTAAAACGTCAAATACATATAATCAATGACAATTACAAATAATGAGCTCTAATAGAGCATGGTTCAGTCAATAGTATTTTGATGGCCTTGAATGTTTGGCAAATTCTAGTTATTTATGTAATAAATAAAACAAGGGTGTATAAGTAAATTAATAGAAAATTATACAGTTATAACTTTGATTTTTAAATTTTATAGTAGCTACACTCAATTGATTATTCAAAATAACTATTTGACCCTTTAATAATCAGAACCAACAACTGGCAATAGATTGTTGCAGCTACAAATTGCTATAACTACATAATCAATTTCAAGATGCATGAGGTGGCAATTTCGACCCATTTACTCATGAATGGGTAATTTAGAATATGTATTATTTCTAATGGGTCAAACCGTCAAACAACTGAATTCAAAAAAATTTATCTGAAAATGAAACATGTCAAATTGGTGGAAAGTAGTCAGCCATATTAAATATTTAAGGCAAATTATCTCCAATATCATTTCATTCAAAAGACAGATTATTTTCCAAGTAATATTAATTTTGTTATCATTTGTAACGCTCCAAGTAATTAGAATATTACTTAAAAAGCCTAAAAACATGTTTCAGTGCCGTCCTACTTGACCCATATATAATACTAGATTTACAAGTTTTGACCAGTTACCCAACCCATCCATTTTGCCACCTCTATGCACATCAAAACACTTCCATAATCTTCATCATGCTTATCTAATTGAAACGTTATACACCAACACTATTATGGTTCAAGTAACTTGCCTCTTCTTTCTCGGGCTAGTCTGGCTTTCACATAACTCGTCATTAACTACAAATCCAAGTGGTTTAGAAGCATCTTCTGAAACTTTTACAGCAGGCCCTGTGTCATTCTCGAAAGAGGGTGAATCAGACAGCATTGTTATTAATTCTTGACCAGAACCCATGGAAGGATAAGCAGCAAGAGGTGCAATTATAAGATGTCCACCAGAGCCCAAGCTTTCATGTTTAACAACTTTATGATCCACTAAATTTGATGCAATAGCATTTAGATGCAAACCTATTCCAGGTAAAATACATCTAGAGGAATCATTCCCATTCATCAACGGAGGTAAATTATTATCACTGGGAACCGTTTGACTGGGTTCTGATACATTTGCAGAACTACCATTTGAGACATCTTCTAGGTGCTTTCTCCGAGATCCCATCATCTCAAAAACAAGAGAACGTCTTCTCATGCCACGGTATAAATTAGAAGCGCCCTATAGATTTACAAAGAGATCAGTGTCAATAAATATAAACATGTAAAATAACTTTTGAATTAAGATCAGACATATTGCATGTTAAAGAAACTTTCTTCCATTCAGCTTCAGTTTTTGGTAGCATTTGTCTACAAACTAATATTAGAGAAAGGTGTTATAAGTTCATAATCAATAGGGGATGTGATTACAGGATTACTGGTTATACGCCTGTCCCTTGTTTGGTTATAAACTTACAAATTTAGCCCTTAAAAAAAATTGACACCTTTTAACCATTCTTATAAAGCTATCATTTCACCTGACCTTAGTAATAAAACAATATCCAAATCAACCCATTTAGAACAAAATGGGATGAGGTTTCCACCACTAGAATTTAAGAAACAAGATTTTGCCAAGTATGATCATATGAACTAAAAGCCATTTATCCCTTCTCTAAATTCTCACCTCATTATCTGCGCCCTCCACCGGCTCTTCCACTTCGAAATTGCACAAAGAAGTACTAGCAACTGCTACATGGTTTTCCGCTGCCTCCTTTAAACCTTCATCATTTTCCGCAGGATCATCACCATTAGCTTGTAGTCCCATCAATGAAGTAGTAAAACTTGTAGGATGTAACATGCTTTGGCCATGACCCTTAAAGGGCATTGTATCACTTGGTGAGTTAAAATTAAGTAACTCGGAATCATCAGATATCAAACTGTCCCAGTCACATGTTGATGCTTCTTTACTTGAAGATAATTGATTTATCCCTTCGATTTCTGTTTCGATTCTATACGGACCATTTTCAGAGCGATTGTTGATAAATGGAACAGATGACGCTGATGGGCCCACTGTTTTCAATGTGCTTGTGTCAGGACAAACAGCTTCATAGCTTAATTTTCTCGATTCAAGATTTGAGCAACCATTTGATGGCACAACAGAAGTGTCACTAGTGGAATTACTGGAATTGAAATCTCTATGCTGCTTTAATGGGTTTTCAGGAGCGTTTAAATTCCCTTCACTGGTTTCTGTTTTCTTTGCATCCTCAAAAGGAAGTTCAGGTTTTGATGAATCAGAAATCTGGTGCCTGAAAAGTTCAAATTTAGCATTACAAAAACATTTAGCTAGAACAGACAAAATAATATAGATTTTGTACCGCAAAGATCTCCTAAACTGGATGGGTCATGTGGTTAGGTGATAGGCCAGAACTGGTACTTCTAGTACCTGTGAAGACGATCTGGCCGGGTTGACCCGGAAAACCTTTTGTCCCAAAATTTTCAAGGTATTCTTTATAAATGATTAAGGTATCAAATATGATTCTAAAGTATACTTTGTATAACTTTTGACACATTTGACAAGTTTCCTTTAAAGCTAACCATTTCAACATTACTGGTTTGACCCATTGGAAGGGATGAAACATAATCTGAATAAACTCATTCGTGGTAAATGGGTCGAAATTGTCACCTCTAATCAATATAATATGTCACGTTACCTTTTAAGGAATTTTGAATCTTTGAGGGAACTGACATGAGGTGAAGTGAAAACAGATGGTAGGGATGCAAAGCTTAGAGTGTTGAATGTCTGAGTGAAGTGCATAGATTTAACTGGCTTGATAGGTGAAAGACTGTTGATATAATTAAACACAGGGGAGTCCTGCAAACAGACAACAAAAAGCTTCAAAATGACTGGTTATTAGGAATCTCAAATCTTTGGAACGTTTACCAACATAGATTATGATTCAATGGTCAAAAATAACTATATTTAAAAACAAAAACTGGTTATTGAGATAAATGCAAATCACTTTGAAAATGCACATCCATACACCCCTGCAATATTGATTTCACTTTGAAACATTCAGTATAGACATGAATAAGTAAACCTATGTATTACATGTTCTGTGTCACTTATGTGAGGCTAAATTGGTCATTGGATCCGATAATAGATTTTCTTGCAAGAAATTTTATGGTTCCTCTAAATTTGATGACTTTGATCCTAAAAAACTACATTCATAAATTGTTTTTGTCAAACACTCTAAATCGGTCATCAATAGGCATGCACATCCAAACACTCCATAGTTAACGCCACAAGTAGCCAGTTCTTGAATTTTAGAAAAACAAAATCACAAATAAAGCAAACTGCATAAGTCTCTATGGATCTTGGAGACAACTTTCAAAAGACCACAAACATATCCTGATTACTTTTAATTTCGAGATAAATTCTACAAATATACCCTATTCATAAAGTAGAATTAGATCCCTCACACTTGAACAAAAAAAGAAACTCATGAAGACCTCCATTCAAAAGGGTAATTAACCCAATTAAAGAGCAAACGTTACACAAAAAGGGGATAACTAAACTCATCAAATTGAACTCTCCAATTCCCCCGAACAACTGCTAAACGACCCAAAATCGGTAAACCAGAAAAACCCATTCAAAGTCGACAGTCAAACTCTACAAATAAAGCAAAATCGCTGCATCAGATTACTAAAACAGACCACAACAACCAAAATCAATCGAGTAACACAAACGACCACCCAAATCGATCAAACATTACACAATATCAAAACCAAATTCACCTCGAACTTAGAGAGTGGAGTAGCGATCTGGGTTCTCTCCGGAGTATCCATTACAACACCCTTTTCTTTCTCTTGATCCATCTTCAACCTCAATTCACGTTCTGCTGCAATTATCCCCTTTGCTCTTGTTTTTGTGGTTGAAGATGAGATGATGATGATATTGAAGAAGAAGCGGGAAGGGCGGGAAGCAAGTTTTTATTTTGACTTGATGCTGATGGAAGAAACCCCACGTAACACTCGCAGCAGTTCCACTCAGTCACTGGGATAAAGATTGGTTATAAAATGAATGTGAATGTGGGAAAGTAAAAGGTAACGTAAACTAATGATGATTTGTAATTAAGGGCGTCAGAGATTATAAAACCTTAATCTTCCAATTATGTACTTTGTCTTCTTTTCTTTTGTTTACCAGATTCTTCTTTCTTATATGTAATCAACCTGTTTCTTGTGTTTGCCTTCTAATGCATTGACATAACACAATATTTTATGAGTACTTATGTTACCTTGGTTTAACATACATTGTCAAGTGTTTTATTTTTTTACTTGATTTGTTGTTACTTGTTTTTTATTTGAAGGGTATACATATACATATATATATATATATATATATATATATATATATATATATATATATATATGTATATATATATATATATATATATATATATGTACATATATATATATATATATATATATATACATATATACATATATATATATATATGTATATACATATATATATATATATATACATATATACATATATATATATATATATGTATATACATATGTATGTATATATGTATATATATATATGTATATACATATGTATGTATATATGTATATATATATATATATGTATATACATATGTATGTACATATGTATGTATATATATATATATGTATATACATATGTATGTATATATGTATAATATATATTATACATATATACATACATATATATATATATATACATATATACATACATATATATATATATTGGAGAGAAAATGACAAAAATGAAAACCTTTCAAAATAAACATGTATAATATAATAGGTCTTGTTATTAACTTTTTTTTTTTTCTAAAATAGCCCATTATATTTCGACCTACTAATAGGTTGTTTTTTCTTTGCCGTTGCACAACGTCAAAATGTCATTGTCCCCGACGTTACACATTTAGAACTACATCTTCATGTCATCCTCTCTCTCCCTTGTTGCAGCATACCTCTTGGACCACTCGGACTCTCACTGTTGCATCGCAAAATGAATGCAAAATGCCGCTCCACTTTGCTATAATTGTTGGCGCTCCATCACTTGCATTGTATTCACCACTACTCAGTTATGCATCTTCATTGTCAGTTCATCACTTGTAATGATGACATTAGTATTTAATTAACTAAAACAACAATGAAATAAGGAAAGAAAATTTGTATTGATATTTGATAGAATCCAGTGGATGGAAAAAGAGAATACAGAATGGTATGACAAAGAAGAATGATCACTCAGATCTAACAACTATTTTCGTGCTTATGACCCACACAATAATTACTTTAAATAGAATGAGCAACCAATTATGTGAGACACTAGCTGACGTGGCACTCATGATGAAATCCTTGAATTTCTCTGGCTGACTTCGAACTCTTGCACTCTTCCTTGATTGGGCTGGATCCACAGATTCACTAATAACACTGGTGGGCTGGTTGGGCTGATCTACTGGGCTCATGGCAATACCGCCGCCTTTAAGACCCACCTTGTCTTCAAGGGGGAAATGAGGATACTATTTAGCTAACTGAAAACCATCCTCCCAAGTGGCGTCTTCCTTAGACATGTTATCCCACTGAATAAGACTTTGAGAAACAAGTTGGGTACCTTTATAAACAGTCCGCTTTTGAAGAATGGTGTGCGGTTTCAGAATTAGTGTAGAAGAGGAGTCAACAAGATGTAACACGGTGATCTGATGTACCGGTTTACCGAGGCATTTGCGGAGCAAGGAAACGTGGAAAACTGAGTGTATCTTAGCCGTAGCGGGTAAGTCAAGCTTATAGGCAACTGAACCAACCTTGGAGAGTATACGATAAGGCCCAAAATAACGGTGACCCAATTTGTGATGTCGCTGTAAACAGACAGATCCTTGTCTATACGGTTGCAGTTTCACAAAGACCCAGTCATCAACCGCAAACTTTACATCCTGATAATTTTTATCAGCAGCCACTTTCATTCTAGTTTGAGCTCTTGATAGATTCGTTTTCAATAGGGCCAAAACATTGTCACGTTCCACTAACTGTTCTTCTAAAGTGGTATTAGGAGTCGATCCCAGCAAGTTACGAGTACGAGACAGAGGCTTTCGACCATACAAAATCTCAAATGGGGTCATTTGGGAAGACGTTTGGTAAGATGTATTATACCAGAACTCAGCCCATGGTAAAAATTGTAACCACTTTTGAGGGTGATCCGCAACGTAGCAGCAAAGATACATCTCCACACAACGGTTAAGTGCCTCGGATTGACCGTCTGTTTGGGGATGGTATGCAGTACTGAATTTAAGAGTGGTTCCATTTATGCAATGTAATTCTTTCCAAAACTCGGTCATAAAACGGGCATCCCGGTCCGTTACTATTGTCAATGGAATGCCATGGAGTCGGACAATGTCGTTAACAAAAGTTGTTGCAACCATAAAGCTAGTGAAAGAAGGTAGTAAGGTGATGAAGTGACCGTACTTAGATAACCGGTCAACCACTACCATAATGACCGTTTTACCTTGAGAGTTCGGCAAACATGTGATAAAGTCAAGAGCAATGTCTTTAAACACCACATGTGGAATAGGAAGCAGTTGTAGTAATCCATCAGGTGACAAAAAAGAGGGTTTAGTTTGTTGACATATTTGACAGTGTGCAATAAACTCCTTGACATCAGCTTTCATTTTTTTTAATAAAATGTGGCTTCCAATCATTGATAAGTACGTGTAATATCGGAGTGACCCCCAAAAGCCGAAGAATGAAATTCAAAAAGTATTTGATGACACAAGGACAGGTTATTAGGGACCAAGAAACGACCTTTAAAAAAAAGAAACCATCTTTGATTGTTTAATCTGGAAAAGAGGTGGGGTCAGCTGTAGAGCGCTGCATCAATACAGTTAATTCGGGGTCCGATTAGGAAGTAGAATGCAACTCCTGTAACAAGGTAGGGACAAGGGCCGAGATGGCCAATAAGTGTCCTGTAGGAATGCGAGACAGAGCATCAACAGCCCCATTTTATGCACCGGGTCGATATACAATCTGGAAATCAAATCCTAAGAGTTTCCCCAACCATTTTTGTTGTTCGGGAGTTTAAATTACCTGATCTTGAAGACGTTTAAGGGATTTTTGGTCGGTGATGATAGTGAAGCGATGACCCAAGAGATATTGCCTCCATTTGGAAATAGCTTGGGTGATGGTGTACATTTCACGGTGGTAAGTCGAGGCTTGCTGCATACGAGGACAAAGTTTCTTACTAAAGTAAGCCAATGGATGTTTTTCTCGTGATAAAACAGCCCCAACTCCGGTATGGAAGCATCCGTTTCAATGGTGAAAGGCTTAGAAAAATTTGGAAGGCGTAATATCATTGTAGAGCTTAAAAGATTTTTAAGTTGGGTGATGCCCTGGAGTGTTGTATCGGTCCAGCAGAATGCATCTTTGCATAGAAGATCGGTTAAGGGACCGGCAATTGAAGCATAGTTTTTGATGAAACGTCGGTAGTAACCCGTAAGACCCAAAAAACTACGGACCTGTTTGACATTTTTAGGAACCGGCCACTGCTGTATTGTGGTGATTTTGTCGGGGTCAACAACCACGCCGGAAGATGAGATAATATGACCCAAATAAGCGACTTGAGTCTGACCAAAGATGCACTTAGAAAGTTTAGCGACCAATCGATTGTCAAATAACAACTGTAAGGTAATAGTGATATGATGTAGGTGTTCAGACCAAGATTTGCTGTAGATCAAAATGTCGTCGAAGAAGACCAACATAAAACGCTGGAGAAAGGGACGGAACACATCATTCATAAGGCGTTGAAATGTGGACGGGGCATTTGTAAGCCCGAAGGGCATGACCAAAAACTCATAATGCCTGTCATGTGTTCGGAAAGCGGTCTTCATTGCATCACCCCTAGCAATACGAATCTGATGATAACCGACTAATAATTCAAGTTTAGAAAAATAGTGGGTGCCATGTAACTCGTTGAATAATTCATCCACGGATGGTATTGGAAATTGATCCCAAACCATTATTGAGTTTAAAGCGCGATAATCTACACAAAACCTCCACGTACCATCTTTTTTTCGAACCAATAAAACCGGTGAGGAAAATGCAATTGTGCTTGCCTGAATAATCCACTGCTGTAGCATCTCATGAACCAATCATTTGATTTCTTGTTTTTGAAAGTGAGGGTAACGATATGGTCTAACAGAAACAGGTTGGCTAGAAGGTAATAGGTCAATGTGATGATCTTGAGACCAAGTAGGTGGTAAGCCCATGGGTGGATTGAATACAGAAGTAAATGTAGTTAAGACATCTTGTAAATCATTAAGGTAAGTAGGTGGTGTGGATTCAGGTGGTAAAAGGGTCAAGTGGTATAACTGACCAATGCCATCAGAATGGAGAAGATGTCTAAACCCATAGAATTGAATTGCTTGAGCCATTGTGACATCCCCTTGCCATTTTACTTGTTGGCCTTTTAATGAAAACTCAAAAACAGTAGTCGTATAATCCATAAGAATTGGTCCCAGTGTAGCCAACCATGAAACCTCCAAAACTATATCCTAACCTTCTAAGGGTAATACATAAAAGTCCAACATAATTGGTTGACCTTGGATTACCAATTCAACAGCCCTAGCCAACCCAGAACATGGGAGTCGTTCCCACTACCAACCACTACCGAAAAGGGCTCAATAGCTTCAATGTTGAGATTGAGAAATTTAGCGATACGTGTTTGCACAAATCAGTAGGTGTTGCCCCCCTCAATAAGGACCTGAACCTCCTTCCCGTGCACTGACCCCATAAAGAGTAATGTAGTAGATGAGTAACCACCTGACAATGCATTATACGAAATAGTGGATTAGGTTTTAACCTCATTGAGTTGTAAATTTTTCAGCTAATAATCAATTAGTACCTTCGGATGATGGAGAATCCGGTGAACCGCCTGAATCGGGAGGGTCATCGTTAAAGAAGAGTAGTTGCGGAGTCGATTTGCATTTGTGGTCCCAAGTATATTTTTCATCACAACAAAAACATAAACCCTGTGAACATTTCTGAGCTATTTCACTGGGATATAAACAACGGAAGCCCACTTTTGATGTCGCAGTAGGAAAGGTGGACGTTTTAGTCAGAATCAAAGGAGAAATCGGCGATTCAGAGGATGTCAATTTAGGCTTTGGTAACAAGGTTTAGAAGACCCTAGAGAAACACTACCCAAACCCTTTTCAAATTGGATTCGTCTCTCATGAAATTAGGCCTTGTCCATGGCATCTTCTAGTGTGACAGGCCCATGACAAATAACCAAATGTTTGATATCAAATCTGAGCCCGAAATCCAACAAAAAATGAGAAATTCCACTAGAAGAGGCATGGTGCGATTGGAAATAGCCTCAAATCTGGATCGATAATCAGCAACGGTCGAGGTTTGGTGAAGTTTAGCAAGCAAACCCTCTGGTTCTTCAAGATCGTTGGAACGAAAGCGTTTGGCGAGGGTGATAGTGAACGCATTCCAGGTGGAGATCTGGTTATGGCATTGATGCCAATCAAATTAGTCAGCGGCAAAATCATCCAAATAGAAGGAAGAAATGGTCAGTTTATCCTTCCCTGGAATAGCATAAAACTCAAAATAATAGGATGCTTGAGCAAGCCAACGTTTAGGGTTTTCGTCTTTAAAACAAGAGAGATGGACCGGCGCCAGTTTATGGTGACTGAGCATGCGGGTTCCATCACCGTCGGAGACCCCAGCAAATTTAGGACCGGTGATTTTTTTTGAACCGGTATCAGACCGCTTGATTAATTCAAGAATGGACGTTTGCAAGGAGGTGATGGCGGTGACAACCCCATCTAAATCCTGCCTCATAGCCTTTTCTTTAGCTTGAACACCCTTCGCCGTATCGTCCAACGTTCAAGCTCGAGTACCGTCTGCCATCGATACAGAGGTTCAATGAAAGCACCAATTTGTAATGATCATACTGGTATGTAATTAACTAAAACAACAATGAAATAAGGAAATGAAATTTGTATTGATATTTGATAGAATTCAGGATATGAGAAAAGAGAATACAGAATGGGATGAGAAAGAAGAATGATCACTCGGATCTAACAACTATTTTCATGCCTATAACCCACACAATAATTACTTTAAATAGAATAAGCAACTAATTATGTTAGACACTTGCTGACGTGGTACTCATGATGAAATCCTTGAATTTCTCTGGCTGACTTTGAACTCTTCCACTCTTCCTTGATTGGGCTGGATCCACAGATTCACTAATAACATTGGTGGGCTGGTTGGGCTGATCTACTGGGCACATGACATCACTCAAGTTATGACCATTCCAAGCGGTATCAATATTAACATAAGAAATATTGTTAGTTACAAGGATGTCATCAAAACAATTCAATCTCTAATCTAATAATGGAGAGTTTTCTCAACATGCGGTGCAACTCAACATGTTATACAATCCATGTGAACCCTTTAGTTTTCTAGTACTTGAGTGATATTGGGTTCAACAATTGAATAAACAGAAGCTTACCAAATGATAATCATAGCCAACTAACGATTTCATTGTACAAGTTCAGAGACCAAGTTGATCACAACAAGAACAACAATACAAGACAATTCAACATGACAAAGTCAACATCAAGACAAAAAAAAAGTCAAAATTAGGTCATGATGTAACAATAGTATAAATAGACCCACTAGTGCATTTTTGCAAGTGTGGTTCTTATGTGTGTGTTTCTTATGGTGTGAACCACCACCCAAGGAGAATTCCTCCTTTGGGTGGGTTTGATTCCATCTTTCATCTATGATTTTCATTGTAATTTGTTCATCAACATCAATGAAATCATAACATTATACATTATCCATCTCTTTGTTCTTTGATTCACACACATACACCCATCTTAATTTTGATTTCTAGGTCATGAACATGATGAATCCTAAGATCCAAGCTCAATGAATCTAAAATATTGATTTAGCAAAATGGTATCAGAGCTGTTGGTTGCTGGATTTATATATTTTTCAGATCTTATTTCAACATTATGATGTCAAGAACAAAGAATACATAAAAAATGAAGAAAAAGTTCTTGCTGTTCATCAAAACCCCATCTATTCATCAACAAAATACAAAAGGAAATCAACAAATCTGTTAATATTGGTATGATTTAAAGATGATTAATCATGGATCTGATTACTCCTTCAAAACTCGATGCAACTTAACAAGATTAACATCAATAGAAAGAAAAAAAGAAGGTACGACTATTGTTCATCTAAAAAGTTGCAACAAATTTTGAAGAGTTTCAAGCAAATTTGTGTTAGTTTAGTATTGATTATTCATAATGGATGATATTCCATCAAGAAGTAACAGATTTGTATGAAAAGATGACTTAGTACTCAACAAATACTTCTTGCAGTTGTTATTCATGAAATGCGGCTACTTTAAGTTTTCTCAAACAAATGCGGCTACACATGTGTAACTAATACGGATGCATTAATTACACATTTATCCAATACGGATGCTTTGTTCAAACTAATGCTGATCCTTTTGGTATCATCACACAAATGCGGATGAAGCAAGGAACAAATGTGATTGCATATGTGTAACAACAAAACAAATGCGGAAGGGAACAACACAAATGTGGATACTACAAGTTTAACAAAACAAATGCGGATGGTTCATGTACAAATGCATATGGTCACCGAACAAATGCAGATGAACACCATACAAATGTGGATGAGAACCAAACAAATGCAGATGGTTTGTAAACTAATGTGGGTGCATTAAAACAAATGCGACTGCTTTAGTGAACAAATGATGATATGTTACTCAACTAATGCGGCTGAGTTAACTTTAAATGCAATTCATCCTACAACAAAAGATGATGAACAAATGATGAACAGATGACAACAACAAATAAGAAAAAGACAATATCATGAATACGGATGATTGCAACTAATAGGCACGTCCATTTTGTGCATTCAACAAAAAGAAAAACAACACCAGAAATAAACTTTGGTCATAAAACCGCTGTGTCATGTAAGGATTTGTACAACTATCAGAAACTCTCTAAAAGTCATGTTACTACAATCAAAGATAATCTGTTGAACCCGTGTCTGAATACTGAGCGGAACAAATAGACAGCCTTTAATCAAAGGGACCAGTGGTTATCTAAAGAATGTCAGATTGTCAAGTCTTTTCAAGAGGACATGTGACAGAGAAGATCTTCAAGTTCAATGTTTGTCAAGCATCACTTTAGGGGGAGTATTGTTGGGTTCAACAATTGAATAAACTAAAGCTTACCAAATGATAATCACAGCCGACTAACGATCTCATTGTACAAGTTCAGAGACCAACTTGATCACAACAAGAACAACATTACAAGACAATTCAACATGACAAAGTCAACATCAAGACAAAAAGAAAAGTCAAAACAACAGTGCAAAAACAGTCAAAACCATCCACAGCAAAAACATTAATTTTTGACAAAGTTCAATTTTAATACAGGTAATAGTGTTGGTTAATGCGGGTGAAGGTAACCCAGACATTTTACCAATGCGGGTAATAGTTTTATGCAAGGAAGACCAAGTGAAACTAATGCGGATATGTTAAGTCATTTGCATTTGTCTCCAAGATGAAAAACAAATGTGTATAACAATGTCTCCATAAAGCACCAAGGCAGAAAAATTATGCGTATAAAATTTTGATCTTTCCCAATGCGGATACTTGTGTAAATGCGGATATGTCCTAATATTCTTCCGCATTTGTTACAGAGTCAATGCGGACAAAATTATGTATCCTCATTTGACTCAATACACAAATGCAAACAAGTTAAATCTCTTCCGCATTTGCTATAGTGTAAAACTTAAAACTTCCGCATTTGGTCATTCACTTGCTAAGTTTAATAAATTCATTCAATTGACTATTTAAATGCTTTAATCAGACACATTTAATACTTTTCAAATTTGAGAGAACCAAAGTACGATGCGTGTTTTTCGACTGATCTTCATCAACGATTCAAATCATCACAAACCTTGCGTGTTGATTGTTCATTCAACTTCATTTCATCTATATTTCGATTCTTAGCACAGGTAGTATCGAAACAAGGTGATTCTCGGTGGATTTACGTACATCGAATACCGAACCGGTGATGAACATAGAACCCTAGGATTAGAAAAATCAAAATTAACCATGAACAATGGATTTCAATAACATTTTTGAGTTCAATGAAACGGATTTTGATGTTTACAACAAGGGAACAATCGATTCAGAAACCCTAGGTTAACCGATGAACAAGGGAAACCAAGACTTAAAATGTTGAACTCAAATCCAATGTTTCAATGTAATAAGATGTTTAAAACAGTTAATATGATTGAAAATCATCATAAAAAACATAACACAAATGGTTAAAAACCATAAAATCCAAGATAGGTCAAATTGCTATACAACAGTGACATTGAACTCTTAATTTTAACCAAAGAAAGTCAAACTGAGTAAGTCAAACCTGTTCTTGGTTGTATAATTTGATATTTTTTAGTACATTACTAACACATGTGTCTTTATTAGTACATTACTAACACATGTGTCTCTATTGCAAATCTATGGCAAATCTTACCTGGAACAAACTCCAGAATGTTAGTGGATATCTTGATCCAGATATGCTAGAAGCTGAGGGTTTAAGAGACATATCAAATTCATTTCCACAACAAGAATAGCATATGCCATCACTGTCAGACCCATTATCTATGAGAACTTCATCAGATCATTTTAGGGAACTGCTAAAGTGAATCAAGTGGATGGTGTGACGACCATATCTGGAAGGATCACTGATGATCATACCTTAGTTATCTCTGAACAAACTGTGAGACAGTGTCTATAGTTGAGGAGGATGCCAAATTTCCCCAAGAAATGGAAGAAGATAACATTCTAACCTTCTTTGCTGATATCGGCTATGAAGGGGATTTCGAGGGAAAATAGATTGTCAAGGGATTAGTGGATATACAATAGAGATTTCTGATTCATGTATTCCAACACTGCCTGTCAAAGAGGAAGTCTGGTTGGAATGACATCCCTATCACTACATCTTCGGCGATTTGTGCCTTGTGCACTAACATATAATTCAATATGTCTGCTTATGTGTTCAATGGCCTATTGTCCAACATTTAGGAAGGCAAAAGACACATGTTTCTGATGTATCCTCGATTCATTCAATGCTTCATCAATGAAGCATTCCCTGATATTGTAGCAGAAGGCCCTATGATGGACATTCCTCACTATAATGCCAAATCCTATAAGTATATCAAGCAAAGAGACTCGAGGAACTTCTATAGTGGAACATTCGTTCCCTTAGTTCCGTGGATGCTATAGCAGATCAATCAAGAAGAAGTTCATGAAGAAGAAGTTGAGGAAGCTATTCCTGATATTGAGGAACAAGTTCATGATGATGTTCTTGTTGATGTGCATAAGACAATAGAAGAACAAACTGCTGCTCATGATCAACGAACTGTTGAAGAGCATGCTGAAGCAACAGAAGAAGGTCTAAAGCAAGTGTCACCACAGGTTGATGTAGGTGGTGATTTTCACACTATACCTTTAGTTCAAGATGCTTGTATCCCATCACCTTTCAGAGTATCTCCTATTCATTCTCCTCAAGTATCTCCTATTCATTCTCCTCAAGTATCTCCTATTCATTCTCCTCATGTATCTCCTATTCATTCTTCTCCGGAGGCTGCAGCTGTATCTGTTGAATCTACCGGTTCTTCAGGTAGTTTTGAATCATCTTCAGATGATGAGGATCCTCATGCTGGCTTTCAAATGCCTATGAGACAAGTAAGCTCTGAGGCCGGTCCTTCAAAAAGCTTTGTAGAATCTGAAGTCAACCAACCTGATGCCAAGGATAAAATTATTTCTGAGCTCTTACTGAAGATAGCTAGAATGGAGAAACTTTTGGATAAAAGATCTAGCATCATAAGAGACAGACTTGATGAATTAGATGAGAAGGAGAAGGAGTGAAAAGAATTAAAAGCCAAGTATCAATCTGAAAAAGAAGAAAAAGATAAAGAGATTGAAAGACTTAGAGCAGCTCTAGAACATGCCAGAGAAGAAGTCAGTGGGCATTTGGATGTTGCAAACATCCAAACCTTGCCATGGAAGAACAAGAGAATCTTATTGACTTCCAAACTAACATAATCTCTGATCTTCATAGACATATAGAAGCTCTAACAAAGAGAGTTTCTAAACTTGAGAGGTTGCTTAAAGTTAAAAAAGAGATAGCTATAGAAAAAGATGAGAAGGATGATGATGAGCATGATAAAGACAAGGATGATGAGCCTGGAAAAGAAAAAGAATCAAAAGAAAAGGAAAATAAAAAAGATAAAGATGTCTCCGGTGGGAGCAGTGGAGATGATGATGACTCTCCACCTTCAAAGAGATAAAGAATGAAAGAAACAGGCCAACAATCCCAACATAATGAGCTTAGGGAGGAAGAGGAAAGTCTTGCTATGGTTGTTTATTCTGAACCAACATCTGAAGGCAGACTTGATGAGGAGACTAAAATGAAAGATTTTATTAAAGACTTAGACGTTTATTCTTCTGGAGATTTTTTTTATTGATGATGACTTCTGGGAATTTATCAGAGAACACAGAGCTCCAGTTGAACTAATTATGATTATTCCCCCTAACCCTATGCCATTAGAAGAAGAACTAGGATTACAGCTTATTCCTGCAGTCACTTTGACTGATGAGCAAAAGGAACTTGTCATGAAGCTGTGTAAAGAGCTTAGAGAAAAAGAAGCTGCTGAAAAGCAAAAGGAAGAATTTGAAAGTCTTGAGAAAGAAAGAAAAGAAAAGAAAGCCGAATCCTTAGTACCCTCTTCTTCTAGTCACCGTTTGCATACATATTCCAAGAAGAGAAAGTACTTGTCTGAGAAGGCCAAAGGCAAAATGCCAATGGTAGAAGAGGAACCGGCTCCCAATAAACAAAAAGATGATCCAAGAAGCCTAGCTGGTATTGCTTAATTCCTGGATGAGCATGAGAAGGCTGAGGAACAGTTGAAGAAGAAAATTGAAGTGGTTGACTTGGAAGAAAGAGAAATTGAGGGAGGATATGATGAAAGCCTATTTGATGACCCTTTGTTCATGGACAATCCTACAAAGGTTGAGTCCTCTGTTAAGGAGATGGTGGAAAAAGTTCAAACAGATGATTTGATGGTCAAAGCTATGTTCCCGATTAATCACGGTTATGATGCTGATAGTGTATTTGGAATGACCTATGAGGGAATGGTAGTGGAAGTCAAAAAGAAGCAAAAACTTCTAGACCCTAGCTTTGTGACTGATTATGAGAAGAAAATAATTGAGACAGAGGCAAAGATGAAAAAGCCTGATTTAAAAGTCAAATCCCCAATCTCATTCACTCTAAGACAGACTCAATAGACTCCAGTGGCTCAATTCCAATATCAGAATCCCTGACAGATAGAGAAATGAAGGATTATCTCTCCGTTCAAGGCTTCACTAGAAGAAAACTGGAAACATGAAGACTAATTCCCTCCGAGCTTCAATCCTTAAGATAATCAAAGAAAAGAAAGAAAGATTGAAAACAATAGAAGACGAGGTTGTAGGGAGGAAGCCCAGAACCAGAATTTCAGCTCAAGACATCCAATTCACTACCAAAGACCATGATGTCTTGGCGCCCATGTTGCACGAAAATCCTGAGTGGTTTATTGAACCCTCTTAAGTGAAGTTACATGAAGGGTTGACCACTACAGAGATGATTAGGGGTGTGTCTGCTCCAGAAGGCAAAGTAGATGTAAAGATCATTGCCTGGAAGTATGATAGTGATTGGAACATGTTTATGGTGAAACATATCTCAAGGCTAGTTCAGTTCTTCACTGAGTACACTGCATTAGTGAACTCCCTACACATACATGATTTGAAAGAATTAGCAGAGCTGGAATTGATTAATCACAATGGAATGTACAGAGGATATGAGTTTGAAGAAATTCTAAAGATGTTTAAGAAAACTAACAACTTCAAAGCTCTGAAGTCAATATGCATCAGAAAAGACAAATCATTCAATAATCCTCTAGAAGAGAAGAAGAAAAAGAAAGAGATTGAAGAGTTGGTATTTCCTGAGCTGAGTGTAAAACCAACTAAGTCATCAAAAAGGAAGTTGGATGCTGGAACGCACAAGACCAAAGCAATCTCAAATGTATTTTATGATTAGAAAACTTGTGAGTTAGTAATAGAAAGAACTTGGGGAGGAAAAGAAGGACCCAATATAAAGCTATTTAGTGGATATGATGTGAGATTGCTAGATGAATCCTATATCCACTACATGTTTACAAGACACTTCAGAAAAATAGATAACAAGTTGGGAGAAGCTGATATGTATTTCTTTTTGAAATGCATCAAGATACTCAAAATAGCCTTTGACAGAATCAATAGAAAGAAAGAACCGAAGAAAAGAAAGAGGGTTCCACCGTAATTCGAGAACATTGTGAAGCTTGAGGTCAACTCCAAAGGTGAATTGGTTATGTATAGAGATGGAATGTCATCCATTTCTATGTATGAACCTCAAATGCTCATAAGGATACCTCTTGAAACTATACACCAGATGAGGGAAATGACCATACATGTACTCGATGTCAATTAGATAAAGGAGGCACAGGAATTTGCCACCATGATCAAAGGAATTCTGGATACCATTACTCAATTCACCTCTGATTCGGATCCTACAACAGCCCCCGAACCTTATGTAGATCCATTCTTCCAAGAACAGGTGAAAGAAGAACCACCAGAATCTTCACAACCTCCACCACCATCAAACCCTTATAGTACATAGGCTGTATAATCCTTAGGGGGAGTATTGTTGGACCCTAAAAGGATCATACATGCCAATTCAAGAGGTGGTTAAAGGTTGTTCTGGTTGGAAGAAACTGCACAAGTTAAAGAATTAATACGGGTGAAGAAAACAAAAGAAAAAGGCCCAAGTATCAGCTGTTCGTATTAGTCAATACGGATGAGCAAGAACAAATATGACTGAGTTTGTTCATCTGTATTTACTAATGCGGATAAGCAAAATCAAATACAGACAAGTATTTGATCATCCGCATTAGTCAATGCCGATGACATAATGCCGATGACATAATGCCGATGCTTAAGAGAAGAAATGCGGACGAAGACCAATACATCTGCATTAACTAATGCGGATGTACAATACAAATTCAGATCATTATATTGTACTTAGACTAGTATTCTAATGTATAGTTGTTAGGATAGTTTAGTCATTTTGTACAGGCATTGTATCTGCCTATAAATAGAATAGTATACACTATATTTGTAAGTTTTTTGGTGCTACAATCTTTTTGCTACAAACCCTAGCACACTTTGTATTTTGTTCATCAGTATCAATATACAAAGCATATATTAGTATTTTCAGCATTTATGATCATTGACTCTGTATTTCCGCTGCACAATCATTGCCTCAATCATCATATTCGATCCTAATTGATTCACATCAACTCAGATTCAGATTCAGATTTAGACCCGGTCAAGTAATGTCTCCAACTTTCATACATTTTTTTATAGTTAAAAATTAATGAACTATATATGCGAAAATACTCGGGCACAAGTATATAAAAGAATTTTAAAGATTTTGAGTATGATAGTATGTTTGTTGTAAAAGACGATTATGTGATTCCTTGTAGATAGTCGTATGAACTGATTAAAGATGAAATTGTGAACGGTAACAATAACAAACACATTGTTATGGATGGCCAACTGGTTTGGAGGAATTTGATAGGGATGAAGATTGAATGATGAACTATTGCTATGGAAGAAGATACATAGTGTTGCAATGGAGCATCATATTATCTATGCATGTTCATTTCATTAGCTGTGCATGCTCATTTATTGTATAATTAGTTTTTATCAAGAAATATCTCAAAATCTCTATCAAATTCACATGGTATTAGAGCATAAATCTTTGCTCAATCGTTTGTTCATATGATCTTTGTGTTATTTCTCCGATCAATTTGTTATAAACTCCAAACCATTTGTTCAATCTTTGTTTCTTCAATTTCAACTTGAATGATTCTTTGATTTTCTTAATACGTAACGAAGAAGTACATTTTCTTGCTTTCTGTCAATAGGATCTATAGATTATTTGATTCTCGTTCTTCCTTTTAATTCTTAAATCATTCTATTTGTTTTTTTATTGTTGTTCGATTATTGTTTTCTTTTCCTGGCAATTTTGTTCAAGCTCGTCTATCAATCTGGTCTAGTGTTCATTCGTTGACTTGGGTGAAATGGTAGTGATTTACACAAAATGGTTTTGAATTTATAAAAATAGTAAATATCTTTAACCAAATAAACACACATTTACAATTGTACCTATCATATAATGTACGTAGTAAGGCTAAAGTAAGTATCAAGTATCATCCAAAGACACATTCAGCTTTTAGGAAGAGTTCAATTAATTTATCATTTAAAGCAATAATATAATGGATTTTCAGTATGTCACTAATTAGAAGCAGAAATAGCAATTCAATTAATAACAAAGAAAGAATTAGATGGAGAAAGTAGTATCATCTAGGATTCAAATCTCCTTAAAAATAAGAATGATTCTCATGATTGATGTATAATAGTTATTCTAATAGCTAGAAACCTTGCTAGAGTAAACCTAGACTTGTAAGGCATACGAATCGTACAGTGCAGTGGTGCGTGTGATATGACGCAACATATAAAGTGGCCTGTCTAGTCTACTGCAACGAATACCATGGAGGAAACATAGCGCTACACACTAGTTGGCAAAAGCAATGGCGTGTTGTGCTACTACTACATTTAAGTTTTGGTTTTATGGTGAAATGATTGTTTCAACTAAAGCTTCATAATAAATACCCAGCTCAACCTTGGTTGAAAGATACACCCAAAAACTTAACTACATGAGCTTTCTCTTCTAGCAATCTTATTAATCATCTTCAATATCTTCTCCAGGTAGATAATTTGGGTTTCTAGTTCCACCCCGACAGTACAAACTGTTTCGGGTGTTATACGCTGGGAAACAAGTGACTTCACTTGGGAGACTCGAAATTTGTTTAGATAGACCCATGTTGTATATGAATCCTCTACCATCTTCTTCATCATCTCTACTTCATATACACTTCTAGTATTTCATGTATTTTATCTGTAATAGTATTGTTTTTATCATTTTACTTTCATTTTTGTATCGTAATTTGAATATAAAAGTGTTTTTGACACTATTTTGGTCGTATTGTCTCTGGATAAAAAGTGAGCTCTACACTTAAACATACTTTCTTGTTAACAATAATTCAAATACTTACAATATAGAGACAGGTAAATAGGTAACAAGTTGCGCGGCAACCCCTTTTTCAATAGCGAAACCTAGCCTACTAAAAACAAATCCTTGGCCCTTAGTGGTCGAAACATTACTATGGATGACCCGTTGAACCCGATTCAGGAAGTTCACGGCCTTCGGTCTAGGAAACCAAAGGTATCAAAGGCCAATGGAATAAGAACATATTGATTCTCAAGACAAGCTTTCTCATGTTTAGTGACCTTGCATGATTCTGCCTTCAACGCCACCTGTCCTGCAACAAACCCATTATCCCTGAGCCTAACCAAAGAAGATACCCTGGTAAGATCCACACAAGCGTGTTTCCCCCTAGCCCACCCAAATACAAGAACGTCAGTTGGGCATAGAGTAGACCTCCTCTCTCGCGGATCCGTAAGAAAGTTCACGGGAGCCTCCTTTTTAGCTGAAATTCATGCCCGCTTAATGACATCACAAAGGACATCCCTAACCACATCATGCCTGTATTTAAAACTAGGCAACTCCTTGTAATGAATCGCATGGTCCCAAAAGCATCCAAACAAACTTTGCGGCAAACTGGACAAGGCTCATCAATCAAAAACAAGGGAATCATTAACCGATACTTAAGGATAACCCGATACTCTAAAGATGACATATGCTGCCCCAGTCCTTCAATGGGGATGACGGTCAAAAAATCCTGAGCCCGAGGAGCCAGTAAGCACGCAAACACTTCATTTTGATGGGGTGACAAATCAAACCTCACTTCCAAATTTTGAAAGATCCTACCAAAAAGTGCACTTGCCAAAACATGTTGGGCTTTAGGGGGGCGGTGTCCTTTTTAGAGAACTTGCTAATATCAAAATTAGGAAGAGATTTGTTGCAGGATCGATGTTTGTCTCACAACACAAGATATTCTCACAAACTCACTTAATATCACTCGGGTTGATGAAGTAGAATCTCTACTAAGTTCACAAGTAATATAATAAGTTAATGAAAGCACAAGAGTACAAGAATGGTTTTTCAAGATACTTGTATATATTACTTCTCAACTCAGTATTACAAGACTCTTGCAAGCATGGTTACTAAATTACATGGAGAAACTATATATACTTCTATCTACAGCTGGTTATACTTGAAAAACCAGCTAAAATTTACAACTAGACAAATACTACATTGCTAGAAGTAAAGCATCTAAGATAAAATAATATTTTAGATTAGGTAGACATGACATGTCCATGACTTACCTTTTGTCACCAACTAAGAATAGCAATTGTACTAAGTTGAGAATAGTGAACAGTGGATTAAAGTATGGTCAACTACATGAGTGTGGGAAAGTGCCATGCAGTATATCAGAGTTGCAGCGGGCTATCAGACAGACCATACTTATGTCCACTGGTTCATAGTTAGTTCTTTCGAAGGTAAATGGCTTCGGAAGAATAAATTCTTCCAAGGTCATTTTGGCTTCAGAAGAAACAACTTCTTCCGAACTTCTGCAAGTCTTTAGGACTTTATTCTTTGGAAGACTTTTTCTTTGAATCTTCTAAGTTGTATACTTCGGAAGGAGAGCAACTTGGTCTTGAAAGACTGAGTTCTTCCTTTGGAAATTCTTCATACTTTGAGCTTCGGAAGATCTTTGACTTAGCTTCGGAAGAGCAGCTTTGTCTTTAGAAGATCTTTGACTTAGCTTCGGAAGAGCAGCTTTGTCTTTGGAAGACCACTTCATTTAGCATTTCAAAATTCTTCTAAGTGTTGTTTTGGTTGCACCAGCCTCATATGATCTAACAAACTCCCCCTAGGCTGATGCTACCAAAACTTCACTTCTTCCTACTCCTCAAGGTCTTCAACACCAGGGAAAGCATATATTTGTCTGTCTCTATGTTTTTCCCTGATGTGGTGGTGAGGAGTTTGTACAAGTCATTAGTTGATAGTAGATCTAATCTGTTGCTCTGGATGACATGTACCCTTTGCTATGTCCCTCTGAAGAAAGTTAGTTTATGGGAATTATAGTCATATTCCCATCTAACTATAGGTTCCGAAGTCGGTCCCTCAACCATCTACAGGAATGTTCTTCCTTTTTAGTTGTTCCTTTTTATTCTTCCTTTGATCTCTTTTTCAAATCTTCTTTAGTTTTGGCTCTCTTTGTAAGCTTATCAACATAAAGACTGCTCAGATGATTTCTTATATGAGTAGCAATCTAAGAGTTGGAAAGATTGGAGAATGGTCTCTCTACTAACTCAGCAATGTCAAATCTGCTAGAGTGTAGCAAAGCTAATGTGTCAAGTTTGATTACTTGACCATTCTCCCTTTGCACAACAAAGGTGTGTGTATCTTCCTTCATCGAACCTCCACTTGACAATTTGGCTTCTAGGATTGAGGGGATTAGTTGGCAGCTTGTCCTTTTTACTTGTGTCCAGCAGAGTCACCAGTCTCCTTCTTAACTTTTTCTCTTCTTCTTTAAGTGTATCAGAATTGGCGGTAAGAAGTTGGAGAGCTTGGTCCAGTGTACCCCTTGGCAAATCAAGGAATGCATCTCTTATGAGGGAACAGGAAGAGCCACCAATGTATTTCAGCTTTATAGATTCTTCCTCATAAGAGATGTTGCTTAGGATTGTGCAGTTGGTGAGCTTCCTTTTGATCTCCTTGAATTCTTCTAAGGACAAGGGCTTAGATGGTTCAGAAGATGGTTTGGTTAGGGATTGGGTTCAGGGTTGTGTTTTGGGTTTTCAGATAGGTGGTGGTGGTGGTTGTTGAGAAGCAGGGGGTAAAGGTGTTGGAATGGCTGGTGATGTGGGTTCAGGGGTGAGCTTCCTCTGATTATTGATACTATCTTGGGTGGCTGTTGCTGCTTTGCTGCTTGCAGCCAACAGCTTCCCAGTATCAAGTCTTCCTTTCTTCTTCAGCTTTTCCAACCTTTCCTCCTCTGGAAGCTCTTCAGTAGTGAGCTTCTTCTTCCCTTTAGGATCAAAGGAAGATTCAGCCTTTAGAGACTTAGGCTTAGAGGATTCAGGTTAGAGAGAGGGGGTTTGAACTTATGGTGCATGGGAGATTGGAGTTGTAAGAAAGTCCTTATTGTTGACCTCAGAAGCCAGGTCAAGAATGGCATCTGTGATAAGCAGGTCATCGGACAAGGAAGATAGTTTAATTATTCCTTCCGCAGCTTGGATTCTTCTTTGGAAGTAATAGGAACTGCACTACTTGTCCCTTTTAAGATGGTTGCTAGGCTATCAGTCTATATCTCCCCTTCGAAGTTAATCTCAATTTCAATAGAGACCTTAGGTTGACCAACTCCCTCCTTAAAGGTAGGTGGTGCACTAAGCCTGTGAAGCTCTTCAGCTCCAAAATAGGCAATGGCAACATCAGGGGAGGGTTGTTCAAGTGAGGAGCTTATTAGAAATTTGGTTAAAAATTTGTTAAGGTCAATAAGCATCCTTGGGTCCATTTGAATGGTAATAGGAGGTGGTTGAGGAAAGATGGTTGCAGGGTGTTGCTGTATAGGATAGAATGAAGAAATGGCATCAAGGGAAGTAATGGCAAGGTTAGGTTCCACATGTCTTTATTTCTGAACATTCTCCCCCTTTTTGGTAGCTTCATCTTGAGAAATAGATGTGCTGGAGGAAGAACTTAAAGTAACTTGAGTTGGTACATGCATAACAGACTTCTCAATCTGTTTCTCAGCTAGTTGAGCCTTGAGATTTTCGATCTCAAGTTGCTGAGTGGCAGACCTATCTTCTAAAGTCTTAACCTTTAATTCAAGGTTTAAGACTTTAGAAAGTAGGTCTCTGATAGTGAGTGGTAGACTACCCTTATCTTCATATGAAGAATATTTGGAGATGAGATAACATACCTAGTATGTTCATCATCACCACCAGTGGTGGTTTCTTGGCGCCCTGGATACCCTTGCATACTGATGTCTCTTTCAGAGGCATCAATTGGCAAGGTTGCTGTAGATTCAGTCTCACTAATGTTACCACTGTCCTGAGAGCCTAGTGAAACACTCTTAGTAGTGGCAGCTGAATCTATATGAGTCACCTCTACTCCGGTTGGACTCACCTTAGTTTGGCTTAGGTGATGTGGGCTAGACATCAGAGGTTCCAGTTGATCTTGAGAGTGGTGAGGTAGATCAACATCATGGCCCTAATGGAACATGATATCCTCATCAGGTCGGGTGAAAAGGTCAAGAAAGGATAGGGATGTTATATCTAATGACCTGGGATGTTGGTCAGCACCTAATGGCTTAACTGCAATAGTAGTTGAGCCAATGATATGGCTATCCCTTTTTGGTTGCTCAGGGGAGTGTTGAGACTCACCCTGAGGGCTTAAGGCTTTGGTTGTGGGCTCATCAGGTTGAGACTGAGGAGACTCAACACTGATATTAAGGTCAATTAAGGAGGATGGTAGGACCTCTAGCTGAGTGGGAGCCCTTGATTCCACTCTAGCCTATTTGGTTTGAATAGAGGGGACTTGATCAATCAGAGTAGATTGATCAAGGGTTCATTTGGGGCGTCTTTTGTAGGTAATTTTGATTGGGTGGGAAGAAGTAGATGGCATTGTAGTGGTGGTGTCTGGTGTGGGTTCATCACCTACTAGGCTTACAGGGATGTCACTAGGAGCCATTGGCTCAAGCATACCTGGAAAGAGATCAGTGAATCTTCCAATGAAGTTGGAGGGCACCTTCTTCAGAGTTTTAAAGATGTAGGCTTCATGTGAGAGACCAGTAGAACATGGACAAATTGTAGTTTTTCCTAGTCCAACTCACAGTTGATGAAGTGCTGAATGAGCCTAGCATACATATAGAATGAATCCTTTGTGAGATTGCTTCTTAAGTTGTTTAGCACAAACCTCGAGTAGTTGAATCTGAGGCCTTTTACCAACCCATGGACTAGGCAGCCCAAATCATATGGGATTTGATCCCATCCCCCTGACTTGTTGGATAGGCTATGCAGGATGATGTGCAGCAAGAACTTCCAATTGTAGGAGAAATTAAATTTGTAGACTGTACACTTGCTCACATATCCTCCATATCCCATCTGAGGGTAGGTATCCTCCAACTCAAACTTGGGGAATTTAGTGGGGGCGCCTTGATCATGGAGCTCCAATTGCTCCCAGATGGTTATCTCACTTATGGTGATCTCCAGCCTGCATATCCTTGATCTGATGACCCTTTCATTGTTGAGCGTTTCACTTCGACCATTGGCCCAGAATTTAGCCAAATGGTTTGAGTAGATGGTGGGGTTAACAGTAAGGGCAGTGAAGTAGGTCGATTGTGATAGAAATTGGATAATAGGGGCAAAATCGGCATCCTTTGAAGAATCAAGGATGGCGACTTGGTTGTGTTGGGGATTCAAAGCCATTGTTCAGAAGGTACTATTTGATTGAAGGAATTTGAGAGTGAATGAAGAAGATAATGGAAATTTGGGGCTTTTGCAGTGGTAAAGAAAGTAAAGAAATAGAGTCGGAAATTTTAAATAGGGTTAAAAATCCAAATGGATAGGGTGAAAAGATGGGTGAAAGAACCGTGTAGGTTTCGATTGGACATACGAGGCAAGATAAACTATATAAAATATTCCAACAATCATCAATAAGATCTTACTTTTTACAGAATGGGGCCCAAAGACTTCCGTTACATAGTAAAAGTTTCCTTCTGAGAGTAAGGATACTTCCGAGAGAAAACACTTGTGTTTCTCAATATTGTCTTCCGAAGCCAATTTTTACTTTCGAAGGCAAACCATGTCTTAGTGACAAATTTGCTTCAGAGAGTAAAATCTTCTTCTGAGAAAAGAAGTTAGTAAGCTTCGGAAGTGGATTTGATCTATAATCAAATGTCCTTCCGAGGCTAAAAATTCTTCGAAAGAGAATACTTATGCAGAGGAATTTGCCTTTGGAAGATGAATAAAGATCTCTTCCGAGGGTAAATTTCTCTTCGGAAGAATTCTTGCTTAGAAATTTTTTGAAGAAACCCTTTTTGTAACAGGGATTAGATTGTATTTAGACAATATAAACAAGACACATTTTTAAAAGGTCTTCAAAAGAAAAGGACTAGTCAATGTTAATCATCCAAATAGCTGTGATTAAATATTTAAATCTTTGTTCATCAAAGGCTTTTGTGAACAAGTCAGCATATTATTCATTTGAATTGACTTTGACTGGCTTGATTAGATTTTTCTCATGAAAATCTTGAATGAAATGGTACCTGATGTCAATGTGTTTTTTCTTGGAGTGCTTGACTGGATTTTCTATGATAAAAATTGCACTCTTATTGTCTATGTGGATAGGAGTCTCCATGAAGTTGAAACCATAATCCAGCATCTGATTCTGAATCTAAAGTTGTTGTGCACAACAGCTTGCCGTAGCAATATACTCAGCTTCAGCAGTTGATGTGGATACACATGATTGCTTCTTACATTGCCAGGAGATGATCCTTCCACCGAGAAATTGACATCCTCCGGATGTGGATTTCTTGTTGATGTTGCAACTTCTATAATCAATGTCAGTGTAACCATAGAGGTTAAAAATCCCTATTCTTATGATACCAAAGACCCAGTTTGGGAGCTCCTTTAAGGTATCTATGAATTCTTTTGACAGCAATTAGGTGAGACACCTTTGGAGCAGCATGATATCTTGCACAAATGCAAGTTGCAAACATGATATCTAGTTTACTTGTAGTGAGATACACCAAAGATCTAATAATTTCCCTGTACTGATGCTGATCAGTATCCTCCCCCTCGAAATCAGGACAAAGATTGTGATTTCTGGGTATAGGTGTCTTGGTTGGCTTATAATCTTTCATCTCAAATCTTTCTAAGATGTCCTTAACATACTTAGATTGATTGATGAAGAACCCTTCTTCCATCTTCTTCACTTGAATTCCAAGGAAGAAGTCCATCTTTCCCATGGAACTCATTTTAAACTTCTTTCTCATGATGCTTTCAAAGTCTTTTCATATTTGGTCATTTGAGGAACTAAATATGATATCATCAACATAGACTTGTACAAGCAACATGTCCTTCCCAGACCTCTTTATGAACAATGTCTTGTCTATTGTGCCTCTGGTATAGCTATTCTTGAGAAGAAACTGAGATAGTGTCTCATACCATAGCCTAGGTGCCTGATGCAACCTATAAAGAGCTTTATCAAGTTTGCACACATAGTTGGAGTCTTGTTTGTCTTCAAATCCAGGTGGCTGACACACATAGACTTCTCTGTCGATATCCCCATACAGAAATGCACATTTGACATCAAGTTGATAGACTATGAAGTTCTTGGATGCTATAAAAGCAAGGAAGATTTACACAGCCTCAAGTCTTGCAACAGGTGCAAAGACATCTATGTAATCTATGGCTTCCTCCTGTGTGTATCCTTGAATAACACGTCTTGCTTTGTTCTTGATGATCAAACCTCTATCATCTCTTTTGATTCTGAACACCCACTTAGTGCCAATAGGGACTTGGCCAGGTGGCAATGGATAGAAGTTCCATACCTTTTGCCTCTTGAATTGAAGCAACTCCTCTTGCATTGCTTCTATCCAGTTGTTGTCCTTAAGGGCTTCTTCCACCTTCTTTGGTTCCATCTGAGAGAGAAAGCATGAGTACAAGCAGACATTCCCATTATGGGTCTGACTTCTTGTTTCACACCTTTTGAGACATCCCCAATGATGTTTTTAGCTGGATGAGTGTTGTGTATCCTGAGGCTAGGAATCACATCTAGTTGTATAGATAGATCCAGGTTTGAGAAGTTTTGCTCAAGACTTTGAACACCATGACCAGCTGATGTCTCATATTCATTTAATGAGGACAGATTCAATGAATGTGTGACAGCATCAATGGTATTTTGCTGAGAAGCAACATCAACAGTTGCCTGTTCCTCCATATCACTTTCTTTATTAGCTTGGTGTTGAGTACTTGAGTTGTCAGCTGTTGAATTATGAGGCTCAGTAGGCTGACAACTTGTTGAAGCTCCATTGTTTCCTGAGATATTCAAGCTTTTAGGACTTTCAGTTGAAGGAGCCTGATCTTCATTTCTTCTTGGAGAACTTGGAATAGGTCTTGGTAACTCAAATATTTTACCTTCATAAGGGTCACTTTGAGTTCCTGTTCCAGCTAAAACATTCTCACAAGATGGTTTAGAATAGTTTGGAAACAATTCTAAATTGAAGATATAATCAGGACCATTGCCCTTAACACAAGGAGTGTGCTCGTTGACAACAATGTTGGATGATTCCTCAAATTGTTGATTTTTGATATTATACACTCTATATGCATTAGAGGTTGAGAAATATCCAATAAAGATAGCATCATCCGACTTTTCAGCAAATTTTGCTAAATTGTCCTTTGTGTTAAGTATGGTGCACCTGCTACCAAAGGACCTAAGAAAGCCAATGAACGGTGGCCTCTTGTTCCATAGCTCATAAGGGGTCTTTCCATGGGGCTTAACAATGAGAACCCTATTTTGAACATAACATGCAATGCTGACTGCCTCTGCCCAGAAAGTTAGAGGTAGTTTTGAATCAGCTAACATAGTTCTTGCAGCCTCAATAAGTGTCATGTTCCTCCTCTCAGCAACACCATTTGGTTGAGGAGTTCTAGGAGCAATATATTGTCAAGCAATACCTTTTGAGTTATAGAATGAGTCAAGAACTTGATTCTTAAACTCAGTCCCTTGATCACTTCTAATGACTTTTACCTTGTGATCTATTTGATTTTCAAATTTAAGAATAAAAGATTTTAGAGTTTCAGCAGTTTCATCTTTAGTTCTTAAAAAGAAAACCCAAGTAAATCTTATGAAATCATCAACACTCACAAGGCAATATGATTTCCTTCCAATGCTCATTATACTTGTGGGACCAAAAAGATCCATGTGCAATAAGTGTAATGGGGTGGTGATGGAGTTAACCTCTTTGGATTTGTAAGAAACCTTGTGTTGCTTTCCTTTCAGGCAAGCAACACACTTATCTTTACAGATAAACTCCTTTTTATACATACCATATACCAAATTAGTTTTAACCAATTTATTTATGGTTTTAAAATTAACATGGCACATTCTTTTATGCCAAAGAGTTGACTCATCACCATTTGCTTTGGAAAGAAAGCATGATACTTCACCTATTACAGAAGCATTATTCATATCCAGCTTGTACATATCCCCTCTCCTGGGAGATCTAAGAAGCACCAATTCCTGAGGAATTGTCATCCCGGGTTTGAGGATGATGCACTCATGTTCTGTGAAAAGCATTTGATGCTTTTGATCATAGAATTAAGAAACACTTAAGAGATTGTGTTCAAGTTATTTGACAAAGTTTACTTTGTCAACTTTTAACTTACCATTGGATACACTACCTCTACCAGAAATATATCCTCCAGCTTCACTCCAAACTGAACAGGACCTCCATCAAAGTGTTCAAACTTTTGTAGGAGAGATCTGTTTCCTGTCATGTGCCTGGAGCATCCACTATCCATAATCCGAACATTTCCATTCTTATCATATGGATGTCCCTGCACATAAGGTGAAATGACTAGTTACTATTGGAAACCCAAGACTTGTTGGTCTTGGGCTCTTCTAATGTAGATGATATAATTGAACCAAAATGTATGCATAGGGGTTCAATTATGGTTTGTGAAGAAGAGGATTGGGCTGCAACATCTTTTCTGATCTTCTAATCCATCCTATGGTTGATCAGTGTTGATGAGCCTGAAGAGGCTTGTGTAGCATAACTTGCTTTCGAGGCTTCTTTCTTCTCGGAAGAAGTTGTCACCACCTTTTCTTCCAAAGCAGTCTTATTCTAAAAAGGTTTCAAAGGATTCTTTTGGTTCCTTTGTTTGTTCTTTGGCTTGTCTTCCAAAGCTATTTTCCTTTCGGAAGAAAGAGTTTCTTTCGAAAGCAACCTGGCTTTAGAAACAAGCTTTCCTTTTCTTAACACTTGGACCATATGGTAAGGTCCAAATGTGAAACCATCCTTGACTCCTCCTTTTTTAACACTAGATGCATAATGTGTGCTTGCTGGATTGTAGTAACAATCTTTAGCCATGTGGTTATGCAGACCATAGATTATGCATTCAATGTTAATTTTGATGGGGCATGTTGACTGTTGTTTCTTGTACTTCTTTTCTTTTTCAACAGTCTCCCCCTTTAATTTTTGGTCCTTCATCTAGATAGTAGTGCTGGTACTACACTCTTTTCCTGAATCAGGATTTCCAACCACTTGAAATCCAGCTGATATGAATACACCCTTTTGCCTTGGGTCTATCTTCAACTTAGTCTCACCCACCTTCTTGGTAGTTTTTCTTGCTGCCCTGATTTTGTTCTTTCTGGCTTTGGTAGTTAAGGGTTGATCATCAGTTGTGGGGATGAGGTTTTCTTCCTTATCCTTCCCAGTGGTGGTTCCCATTATTGCATCATTCTTCTGCTCATTGGGTAATGGGTCAGTAGTTGGAACCTCTTGCTCATTAGTACCACATCTTGGCTGTCTAATAGACACAATGGAGTGTGGTGGAGTAATTTCATTGGTTCCCAACCCACTTTTGTTTTGATAACACACCTTTGAGTAGGAGGACAATGCAATAATGGTGTTGAAGTTATGCTCTTCAGTGGCATACTTCTTGGCATTAGCCTCAGCTATCACTAGCTGGGCTTGAGCCTCAGTCAACTTGGAGATTAAATCTTTTATTTGAACCCTGTAGTTTGAGTGTTCATGTTTTAAAAAGGACACAATTTTCTCTAACTTTTCTATTTTGAGTATGTAGTCAGATTCTGCTCTCTTAAAATCAGATTTTAGTATATTTAAAGACGCAATATCATATTTAGTTTCCATGTTGTAGTCCTGATACAACTTGACCTTAGCAATACAGGCTGGAGCACAGAGATGCTCATATACCTTAGTGTCTTCAGTTCCAGCCATAAGAGCTTGAGCAGGAGTGACATATTGCACCATGAAGCTCCAATCAACTTCTTGAGCAACAGCTACAGTCTGTTGTTCATTGGGTTTGGCTGTAGCCTTTAGGGTAGCTAGATGTTGGAAGGCTTGAGTTACTCTAAGATTGGATCTAGGAGCTTTGCATTTCCTTACAAAGTGACCAAGCTGGTTGTAGTTGTAACACTCGGCCTTTGTCTTGTCAAACCCAAATTTGCTGTTGGTTGGGTTCTGAGGGAACTACCTTCTAGTTCTTTTAAAGAACTTCTTTGCTCTGTAGGTTAGGAGAGCCATTTGTTGGACAATGTCCATGTATTCTACATCATCTGGGCTAAAACACTCCAGATCATTAAAACAGAATTGAAAATCTCCAAAGTGCTTATTTTCCTAAAACAAAAGCACAACTATCCTGGAAAGGACTTTGTTGAGCCTGTTGAGACCTGGGTGTCTCAAGAAATGTGATGTATGGCCCAGAGGAAGATGATGGTTGTTGGGGGTAGTTCAGGTACAACTAGGGTTGGGGAGTTCTTGAACCTTCAGCAACATATAGAGCATTGCTAACAAGAAGGTTTGAGGGTTTGTTCATCTGATGGCTTTTCTGAGTTTCCATCTCCATACGGTATCCATCAAGGATTCCATATAGTTTAGTCATAGTGAGAGTGTTAAGATTCTTAGTTCTCTTGATTGAGACACAAGAGAAAGTCCACTCATAAGGAAGTGCACTCATGAACTTTACTATGTCTCTTTTCTCAAGAACCATTCCCACAGACTGAAGAGGTGATCAAGTCCATGTATCTGAAGTATTGTTGGCTCAAGGTCTCACCAATAATATATGTGAAGTTCTCAAATTTCTGCTTCAGCACATCTTTCTTGGACTCCTTGGATTTAGCAGAACCAGAGTACATCAGCTTCAAAGCATCAAAGAGTTCTTTGGCAGACTCGTATTTCATAAAGCCTACCATTATAGAGTTTGGTATAGCCATAAGCCAAACAGTCATGGCTTTGCAGTCAATGTCCATCTTCTTGAAGTCTTTATTAGAGTAGTCTTCAATGACCTTATCATTCATGGCACCATTACCAGCTGGGGATTCAACCTTTGGTTGGTATGGACCATGAGTAACTGATCTCCACATGAGGCTGTCTTGATACTTGATAAAGCCTTCAATACGTTTGCACCAAGTTCCAAAGTCATCAGGAGTGATGATAGGAGCCTTGGTCCTGGTTCCTATCTCATACTTAGAAAATTTCTGGTTAAGAGCCAATTGAGTGAAGTGAGTGAGTGTGAAGAAAACAAAGGTGATTTTGGATGGTAAGATCTCACAATCAAGAGCCTAAAAAGCTCTGATACCAATTGCAGGATCGGTGTTTGTCTCACAACACAAGATATTCTCACAAACTCACTTAATATCACTCGGGTTGATGAAGCAGAATCTCTACTAAGTTCACAAGTGATATAATAAGTTAATGAAAGCACAAGAACACAAGAATGGTTTTTCAAGATACTTGTATATATTACTTCTCAACTCAGTATTATAAGACTCTTGCAAGCATGGTTACTAAGTTACATGGAGAAACTATATATACTACTATCTACAGCCGGTTATACTTGAAAAACTAGTTGGAATTTACAACTAGACAAATACTACATTGCTAGAAGTAAAGCATCTAAGATAAAATAATATCCTAGATTAGGTAGACATGACATGTCCATGACTTACCTTTTGTCACCAACTAAGAACGGCAACTGTACTAAGTTGAGAATGGTGAATAGTGGATTAAAGTATGGTTAACTACATGGGCGCAGGAAAGTGCCATGTAGTATATCAGAGTTGCAACGGGCTGCAGACAGACCATACTTATGTCCACTGGTTCATAGTTGGTTCTTTCGAAGGTAAATGGCTTCAAAAGAATAAATTCTTCCGAGGTCAGTTAGGCTTTGGAAGAAACAACTTCTTCTGAACCTCTGCAAGTGTTCAGGACTTTATTCTTCGGAAGACTTTGTCTTTGGATCTTCTAAGTTGTATACTTCGGAAAGAGAACAAATTGGTCTCGGAAGACTGAGTTCTTCCTTTTGAATTTCTTCATACTTTAAGCTTCAGAAGATCTTTGACTTAGCTTTAGAAGAGTAGTTCTATATTCGGAAGATCTTTGACTTAGCTTCAGAAGAGCAGCTTTGTCTTCGGAAGACCACTTCATTTAGCACTTCAAAATTCTTCTAAGTGTTGTTTTGGTTGAACCAGCCTCATATGATCTAACATTTGTGCACGTGGTCCAACGCACACCCATAATCAGAATCTAACCCGTCCAAGCTACATCCCCGAAGAATGTGGTCTTGCAAAACCCACGATTGTGCCCTAGAGGCCATAAAAGCATATGCGATACATCTTCAGCGAAGCATAAACCAAGCCCCCCATAAAGAGTTGGAAGGGATGCTAGTCTCCACCGAAGATCCCCAAAAAAGGCCCTCCAAAAACTACAATATCCTATATTGCCTCCTAAAGCACTTTGTCAAACACATAGACAACTTCCCCTACATACATAGGCTGTCACGTTCTAAGGCCGAATAGTAATTTCCCAACTCCCATACATGAGCGGAGGAAAAGGAGTTTGCACTGGGGGTCTCGCATCATGACTAACAGCACCCCCAAGTAGTTTCACCCCTAGCTCCGGCCTTTCGATCTTTCAAGGAAACAAACCATATTACACTTTCACCCCATTACATGACGGCCAAAAAATTTATGTTTTCTTGATGTTGTGTTGAAGACCCAAGCGTGGCCCCTCGGCCATGATGACATCTAAGGCCTTAGCCACCTCTCTAGCCTTTTCAATAATCATACCATCATCAAGATACCAAGCATGAAATAGAAGCTTGCAACGATCCCTGGTCTGATGCACAATCGGGTGCAGAACTAGAGCAAAAAGGAGAGGCCCTAAGGGGTCCCCCTGTTGGACCCCCATCGTGGACAAAATATGGTCTGTAAGTTCCCGTTCCCGAGACGCTTACAGTGGGTCAATCATCGCATAAATAATATAAAACATCTCATTTTGCAGCGGAAATTTAACTTTTCATTAATGTTAAAAACATGTCAAGTATCATATCATTTCATTTACAACCCCAAAAATTGAATTAATACATTAACATATTCAAAATATGGATGCCAAACTCGAATTGTCCCTATTAGCTTATGCATCCATGCCTGCACCTCCCCAGCATCATCAATCACCTGCCAACTGATACGCATATAAAAAGTCAGCGACGCTGAGTGAGTGCTAGTTTATATAATAAAATACTTTACTTTTAATAAAAATCTTTCCTTTACTTTCATTCGTGATCACACATTATACGTACATCTTGATAATAATCATTTATTATCTTTCATCATAGTTCATAATCGTTCGTTTCGTACTTTATTATCTTTCACTTCTATCAAGATCCTGCCATATGCTATGCCCCATCATTGGTGCATGAAGCGACTACAGTCTTGGGGGCAAGTGGCAAGCATCCCGTTTCGTACGTTTTCATCAATCACAAAGACTGACCTTTATGTGTACACTCAGCACACTGTCGAGATGGCAACCCATAATGAGTTGTGAACCCCTTTTTTAATATGCTTGCAAGACTTTAATTTATTCATTACGTTCCACTTTTTATTATCTTTATCTTTCACTTTCATTACAATAATACTTTACGTACATAAGCACATATCACACCACGTAAAGTCACATTATAATACATAATATAGAACATCAACAACAACCCTGATGAAATCAGCTTAAACTCATGATGATCATGAATAAAAGGTTGATTCCCCCAAGGATCTTTTCAATATCTCTCAACTTCAACACACTAACATTATGGTGAGGAAACCTATAATGATAGAGTATGAAATCAGTGTATGTGTGTGTTTGTGTGTGTATGGTGTGTGTGCAAGAACAAAATGGAAATTAACCGCTTGTTTGTATTGATTTCGTTCAAAAGCTTTCAAAGGATTAGGGTAGCATTCTATTTATAGCCTATACACATAGCTATATACAATTACCGAACTACCCTTATGTAAACAAATATTACATAAATAATCCTAAATGTCTAAGCTATCCACTGTGGAGAATAAGTCATCCACTGTGGATGTTTGCTCATCCGCTGTGGAGAAGATCTAGTCATCCGCTGTGCATGGTTTTATGTTATCCGTTGTGGGATGTTCATCCGCTGTGGATGAACATCTGCTGTGGAATGTTCATCCGCGGTGGATGAACATCCGCTGTATAATGTTATCTGCTGTCAGCATGTCATCCACTGGGGGATCTTGTTCATCCGCTGCACACACTTAGACAATGATTCTTCATCCGCTGCTAATGATTCTTCATCCGCTGTGGATTCTTCTCATCCGCTGCGGGTACTTGGTCAAAATTTCTTTTATCTACAATTCTGAAAAAGAAATTTAAACAAATATTAGTGTTTTTTATGAATGATAATGATGCTAATGTGTTAGTAAATGATTGTTTGAATGTTAGAACACATTATGTTTGATATATGTCTGATATGGCAAGCATCATACTTTTATGCATTAATTCTTAATACACTTGTTGAGTCCAACAATACTCCCCCTAAGTATGATGTTGCCAACTCTTTATGTTTGCTTGTTACTGTTTTTGTTTGTTAGAAACAATGTGTGTGTGTTGGATATGAAAGATTGTACTGATTGTTTGTTATCTATTAAACTGTTTGATTGCATGATTGTATGTTATTGAAATGGTTTGTTTGTTCATAGCGGATGAACATTTGTTCATGTGCTGTGGATCCTTGAAACATTTGATTGTTTGTTCACAGTGGATGAACATTTGCTCATGCACTGTGGACACATGGATGTGGTGTGAATGTTTATAGCATATGATTACCTGTGTGCATATGCTGTATACACTTGCACTGTTTCTACAACGGATGACTTATGTTAGTCATGCGCTATGGAATGGCACTGTGTTCACAGCGGATGCCTTACCAACATCATGCGCTGTGAACACTTGTATGTTCATAAGTGCATAGCGGATGTTTGTTTGTTTAGTCCGCGATATACACTTGCTGAATTTTGCATGTTATGATGATTACTGTAGCTATAGCGGATGTATGTTTGTGTGTCCGCTGTGACAACATTTTTCAAAAAATTTTAGATTTTTGTTTGTTTTTTACTAATGTCTTCTGAAGCATATGTTTGATAAAATTTTCTTCCGAAAGAACATTTGTTTGATGAAACTTGTTTAAATCAAAATGTCTGTTTAAATCTTTGATTTAAAATGTATGTTAAAATATTGAAATTTTAACATATTCAATATATGGATGATAAGATATCACTCACAAGTAATATTGTACAATAAAATAAACAAATGTATGTGTGTCAAACTGTTGTGTTTGGGTGTTGGCTTGACATGGCTTTGTTTAAAACTCAAAATTTAGAAAATTTCAAATTTTAAAATGTATGAATATGCACAATTTTGCTGCCTTTGATATTTCCATGTTCAATTTCTCCCCCTAAATTTTTGCATATTTATAAAAATCTTTTACAAAATGACAAAAATTTGTATGTATTTGAGTGGAAATTATCAAAGTTCAATTGATTGCTTGCTTGATAAAAGTTAGAAAGATAATGCCTTATCTAACTAATAAATGAATGATTTTCATGTTTGAACATGAAACTTTTGCACATACCATGAGATCATACTGGTCTACATTTCAAACTAAGTTGTTTGTATGGTTTTGAGAATAGACATAGACAAGTACAATGTTGATTGCAGATATATTGATCCACTTAAACTCAAGCATGGTATTAATGGTTAATTGAAACAGTGAGTGATTATCATGTTTTGAGTTGATTGACATGAGTTGTATGTACCCCACATCTGATGTTTGATTGGTACAACCCTCCTCAAGATATGCTAGAAAGCACTTTCAATATTTAAAACCTAGCTACTTAGGAGTATAAATGCTCAATTTGATCCATGTTGGTTGATCCTCATTAGGATTCTTTTTCACTTCACTTTGGAAGGTGATCCTCTTTGGGATTCTTTTGATTCATTCACAAGGAATGTAGTCATGAAGACTTTATTGATTTTTCATCCAAGATGGATGTGTTCCACTTTGGGAATCTTTTTGGATCATAATTTAGGTCATTCATGTCTGTGCTTAGCACAATAACAAATTCCTAGGTGTACTCCAGGTCTATGATTATCATAACAGAGGAGACACTTGTATGATTGAGCAATTTATAAGTTGTTTCACTTGGTGTATTGTAGTTACTTTGAAAGCAACCTATATTGAATAGATTAATACTCACCATAAACCAGGATGTGTTGTTGACCACACAATCATGAGAATTTAGTTCTTCACTATTGTATGTGATGTTAGGTGTCCCATGCTGAGCCTATCCACATATCACACAGAATACAAGTCAGTCTTTATTAGTGGAAAATGACTCAAGTGAAGAATTAAGCTAGTTTACTATCATTTCGCATGAGATGTATGTGTGATTCAATATAACAAATGAATGATTTGTATGATTTCTTGATTTTGAAAAAAGTAAATTTGGTGTTAATCATGGACTTTGACAAAATCAAGCATGTTTGATTTTAATGTTTTGAAAAACATTAATTTGGTGATTCATAGTTGATCATACCAAGTGACTGAACCAAAAGTTCAAATCTTGTTAAATCAAATGGTTTTGTAAAAAGGTCAGCCAATTGATTATCCATGTGGACTTTGATCAACTTGATCAGACCCTTTTCTGAGCAATCTCTCAGAAAATGATATCTGATTTCTATGTGTTTGGTTTTTGAATGTTGAACAGGATTGTCTGTTATAAACATGGCTGCAGAATTGTCAATGTGTATGGGTGTTTTAAGAAAGTTAAAGCCATAGTCAAGCATTTGGTTTTGAATCCATAACACTTGAGAATAGCATGCAGAAGCAGCTATATATTCTGCTTTTGCTATTAACACAAAGACATTGGTTTGTTTCTTGCACTGCCAAGAGATCAATCTTGATCCAAGAAACTGACAGCCTCCACTGGTTGATTTCCTATTGTTGTTGCATCCCCCATAATCACTATCTATATATGCATATAAAGAGAATTCTCCATCTTTGGGATACCACAAACCAAGTGCTGGCTTGCCTTTCAAGTATCTAAAGATTCTCTTCACTGCATTAAGGTGTGATTCTTTGGGATCTGCTTGATATCTTGCACACATGCAAACTGCATACATGATATCTGGTCTGCTTGCTATAAGATACATCACTGAACCTATCTGACATTCCTTCTGGATCTGGTCCAAACTTCAATCCAGTTGCGAATGGTGTTTTGCTAGATGTGCAATCAGACATGTTATACTTTTTCAAGATCTGATTAACATATTTGCTTTGATTGATGAAAATTCCTTCTGCTGATTGATGAACTTGTAGACCTAGAAATAATGTAAGTTCTCCCATTAAGCTAATTTGGAATTTGGATTGCATAAGAGTTTCAAACTCTTTGCAAAGTTGTGTGTTTGTGGATCCAAATATTATGTCATCCACATAGACTTGCACTACTAGCAAGTCTTGTTCTTTTCTCTTTAAGAACAATGTCTGGTCAATTTTCCCACGGGTATAACCATTCTGTAGTAGAAACTTTGATAAAGTTTCATGCCACTTTCTGGGAGCTTGATGAAGACCATACATTGCTTCGTCTAACTTATAGACTCTGTGAGGGAAATCTAGATCTTCAAACCATGGTGGTTGAGCAACGTATACCTCTTCATCTATCTTACCATAGAGGAATGCACATTTGACATCCATTTGGTAGACAATGAACTTTTGAGATGAGGCATAAGCAAGGAATACTCGGATGGCTTCTAGTCTTGCTACAGGAGCAAAGACATCATCATAGTCAATGCCTTCCTCTTGAGTATAACCTTGGGCTATAAGCCTTGCTTTGTTTCTTATGACAATCCCTCTGTCATCTGCTTTGTTTCTGAATAGCCACCTTGTGCCAACTGCATATTAACCTTCAGGCAGATCTACCAGCTTCCAAACTTCTTGCTTCTTGAATTGCTATAGTTCCTCTTGCATAGCTTCTATCCAACTATTGTCCTTTGATGCTTCGGTGATATTTTTGGGTACAGTTAAGGATAAGAAACAGGAATACAAGAAAATGTTTGCTGTATCAGATTGACTACGAGTCAATTTGGTGTTGAGGTCACCTATGATGTTTTCTATTGGATGGTCCTTGTGAACACTTGTGGATGTAATCTAATCAACATGAATTGTTGAATCAAGATTGGTGATTGTCTGATCATGTGATGATGGTTGAGCAAGAGTATTGGGTTATATGTATTGTCTTGTTGAGGGGGTTCAGTGAATGTTTGTGTTGAATCATGAAAGAAATCTAAGATTTCATCTTCATGATGTGTATCTGGTAATGAATGGTAATCATCATCATCTTCATGTTTTTTTGGTTTGTTGGTTTCTTGTGATTGACTGGGTACAGGAGATGAAGTTGCTGGAGTGTCTAATGATGTTCCTCTTGATGTGTTTGGTTGATCAGCTGGTGTTGACACAGCTGTGCTAGAAGGAGTGTTAGTGGTTCTCCTTGGAGGATCAGCTGTCAATGGAACATCAATGGTTGTTGGTGGAACCATTGGATATTCGTTGTTATCCTTAGAACCTGAAACATCAAAATAAGATGTGTCAAATGATTTTGTTAACGCATCAATATCAAACTGGCCAAACAGCCAGTTTGATCCATTGACTTTCTTAGTGAAAGAATGTTCATTGAAAACAACATTAGTTGTTTCTTCCACTATATTTAGCCTTGGATTGAATACTCTGTAAGCTTTTGAGCTTCCAAAATATCCAACAAAGAATCCATCATCTGCTTTTGGAGCAAATGTGGATAATTGTTCTCTGGTGTTTAATATGGAAACAGAACATCCAAAGGCCTTAAGAAATCCTATATATGGTTTTCTTTTAAACATTAATTCATAAGGCATCTTGGAATGTTCTTTAATGATTAATGTTCTGTTTTGTATGTAGCAAGCTGTGTTTATGGCTTCAGCCCAAAAAGATATGGGCAACAGAGAGTCAGCTAGCATGGTTCTAGCTGCTTCTATTAATGTTTTGTTTCTTCGTTCAGCTACTCCATTCTGCTACGGAGTTCTTGCTACACTGAATTGATGACTTATTCCTTTTTCTGCACAAAAAGAAGAAATAGAGTCATTTTTAAATTCAGTGCTGTTATCACTTCTTAAAGATTTAACTTTAAGGTCAAGTTGATTCTCAATCTTTGTGATAAAGGATGTAATGATTTGTGCTGTTTCTTTCTTGTGTAGTAGAAAGAAAACCCATGTGAACATGGAATAATCATCTACTATGACAAGACAGTATTGCTTCTTTCCTATACTTAGGATGTTAGTTGGGCCAAAAAGGTTCATATGAAGCAATTTGAGTTGTGTGTTATTTGAGTTTATCAATTTTGATTTATGTGAAACTCTATGTTGTTTGCCTTTCAGACATGTTGTGTAGTGGTCTGTACAGAAAAATTCCTTTTGTGGTAGACCTATGACTAGATCATTTTTAACAAGTTTGTTCATTCTGTTAAAATTAGAATGACCTAATCGTCTATGCCATAATTGTGAGACATCTTCTATAGCTTTTGATAATAAACAAGTTTCAGGGGTTGAGGCTGAAACATTGTTCATATCAACAATGTATGTGTTGTTTAGACGAGGAGTTTACAAAAGGATATGTTCTTTTGGAATCTAAAAACCCGTCTTAAGGATGTAGCAGTTGTTGGAGTCGAATAAGGTGGCATATCCCTTGTCACAGATTTGGGATACGCTCAGAAGATTGAACTGAAGATTGGAGCAGTAGTTGACATTCTCAAAGCTAATCAACCCATTTGTTACTGTTCCTTCTCCAGTTATCTTCCTACCTGTTTTATCTCCTCCAAAGGCTACATTGCCTCCATGTTTGTTCTTAAAATCCCGAAGGAGGGAACAATTTCCGGTCATATGACGGGAGCATCCACTGTCAACATACCAGATGTTGTCAGGCCTTCTAAGATGTCCCTGTAAAACAGAAGAAATCAGTTAGTTGGAGCAACCCAAGCCAAGATGGTCTTGGATTTTCCATCTTTTCCAACAATGCAAATTTCTTCCAAAACAGCATTGTCTGCTGGTTTTGGAACTCTAGAAACACTAGATTTCCTTTGGTTTGTTTTAGCTCTATTGGGAGAAGTGCTTTGTGCTCTTCTCTTTTTTTTGAGCTAATGTTAGTGTTTTGTCTATTCTGAGACTTATTTCTCCTTGATGTGTGTTGAAAATTGTCATAAAAAGTTTTATCATTATCTAAAACAATTTTCTGATGAGGAGTTTGTTTAGGAACTCCCATTCTGCTCTTATTTTGAACAACTGATTGTTTTTCAGTGGTTTTCTCAATCTGAGCTTGTTTGTTTTGTTTCTTGTTCTTCTTATTGAAGAAACAATTTGCAGTGTTATGATTGTTTCTTTCACAAATAGAGTAGTAATTGTGAAAATGACATGATTCTGTACTTTGATTATTCATCTTATAGTACTTGCAGTACTTACCATATCGACATTTTTCAGTGGTGTGTGTGAATTGATCACACCACTCACAGTATGGCAACTCTAATTTTTTTTGTTTGCTAAAAACTTTTGATTTCAAATTAGACTTTAATGGAATTTCAAAAGTTACTGATTGTTGTTTTGGCTGAATTATTGCTTTACCTTTTCCTTTATTTACCTATTTGGGAGAGGCAATGGAAGTTACAACTTTCCTTCCACCGGAACAGATATCAAATCCTTGAATCTGTTTCGATTGTTTGTTTGATGTATCAACCACACTAGAAATCTTTTGAGTTTCAGTAATTAGCTGATCGGACTCATCATCTAATAAATCATCCTCATCATCATATATTGTTTGATTATCAAATTTATTATTTTCTCCTTGATAAAAGTCAGTTGATTTGATTGGTGATGGTGTTGAACTTTTAACAAACTTTATCAAGGGTGATTTTGATTTTAAAGGTGATTTTGATGATGATGATGATTGTTTGGATCATCAGTCTGTTCATGAGAATCATGTGATTCATCCTGTTTGTTGGTCATGGAGTCAGGTAAAGGAATATAATTATCATTATAAGGTGGACTTACCTTATTATATCCTAAACCTAAAGGCTCCTTAAAGGCCGTTTGTTGTGCAAGAAGTTCTTTAAACTTCTTGTTACTAACCTGAAACTTCTAAAGTTTCACTTCAGTTTTAGCTTGTAATGATTTTGACTCAGTTAATGAGATAGAGAGTTGTTCAACCTGAGCTGCCAAAGTTAGTTTTTCAGACATTAATTTGTCTAAATCTGTTTGTAATGAAAGTGTTATAGTTGCATATTGTTTCTGTTCAGATTTTAAACTTTCATTTAAAATGTTTGTTTCTATGACTTTCTTTAACAGTTTATCAGCATGCTCTCTATACCTATTTACCTCATCAATGCATGTTTGACTACAGAGGTTTTCTTTTACCTCTTTCGGGATGTCTGTTAGTTTGTCTTCAATATCAGCCATAAAGGCACGATCTGAAGGTGATGGAATTTCAGCCTCATAAAGGCTCCAGTCACATTCTCCATCCTTTTTGATGATCATAGTAGAAGATGTTGGATGTTGAGTTGGACTGAATTGTGTGATTTGAGGTTGTGTTGGTACATTTGGAATGCTAATTGGTGGAGGCACTTGTCTGTTTTAATGAATTCCACTAGAGGGTTGTGCCTGATGTGTATTTCTATCAACTCTGGGCTGTTGACATTCTCGTGAAAAGTGCCCATAAAGCTGACAGTTGTAGCACGTAACTTTGGTTTTATCAAAACCAATTCTTGTCTTTTTGTCCATGTTTAATCCCCAATTTCTTTGTAGAAATCTTTTAGACCTGTATGTTATCATGGCCATGGACCGTTGCAGATCCATCTCTTCTACCATATCAGGTGGAAGCTCATCCAAATCCTGTTGAATGATTTGAGATGGAGTCAGACTTGCTCCTAAGAATGCTTTAAAACTAGTGGAAAAGGCTGCATATGCTGCCTTTTGCTCTTCACTTTGTAGAATGATAGTAAGAGCATCCATTGGTTTTTCAAGTCTGTGTATGTTTGATGTTTGAGGTTTTGGCTGTTTGTTTGAGTTGGATTTATGAGGGTGATGCTTGCTTTGGGGTGTGGCTTCATGTGAAGCATGAACACCAGTCTTCTTAGACTTGTGTTTGTTGCTGGATGATTCTGGTGCTGAACAGAATGAAGTGTCATGAGAATCCAAGAATTCTTCTTCTTCATCTTCTCCAGTGCTTGTGAGGAAAGCACTATTTGTGTGTTGGGTTTCTTTGAACTTATAAGCCTCTACATGTCTTATCTGGTTATTGTTCCTGGATTTTTCATCCATTTCCAATGCTTCAACCTTGGCTACTAGTGAGTCAAGGGATAGGGCCTCTAAGCCCAATGTTGCTTTCATGAGTGACACTGACTGAGTCCAACTCTCAAGCAATGTGTGCAACATTTTCTTGTTGATTTCAACAGTGTCATATTTAAGTCCATACACTATCATTTTATTGACAAGTTGGACGTATCTATGTAACTGTTGAGGGATGGACTCTTCATGGATGTGGTGGAAGGTCTCATATTGGGTCCTCAGTTTTTCCTTCTTGATTTCCCGTATCTCCTCACTACCTTCACACATGGTGTGAAGAACTTTCCACACCTCATGTGCTGTTTTGAAATTTTCAACAAGAGTTAAAATTTTGAAAAGGCAAAGTCATTGCAAGAATGCTGTAAACCTTCATGTCTGTTTTGACCCGTTTCAGGTCATCACCAGCTACACTCTTCAAACTAACTGGCTTTTGGATATTATAGTCAGGTCCTAATGTCAGTGGGATGTAAGGACCTTCTGTGATGGATGTCCATAGATCTGGATCTTGATATGTAATACAGTTTCTAAGCATAATTTTCCATTGCTTGAAATCTGATTTGTTCTTCAATTTAGGAGGTTTTAATCCACTGTTAGAACTCATCATTTCATCAGCCATGTTTGTTTAATTTTTTTTAACTTAATAATTTTCAAGTTAAATTTGTTTGTTTAAATTTTAGTCCGGTGCTAAAATTAAATTAATCCTAATTGTCTCTAGGATTTGTTTGTTAATTTGATAAACTATTTGTTTTTAATTGTTTACCAAATAAAAAATTATTTAATATTAATTAAATATCCTATGATTTGATTCTTTCTATGTCACGATTGACAAGAAAGATTATGTGAAAAGGAATATTTGTCCTTTTCCAAATTTAATGAATGGTCAAATCTTTCAGTCAAAACATTAAAAACACTAAGTTTGTCTTTTGCAGAAAACTTTTTGGATCAAAAAATTGTTTTTTTGAGAACTTTTAAAAGAAGAAAACTGTGCTTCTTCGGTTCTTCAAATCTACAAACACAAATCCCGTGAATTGTGTATGAGTTTTTTGATCAAAAACTAAGGTTTTTCTAGGGTTTGTTCGAAAAAACAACTGTTTAAATATTCAACAAAACAGATTGTTAAATTTAAAAACATAAATGTGTTCCTAGTGAGATTGTCACTAGTTTGTGATGATTATGAACAATATAACCGGTTTAGATTGTTCAAACAATGATTGGTTTTGATTAAAAACCAATAAAACAGTGAATAAACACTTGAAATGTTTGCAAAAACCCTTTAAATCCGACAGGGTTTTAAAGGTTTTGATGAAGATTTGCAGTTGAAAACCTTTTGTAGAATGTTGTTTAACAAATGATTAACAATACCCGTGTACTGTTTTATCACAAAAACCATAGAAAACTTGTGTTATGTGTGATATTCAAGCTGAAAAGCAACAACACTTCTTCAAAATGCACAAAATGATTCTGAAATCATGTTTGTTTGCATTTAATGAATGTTTATTAGTAAAAGAAGATGAGTTTGATGATGTTTCAGCTTGTGAATGTCTGTTTTGAAGCAAATGAATCACTGAAATCAAGGTTGTTGAATGAGAGGATCGAAATCAATGAATGATTGAGCCAAAGCTCTGATACCACCTGATGAAATCAACTTACACTCATGATGAAAATGAATAAAAGGTTGATTCCCAAAAGGATCTTTTCAATATCTCTCAACTTCAACACACTAACATTATGGTGCGGAAACCCATAATGATAGAGTATGAAATCAGTGTATGTGTGTGTTTGTGTGTGTATGGTGTGTGTGCAAGAACACAATGAAAATTAACTGCTTATTTGTATTGATTTCGTTCAAAAGCTTTCAAAGGATTAGGGTAGCATGCTATTTATAGTCTATACACATAGCTATATACAATTACCGAACTACCCTTATGTAAACGAATATTACATAAATAATCCTAAGTGTCTAAGCTATCCGCTATGGAGAATAAGTCATCCGCTATGGATGTTTGCTCATCCGCTATGGAGAAGATCTTGTCATACGCTGTGCATGGTTGTATGTTATCCGCTGTGGGATGTTCATCCGCTGTGGATGAACATCCCCTATGGAATGTTCATCCGCTGTGGATGAACATCCGCTGTATAATGTTATCCGCTGTCAGCATGTCATCCGCTGTGGGATCTTGTTCATCCGCTGCACACACTTAGACAAGGATTCTTCATCCGCTGCTATTGATTCTTCATCCGCTGTGGATTCTTCTCATCCGCTACGGGTACTTGGTCAAAATTTCTTTTATCTACAATTCTGAAAAAGAAATTTAAACAAATATTAGTGTTTGTTATGAATGATAATGATGCTAATGTGTTAGTAAATGATTGTTTGAATGTTAGAACACATTATGTTTGATATATGTCTGATATGGAAAGTATCATACTTTTATGCATTAATTCTTAATAAACTTGTTGAGTCCAACAAGCCCTCAAACATACATAACATCAACATGCATAAACCACCATAAAACGTCAAGACTTAACACTAAATTCTATTTCCCAAAATTTCAGAAAATTTCCAAGTGTGTACAACGCATGAACAATCTTACAGCGGATGGCTTAAAATTTTCTAAGTGTCCACAGCGGACAACCAAAGTCCACAGCGGATAGCCAAAATATTCTAAGTGTCCACAGTGGATGAACAAAGTCCACAGCGGATAGTTCACAAAATTTTACTAAGTGTTCACAGCGGATGAACAAAGTCCACATCGGATGAACAAAGTCCACAACGGACACTTGCAAAATCTGTCTAAGTGTCCACAACGGACGTGTAAAGTATACAGCGGATAACAAGCACATTTTTTTCTAAGTGTCCACAGCGGATGTGTAAAGTCTACAGCGGACACATGCATGATTATTTTCTAAGTGTCCACAGCGAACGTACCAAGTCCACAGCGGACACATGCAAAATATTTCTAAGTGTCCACATCAGACGTACCATGTCCACAGCGGACACCATGCAAATCCTAAGTGTCCACAGCGGACACTATAATATCACCTGTAATGTATCATATGAATTTTCTAGTTTCCAAACATCATTCAAACTTATACTTAGCATAGATCTAACATGTTACTCACTTAAAACATACTAAACGTCAACCCAACCATCACAGCAATCACATAAACACACATACATCATAATTTAGTCGTACATACATGGAAAATACATAGTTTGAGCAGAAAATAATTGTTTAATATGCATACCAGCCCCAAACAAGCGGAAACATGTAAAAGAGGGGATCTAGAACTCACCTATAATAGCTTTCAAGTGAAAACTCCTCAAACCCGAGAGCTACCTAGAGTTCTAGCACTAAGACACACAAAAAACAAGCTGCAAAACACAAAGAAAACACTTAAAGATAGGTCCAGAAGTTCAAACCCACTGAAAACCGAGAAGAAAACACTAAGAAACATCACCTTCTTGAAGATCTTTCTCTTTCTCTCTCTAGAACCGGTTGAGAACTTCTTCCTTTCATTTTTCAGCCGAAAGTGAGTATGAGGGAAAGGCATGGGCGGCCTTATCCCACTTTTTAACCCATTATGGGCAAGTTTGCCTCTTGCACACTTTTAACCCCTTTTCTTGAATAAATTCCATTTTTTCTCCCTTACTTTCTTTTCTTTTCTCTCTCTTTTTTTGCTGAATTTTTCGGGTGTTACAAGTCCACCCCCCTTATATAGGTTTCGTCCCCGAAACCTGTCACTCCTCGAACAGCTGTGGGTTATGTTGCCTCATTTCCTCCTCAGTCTCCCACGTAGAATCGGACCCCTTCCTGTGTCTCCACTGTACTCGCACAAGTGGAACCACTTTAATCCTTAGCTTCTTCTCTTTTCTGTCAATGATGGCCACTGGCTGCTCCTCATAATTAAGTCGTTCATCTACCTCGATGTCCTCGAGTGGCACGATCATATCCTCCTCATCTAAGCACTTCCTCAAATGAGATACATGGAACGTTGGATGAATTCCACTTAACTCATCGGGAAGCTCCAATCGATAGGCCACTTCTCCTACTCGAGCAATGATTTGGAAAGGCCCTATGTACCTCGGACTTAACTTTCCCCGCTTCCTGAATCAGATGATCCCTTTCCAAGGCGAGACCTTCAACATGACTCTATCACCCACTTTGAATTCAATCGGTCTACGTCTCTTATCGGCATACGACTTCTGTCTATCCTTTGCCGCCTTCATAAAGGCCTTGATCTTTTCCAACTTTTTGGTCATAGCCTTGATCACCTTAATGCTCCCCAACTCTTTCTTCCCGATATCACCCCAACATACAGGCGTTCTACACCTCCTACCATATAGCATCTCATATGGAGGCATACCAATGCTGGTGTGATAACTGTTGTGATATGAAAATTCAGCTAACGGTAAGCATTCGTCCTAACTTCCTCCGAAATCAATGACGCATGCTTGTAGCATATCTTCCAGTGTCTGAATCATCCTCTCTGACTGACCATCTGTCTGAGGATGGTAAGTCGTACTGATATGTAGCTTCGTCCCCATCTCATCATGAAATCTCTTCCAAACCTTAGATGTAAACCGAGTGTCACGGTTAGAGACGATGGACACCGGTACACCATGACAAGTCACAATCTCTTTGATGAACAGATCTACCAACCTCTCAGATGAATACGTCTCGCGGATCAGTAGAAAGTGAGCACTCTTCGTCAGTCGATCAACTATCACCCATATGGCATCGAATCCCCTTGCCTTATGCAGTAACTTCGTAATGAGTCCATGGTGATGTGTTCCCATTTCCACTCGGGTATATCCAAGGTTAGACCTTCCCATATGGCTTCTAGTGCTCCGCCTTTACTTGTAAACAAGTGAGGCACTTACTCACATACTCCGCCATATCGCGCTTCATTCCCGGCCACCAATAATCTTTTTTCATATCATGATACATATTTGTAGCACTAGGATGAATTGAGTATCGAGTCTTGTGAGCCTCATCCATGATGTTCCCATGTAGATCCCCATAACAAGGAATCAATATCCGCCTTGATCGGGTACGGACACCAAGAGTGTTCTCCCCTAACTCGGCGACTAGACCTTTCATCCTTCCAGAGTTAATCTGATCCTCTTTCAGCGCTTCATCCTGAAATTCCTTAACCTGCTTCATCACATCGGAGGTCATAACCAACTGATAAGCTTTCACCCAAATCGGCTCATGTCTCTCTTTTTGGCTAAGGGCTTCCGCCACCACATTGGCCTTACCCAGATGGTAATGGATCTCATAATCATAGTCTTTGATCAACTCTAACCATCTCCTTTGCCTCATATTAAGATCCTTCTGCTCGAAAAAGTACTTCAAACTTTTATGATCAGTGAAGACGGTGCACTTCGTCACGTACAAGTAGTGCCTCCAAATCTTCAATGCAAAGACCACAGCCGCCAACTCCAAGTCATGAGTAGGGTAGTTAGCCTCCAAATCTTCAACTGTCGGGATGCATAGACTATAACTTTTACCCGTTGCATCAGCACGCATCCCAATCCCGAATAAGAAGTATCCGAATAGACAACCAAGTCTTCATTCCCTTTGGGTAACATCAAGACAGGAGCTTGAGTCAATCTTGTCTTTAACTCTTCGAAAGCATTCTCCTACTCTCGACCCCATACGAACTTGACATCTTTACGCGTCAACTTGGTCAATGGTGAAGCTATCTTGGAGAAGTCTTGGATGAGTCTTCTATAGTAGCCCGCCAAACCCAAGAAGCTACAAATCTCAGATGGCGTCTTTGGAGACTTGCATTGCATCACTGCCACAACTTTCGCCGGGTCCACCATGATCCCTTAAGGATTAACTACATGACCTGAAAACTGAACTTCGCGTAACTAGAACGCACACTTGGAGAACATGGCGTACAGCTTCTCCCTTCTAAGCGTATCTAAAACTTCTCAAAGGTGCCTGGCATGCTCTTCTTCGCTCTTCGAATAAATCAGGATATCATCAATAAACACAATCACTGGTTTATCTAGCATAGGCTGACACACCCGATTCATCAAAATATCCTACTCCTTCACCTTCGGTTAGTGGTAACTAGATCGAAGATCTATCCTCGAGAACCAACTGGCACCTTGGAGCTGATCAAACAAGTCATCAATCCTTGGTAACGGATACCGATTCTTCACTGTCATCTCATTCAGTTCACGGTAGTCGATTCACATCCTCATGCTACCGTCCTTCTTTTTCACAAACAAGGCCGGAGCACCCCATGGAGAGATACTCGGTCGAATGGACCCTTATCTAATAGCCCTTGTAGTTGAGTCATCAATTCCTTCATCTCGGGGGAGCTAGATAATACGGCGCCTTAACAATAGGTTGGGCATCAGGCATCGGATCAATCTGGAACTCGATCTCGCAGTCCGGTGGCACACTTGACAAATCTTCTGGGAATACGTCTGGGAAGTCACACGCGACCGGTACGTCTGTCAATCATTGTACTGACGCATTGACATCCTTCACATAGGCCAGATAGGCACCACTTCCACGTTTCACACACTTCTTTGCTACAATTATCAAAATTACTTTCGAGATCGTACTAACCCTATCACCGTAGATCGTCACCAAACTCCCATCAGCCGCGGTCAGTCGAATCATCTTCTTATGACACAAGATGTTTGCCTCATTGGCCGCTAGCCAATCTATCCCTAGAAATATGTCAAATCTGCCTAAGGGCATCACGAATAACCTAGCAGAGAACCTATGGCCTTTCAACTCTATGCCACAGTCTTCTACCATATCAGAAATCTTGGTCGACTTACCTAAGGCGGTCTCTACATCGGAAGGCTCATAAATCTTCCTAGTCCTAGCGGGTAACTTATCACAGGAGGCATCAGAAATAAAACTACTACTAGCACCGGAATCAAAAAGCACAGAAGCATAAGTTGGTTTAAAAGAAATGTACTTAACACCGCATCGGGGTCCTCCCTAGCCTCCTCCCAAGTCATAGCGAATGCCCTGGCCTTTGCCTCTGCCCTCCTTCTCAGTCCCCTTTTTTTCCCTGGAGCTCTCAGCCCTCGGCTTCTTGCAGTCCCTGCTCATATGCCCCTTCTAGCCACAGTTGTAACATTTCACCACACGACAATCCCTTGCCGTATGGCCCTCCCTTCCACACTTAAAGAAGAGATTCGATCCCCACCTACATTCTCCTGCATGCCCCTTCCCACACTTCTTACAAACTTTTACTCCTAACTCGGTTGCAGCCACCTTGCTACCCTCTACCTTCGCCCTTTTGCCCTTGGGAGGGAAACCGCCACTACCAGCATGTTTTCCATTCCAGTTCTCCCCTCTCCTCTCATCTTCCCTTCTGGCCCTAATGACCCCAGTCACCACAGATGGTAAAATCATGTGCATGACTTGATGAACCCCTTCAACTATAGCCTCCTTCACTAAGGCCGTCAGATTAACGCTCTGATCCCCACCTACATGTTGATGAAACTCGGGCTCTTCAGGATCCGTTTCAGCAGTCCCAGCCCTGTTCCTCATGACACGTGGTCCAGCACCACATCCACCACAACCTCTACCTCGAGAAGCCTCCAAAGATCTACCACCAGCCATCTCTAAGCACTATAAGATTCAAACACCAACACAGTCATTCAAGGTAATAGGTCAGATTATGTCAAGTATAGTAAGTCCCTAATTACAGTGGATAGTTGTGATTAGCCACTTACTTTACTCTTCATCCCCCAAGATTTCCCTATCTAGACTATATCAGTATCCAAATCTACAAAGAGCACATAATTATAAGATGCTCTCGCGCGAGTGATAAAGTTCTCGCGTGGAGACAGTTTTCGCGCGAACAAATGCTCTTACATGAGAATAGCTGCGGGGAGAGAGAGACACTATAAATAGGCCCATGCACCCAATCTTCTCCGCTTCATGCGAAAAGTCCTGCTGTTGTGCTTGTGAAGAGAGAAGTTGGTGTTAGGTGGTGTCTAAGGTATGTATTCGTCGATATTCGATGTATTTATGCATGTATGAACCGCATGTAATGATATTGCACATGATTATGTAGCTTCAGCTTGAAACACTCTCGGTTTTGTGTTGTTCGTGTGCAAAGATATCGTAAGGTGAGTTCTAGTCCCCTCTTTTACGTGTTTTATCATGTTTTGGGGCTAATATACATACCTAAATGAATGTTTTATAAAAGAATGATGTTTATAACTATTATTGCATGTTTTGGATGTTAAAGTGGTTAAAAGAGCGATAACATGTGGATAAAGTTGTGTACAGCAGAAAAGTTATTGCACGGGAAGCGAGTTCTCGCGCGAAATGTAGTTTTTGCGGCTAACGGTTACTTTTCAAAAGTACTCGCGCGAATGATGATGTTCTCATGTGAACAGTTCTCGGGCGAAAGAGAAGTTCTCACGTGATGATTGAGTTCTCGCATGAAGGTTGAGTTGTCGCTTGATGGATGAGTTCTCGGGCGAAGATGGATGTTCTCGCATGAAAACTTTGGACTGTTACATGTTATGTTACCCCGTTAAAGCGTTAATAATGAATTAAAGTACGTATGTAGATATATTATATATATCATGATAGTTAAAGGCTAAAGAACGATGATAAAGTCACATGTGAGACGTTAAAGAACTTGAATAATAATTCAAGAACAGTTATCCTGTTACCCGATAAAGCACAGTTGTGAAAACGTTAAAGCGCGCTAAAGAAGTCTTGCAAGCACTGATAAAGGAGATATGCTTGGGGCATTATCGCATAGGAGCTACACATTGGTGTGCTCATATAGGGGTATACTTTGGGTATGCCCGTGCCGTTAAAGGAGATATGCTTCGTGCATTCTCACGTAGGAGCTACACATCGGTGTGCTCACATAGGGGTATACTTTGGGTATGCCCGTGCCGTTAAAGGAGAATTGTATTCATGTATTCTCACATAGGAGCTACACATCAGTGTGCTCACATAGGGGTATACTTTGGGTATGCCCGTGCAGCTAAAGGAGAAATAACATTCGTTGTGTTCTCACCTGGTAAAGGAACTAAGCTTCGTGCTAAGTTCAAAAGATAAAGTAAATGATTAAAGCTAAAGTAAAAAGATAAAGTATGGGTAATGTAGTGTAAAGCGATTGGTAAAGTAACGTATGGGTAACGTAATGGTACAGCGTAAAGTAAAGCAAAGCAAAGTAAAGTAATGTATGGGTAATGTAATGGTAAAATGGATGGTAAAGTAAAAGTTAAAGTATAATTATCAAATGAGTTCGGTAAGATGATGTGTACAGTTAATGTTTTTATGAATGTTGAAAATGATAAGGTGTGTGTTCATGTCAGAGTTTTGTTATTGTAAACCTAGGGCTCACTCAGCATTGGTGACTTTTTTATGCATATTAGATTGATAACTATGCTATACATTTTTGGGGGTGAGCTTGGCATGGATGGGAGAGAGCTACCTGGCACATGATCGAGACTGGCATCCCGGCATGGAGCTTTAGATAGATAGCTAAAGTGATCTTTTGATGTAAATGTTAAATGATAGAAATTTTCGTATGAAACTTTGATGTTCGAGAACTTGTGTTTCTGATGTCCAAATCCAACTGTGGGGTTTCTCTGAACAAGGCCTTACAAGTTGGTATCAGAGCCATAGTTTGAGAGATTTAGATACTTCGATGTCTAGACTCAAACTGAGAATGGGATCGATTAAGGGATGCCAGTGCCAGTAGCTCCATGCCAGGAAGGTTACGACTGTTAGAGGTTCCTTGAGGTTATAGTGCTATTAGTGAGATTGAGAGCTGATGTGACTCAGGATAGGAAACGTTTAGGACATGAAGAGTAAAGTAAGTACTTAATTACAACTGGCCACTGTCATTAGAAACTTACCTTACTTAACATGATCTGAACTATTACCTGGAATGATCATGTTAGCCTTTCGTATCTTACAGCAAGCTATGGCTGGAAGAAAAGCTATTCGAGGAGGTGCTCGTGGTGGTAGGGGTAGACCACCAGTCACCAGGAACCAAAAGCAGACAACCGAGGAGGTGCATGCGGACTCTGTTCACACTGCTAGTGAGGAAAACTCTCATCATTTTGAAGAGAGGATTACCTTGGAGCCTGTTTTCAGGGAGGCTATCACCGAAGAGGTCCACAAGACCCTTCAGGACATCATGCCTTTGATCATGAAGGAAGCCATAAAGGTGGTAACCAAGGAATGGACATTGGAGGCAAAGAACAAAGCTAGCAAGAAAGACAATGAAGGTACCGGGGAAGGCTCGGGGAAGGATGGGAAGGACAAGGGGGATGAAACTGATGGGGATTTAGCCAAAGGGTGTTTGTATCGCATCTTCAAGGGGTGCAATCCTCCATCCCTGGATGGCAAGGGTGGTGCTATTGCCACTCTCCAGTGGGTGTCTGAGATGGAAGAAGTGATTAAGATCAATGAATGTAGAGCTGACCAGGCTGTGAAGTTCGCAGCTCACTCATTTGTTAACGAAGCTATTCATTGGTGGAACACCATCAAGCAGACTAAAGACCCTCGTGAGTTTAGGAACTTGAAGTGGAATGACCTAAAAGAGATGGTCATGAGAAAGTTCTGCCCTCAGAATGAGATCGACAGGGTGGAAAGGGAATTTTTGGGTTTTAAAGCTAGAAGTATGACCCACAGGCAATACACATCTCACTTTAACGAGATGGCCAGGTTGGTGCCTCACCTGGTGAGTACTGAGGAGAGGAGGATGAAGTGTTATATGCAGGGTTTGCCTTCAAAGGTTAGGACGTATGTGAAGGCAAGCGGGGCCAAAGACCTTCTAGTCTTGGTGGAGTTAAGTGGGATAGTGTATGATGATGTGGTGACGGATGAGCCCATTGAGGGGGCAAAGAAGAAGAGTTGCTCGAGAAATGTGAAGCGAGAGAGAAATCAGAGGTCTGCTGCTCAGGCCAAAAAGATGAAGGTGGAATCGTCCGGTGATTGCCGGAAATATGGGAGAAAGCATGCTGGCAAATACAGGCTCGGTTCGAGTTTGTGTTTTAGATGTGGAAAGACGGGGCATTTCTCCAAGGATTGCCCTAATCTGGTAAAGTGCTACAACTGTGGCAAGTTGGGACACTACAGCCGAGAGTGTAAAGAGGCGAAAGTGGTTGACTCGGCTAAAAAAAAGGAGGCTGAGAAGGAAAAGAGAGTTGGTGACAAGCCAAGGGCCAAAGCTAGGGCTTTCATGATGACCAGAGAGGAGGCCAGAGCGGAACCTGATGTTGTATCAGGTATGTTTTTGGTTAACAACATACTTTCTTATATTCTTTTTTATTCTGGTGCAAGTAAAAGTTTCATAGCTGCTACCTTCTGTGATGTGATGAATGCTAAGGCCAAAGAAATAGATCATGTGTTTGAAGTAGAGACTACCATTGGAAAGACTACTAAGGTAACTGAGGCCTTAGAAGATTGTAGCATAGAATTGGAAGGTCATAGATTCCCCGCTAGGTTGTTTGTTATGACCCTAGGAGGATTTGACGTCATGTTAGGCATACACTGGTTAGCTGCCTATGAGGCTAACATAGTTTTTCAGAGGAAGATGATTCAGATGAAAGCGCCCAATTGTAGCTTAGTCACGATTTACAGCGATAGAATCTGTGAAGTTCCGAAGATTATTTCTATGATAAAGCCAGAGAAATTTATGAGATGAGGGTGCGGAGCATTCTTAGCATACGTTAAAGATGTTAAATCTGAAATTGTGAAGTTGATAGATGTGCACGTGGTGTGTGCCTTCCCGGATGTGTTCCCTGATGACTTGACAGAGTTTCAGATCGATCTTATGCCAGGAGCTCAGCCCGTCGCTAAAGCGCCGTATCATCTGGCTCCGTCAGAGTTGAATGAGTTGTTAGCCCAACTACAGGACCTTCTTGATAAAGGATTTATCAGACCGAACATTTCTCCTTAGGATGTTCCGGTGTTGTTTGTGAAGAAGAAGGATGGTAGCATGCGAATGTGTATAGACTACAGGGAGCTGAATAAGCTCACGGTGAAGAATAGATACCCGTTGCCTGACCAGTTGCAAGGTGCGAGTTGGTTCTCAAGGATTGATCTTCAGTCGGGTTATCACCAGCTAAAGGTTAAGGAACAGGATATCCCAAAGGCTACATTTCAAACGCGATATGAGCATTATGAAATTCTAGTGATGTCGTTTGGTCTAACCAATGCTCTTGCAGCATTCATGGACTTGATGAATAGGGTTTGTCGACCGATGCTCGATAAATCCGTGATAGTGTTCATAGACGATATCCTGATCTACTCGAAGAATGAGGGAGACCAAGCCTGTCACCTCCGCGAGGTGCTGGAGACTCTAAGAAAGGAGAAGTTGTATGCGAAATTCTCCAAGTGCGCATTTTGGTTACGCGAGGTGCAGTTTCTTGGTCAGGTGATTAACCCAGAGGGAATCATGGTTGATCCTGCTAAGGTGGAGGCGGTGATAAAGTCGAATTCGCCTAAAACGCCATCTGAAATCCGAAGCTTCCTCGGATTAGCGGGTTATTACCGGAGATTCATCCAGGATTTTTCCAAGATTGCCTCGCCGATGACCAAGTTGACGAGAAAGGATGTGAAGTTTGAATGGGGTGACAGACAAGAGAATGCGTTCATTGAGTTAAAGAAAAGATTGACACAAGCTCCAGTGCTAACGTTACCGGAAGGGAATGAGGACTTGGTTGTCTATTCCGATGCTTCTTATCAGGGGTTAGGGTGCGTGCTAATGCAGCGAGGTAAAGTCATAGCGTACGCATCTCGACAGTTAAAGGTTCACGAGGTGAACTTCCCTACCCATGATCTGGAGCTGGCTGCAGTGGTATTCGCGTTAAAGATATGAAGACACTACTTATATGGTGTCAAATGTACGATTTTCACGGACCACAAAAGCTTAAAGTATTTCTTCGAGCAGAAGGATCTTAATATGAGGCAGAGACGATGGTTGGAGCTCATAAAGGATTACGACTATGAGATTCATTATCACTCGGGTAAGGCTATCATGGTAGCTGATGTCCTAAGCCGGAAGGAGGATCGGGAACCAATTTGGGTGAGATCTTACAAGTTGATTGTGACTCCTGATATGATAAGGCAAATCTGCGAAGCTCAAAAAGAAGCTCTAAAGCCCAAGCACGTTAATGAAGAAAGGATGAAGGGGCAGATCGCGAACCTGGAAAAAGACGCCAATGGTGTCAAAACGAGGTTTGGGCGCAGGTGGATTCCTAGACATGGAGGTTTACGAGAGAAAGTGTTGGATGAAGCCCACAAGACTCGCTACTCCATTCACCCGGGAACTAACAAGATGTACCATGATCTAAAGAAGAATTACTGGTGGCCGGGAATGAAAGCCGACGTAGCAAGGTATGTAGAAACGTGCTTGACCTGTCTCCAGGTTAAGGCCGAGCATCAGAAGCCATACGAGAAAATCCAACCCTTGGAAATTCCTGAATGGAAGTGGGAGCATACTACTATGGATTTCATAACAAAGCTACCTCGTACAGCTAAGGGTTATGATGCCATATGGGTCATAGTGGACAGACTGACAAAGACTGTTCACTTTCTACCCATCCGAGAGACGTATAACTCGGAGCGGCTTACCGAAGTGTTCATTAATGAGATAGTTTCCCATCATGGTGTGCCAGTGTCGATTGTCTCCGACAGGGATATGCGGTTTACATCCAAATTTTGGAAGAAGTTCAATGATGTGATGGGAACTAGATTGCACATCAGTACAGCATACCACCCACAGACGGATGGCCAATCCGAAAGGACTATCCAGACCTTGGAGGACATGCTTTGGGCGTGCATCATAGACTTTGGCGGGAGCTAGGATAGTCATCTACCTTTGGCAGAGTTCTCATACAATAACAACCACCATGTCAGTATTGGTATTCCCCCGTATGAGATGTTGTATGGCCAGAGGTGTAGGACCCCAATATGCTAGTGAGATATCAGTTAGAAGGAGTTAGGGAGTATTGAGGTCATCGATACGACCAATAAAAAGTTGGGCAGGATTAAAGCCTATATGAAAGCCGATAAAGATAGACAGAAATCCTATGACGACAAACGTCGAAGACTTATTGAGTTTAACGTCGGTGAAAGAGTGGTGCTAAAGGTGTCACCTTGGAGAGGAATCATTCGATTCCGAAAGAGAGGAAAGTTGAGCCCTCGATTTATTAGGCCTTTCAAGATCGTATCCCGTATGGAGGAAGTGGCGTATAGGCTGGAACTACCAGATGCATTGAGTGAAATACATCCTACCTTCCACGTATCACGCCTGCATAAGTGTCTAACAGACGAAGACGCTCATGTTCCACTGAAAGACGTAGAGATTGATGAAAGACTGAACTACGTGGAACAACCCGTAGCAATAATAGACAGAAAGGAGAAACGACTGAAGAATAAAGTAGTTCCACTCGTCCGAGTACAGTGGAAGCATAGAAAGGGGTCGTAGTCCACTTGGGAATGCGAAGATGAGATGAGACAACATTATCTTCAGTTATTTTAGGAATGACTGGCTTTGGGGACGAAACCCAAATAAGGGGGGTGGACTTGTAATGCCCTGAATTTTTGATTGAAGGCGAAGTTCTCGCACGAGAGAGAGAGAGAGAGTTCTCGCGTGAGTGATAAAGTTCTCGCGTGGAGGCAGTTTTCACGTGAACAAACGTTCTCGTGCGAGAACAGCTGCGGGGAGAGAGATCACTATAAATAGGCCCATGCACCCAATCTTCTCCGCTTCATGCGAAAAGTCTTACTGTTGTGCTTGTGAAGAGAGAAGTTGGTGTTAGGTGGTGTCTAAAGTATGTATTCATTGATATTCGATGTATTTATGCATGTATCAACAATATGTAATGATATTGCACATGATTATGTAGCTTCTGCTTTAAACACTCTCGGTTTTTTGTTGTTCGTGTGCAAAGATATCGTAAGGTGAGTTCTAGTCCCCTCTTTTATGTGTTTTATCATGTTTTGGGGCTAATATGCATACCTAAATGAATGTTTTGTAAAAGAATGATGTTTATAACTATTATTGCATGTTTTGGGTGTTAAAGTGGTTAAAGGAGCGATAACTTGTGGATAAAGTTGTGTACAGCAGCAAAGTTATCGCGCGAGAAGCAAGTTCTCGCGCGAAATGTAGTTTTCGCGGCTAACGGTTACGTTTCAAAAGTACTCGCATGAATGATGATGTTCTCGCGTGAACGGTGAGTTCTCGCGCAAAAGAGGAGTTCTCGCGCTAAGATTGAGTTCTCACGCGAAAGTTGAGTTGTCGCTTGAAGGATGAGTTCTCGCGCGAAGATGGATGTTCTCGCGTGAAAACTTTGGACTGTTACGTGTTATGTTACCCTGTTAAATGTGCGTTAATAATGAATTAAAGTACGTATGTAGATATATTATATATATCATGATAGTTAAAGGCTAAAGAATGATGATAAATTCACACGTGAAACGTTAAAGAACTTGAATAATAATTCAAGAAGAGTTACCATGTTACCCGATAAAGCACAGCTGTGAAAACGTTAAAGCGCGCTAAAGAAGTCTTGCAAGCACTGATAAAGGAGATATGCTTGGGGCATTCTCGCATAGGAGCTACACATCGGTGTGCTCACATAGGGGTATACTTTGGGTATGCTCGTGCCGTTAAAGGAGATATGCTTGGTGCGTTCTCGCATAGGAACTACACATCAGTGTGCTCACATAGGGGTATACTTTGGGTATGCCTGTGCCGTTAAAGGATAATTGTATTCATACATTCTTGCATAGGAGCTACACATAGGTGTGCTCACATAGGGGTATACTTTGGGTATGCCCGTGCAGCTAAAGGAGAAATGAAATTCGTTGTGTTCTCACCTAGTAAAGGAACTAAGCTTCGTGCTAAGTTCAAAAGATAAAGTAAACGATTAAAGCTAAAGTAAAAAGATAAAGTATGGGTAACGTAATGTAAAGTGATTGGTAAAGTAACATATGGGTAACGTAATGGTACAACGTAAAGTAAAGTAAAGTAAAGTAAAGTAATGTATGGATAATGTAATGGTAAAATGGATGGTAAATTAAAATTTAAAGTATAATTATCGAACGAGTTTAGTAAGATTATGTGTACAGTTAATGTTTTTATGAATGTTCAAAATGATAAGGTGTGCGTTTATGTTAGAGTTTTGTTCTTGTAAACCTAGAGCTCACTCAGCATTGCTGACTTTTGTATGCATATTAGATTGACAGGTATGCAATACAAGGATCCCCTTCGAGTCGATCCCAAGGATCGATCTCCCTTCGAGTAAATAATAGACTCCCTTCGAGCTAATCTAAATGATTGAACTCCCTTCGAGTCAACCCCGCGTATTGAACTCCCTTCGAGTCAATCTCAATGATTGCACTCTATCACTCGGGTCAATCTCATGGCTTAACCCCTGACGAGTCTGTTGCGACAACATGGTCGTTCACCTCAATCATTTGGTTCCAAGACTTTCATTCTTTCATTACGTTCCACTTTTCATTATCGTTATCTTTCACTTCGTTACATAATACTTTACGTTCATTCATGGCCATACATCAAACCACGTAAAGTCATACATCATACACAACGTATAATATAACATAATACATACGTTTTGAAAACGGTTTAACGAAGAAAGATAACACCACACACACAACATAAACCACATCACAACATCATACATACATCAAGCATAAGACAACACATCACAACAGGACCTATCTCAAACATCCACCTCTTAAAGCCCTTAGAAAACCTTAAGTCTAAAACGAGGCACATTAAAACATTCTAGGCCCATCAGCATAAAATTCTAAGTATAAACAGCCTGGGCCCATTACAACTATGCAGGCACATAAGCACTACTTAGGCGCTTTACAGCTATGTGGGCGCTTCAACACTTAAGGGCATGGGAAACTCTGGGCGCATGGGCACTATTTGGGCGCATGACCAACACTTAGTCGCATTTTCACTTATTCTGGACGCATGGCCACTATTTGGGCGCATGGGGTCACTTGGGCACATGAGCAACACATGACCAACATTCTGGGTGCATGAGGGTACTGTTTGGGCTCCTGACTACTGGTTGGGCACATGGAGGTCAGTTAGGCGCATGAACACATTCTAAAAATATTTCTAACTACCCAAAACACCCGATAATCATTCTAACACTACCCAAACATAGATCTAACATTCTAAGGCCCTTAAAACATGCTAACAACAATTCTAACCCCCAAACAACCTCTAAAACATCATCAAAGCTAAAACCACAGAACATCATTCGAGCAACAACAAGCATACACATACGGTTCCTTTTAAAATGTTTTCTTAGTATGCATAACAGCCCAAAAACTTCGAAAACCAGAAAAAAGAGGGGTCTAGAAACTCACCTTAAAGCAGATCTTCGAACAAAACACCTCCGACCCGAAACCCACTTGCTACAGCAGCTTCAAAAATCCCGAACACAACCTCTAAACACTGAGAACTTCGGTTACAAGCTGCAAATTAAATTAAAACCAAACATAAACTCAAGAACTAACCTTTTTGTAGCTTCTTCTTCCTTCTTCTTCTCAAAACCGAGTTTCCTTCTTCTTCTTTCTGCTTTGGCCGACAGCCAAAAGCAGATTTGCTTTTAAAGAGGTGGCCATACCTCTTTTATTATTAAAGTAATAGACTTTTGTCCTTTTACCACTTTAGCCCCTCAACTTGTGCCCATTATCTTTTCTTTCTTCGTACTTTCCCTTTCTCTTCTTTCAAATAAAATTCGGGGTGTTACAAGTCCACCTCCCTTATATAGGTTTCTTCCCCGAAACCTGTCGCTTCTCGAACAGTCACGGGTAATGCTGTCTCACCTCTTCCTTGATTTTACACGTAGGCTTAGTCTCCTTCCGGGCTCTACTGTACTTGCACAACTGGAAGCACCATTCTCCTTAGGCCTTCTTTCCCTTCCATCAGAAATGGCCCTCAGTTGCTCCACGTTGTTGACTCTTTCATCCATCTCGGTATTCTCAAGTGGCACGATCGTATCCTCATCGATTGAGCACTTTCTCAAACGAGATACATGGAATGTCGGATAGCTCCACTTAACACGTCGGGTAGTTCCAGTTGACATGCCACTTCTCTTACCTGAGCAACAATTCAGATTGGTCTTTTATACCACAGTATTAACTTTACTCACTCTCTAAATTGGGTGATCTCCTTTTCCAGAACGAGGCCTTCATCATTACTCCATCACTGTAGGTCAGCATCGAACTCTTGTCAGGCGTGGTTAATCAAACCACCTTCTTGCAACACTCGGTGTTTGCCTTATAGGCTGCTAGCCAATTCACCAGAAGGTGTACCTCTATCCACCTACGTCTCTCCTGAACGGCTTAGCAAGAAACACACGCTATCTTCAATTCTATCGCGCAATCTTCTAGGGCATCAGGTAACCTAGTGGACTTACCAATAGCAATTTCTACATCGAAGGCTCATCGATCTTCCTACTCCTAACGTGTAACTTAACCCAAAGGTAGCAGGAATGAAACTACTACAAGTACCATAATTAAAGCTCAAATGCACAAGTTTAAATTACCAGAAACGTACCTGACATCGCGTCGAAGTCCGCTTTAGCCTCCTCCCGGTCAGGGCAAATGCTCTAACCTTCGTCCTCTGTTCTCCTCATTCTGAACCCCTTTCCTTGTCCCGGAGCTCTCAGCCCTTAACTTCGTGCAGTCTATGCTCCTGTGTCCACCCTCACCACACCTGTAGCATCTCATTGCGTGACAATCCCTCACCAGGTGGCCCTCCTTCCCGCATTGAAAACAGAGATTCGATCCCCGCTTACATTCTCCTGCATGCTCCTTCCCACATTTCTTGCATGCCCTCGCTTCCCTTGTTAACATCCTTGGATCATCCATCCTCACCTTCTTACCACCAGCCTCAAATCCACCATTGTCATCATCCCGCTTTTCGTTCCCACTCTTAACATAGTCCCGCTCCTCCTCTTCGTCCATTATTGCCATTGCCTCTCACTCGTCGTACAACCTCCCTGCCAGATCAACCACCAACCTAAACGTGCCTGGTTGGCCAGCGATCAGATGTCTGAGAATATCTGTTGGTAGACCTTGAATATACCTTTTTATCTTTTGTGACACAGGAATCACCTGATCTGGCACCAGCCTTGCCATCTCGTTCAACTTCGTGGTGTACTGTTGGTGAGTCATCGTTCCCGCCTCTAGCTGCAGGAACTCCCTCTCAACTTTGTCGATTTCTCTATGAGGACAAAACTCCTCAATCACCAACCTTTTCAGATCCTTCCACCTCATCCTACCGATTGCTATGGTGCCCTCAACCTGGACAATGTTGTCCCACCAGCACAAGGCTGAATCCACAAATGAGTGGGTAGCAAACTTCACTTTCTGATCCTCGCGGCACTCGCTAATGTCAAGTACCGCTTCCATCTCTCTCACCCAACGTTGTGCAGCAGCAGCACTGCCATTTCCATCAAACACAGGAGGCCTACACCTTTGGAATGCTCCATAGCTGCATCCCTTCGCAGTCTCCTGCACAGCTTCCTCCTTCTCCTCATCGTCACCGGAGACAACCATGTCAGCATCAGGCTGCTCCATATCCCTAGAACCTCCAGCTTCACCCCTCCGTCATACGGTTCTCCTCTTCTCACTCTCCTTCTTCTCATCCTCCTTCATAACTCTAATGACCTCGGTCACTACAGTTGGTAGAATCATCTGCATGACCTGATGGACGTCCTCTTCTACTGCCTCCTTCATTGAGGCTCTCTGATTAGCACTCTCGTCCTCTCCGTCCTGGTGACGAAGCGCTGGCTCATCAGGATCCGTTTCAGCAGTCTTAGCCCTGCTCCTCGTGGCACGCGGCCTAACACCACGTCCACCATGACCTCCACCTCGTGAAGCCTCAGAAGACCTACCACCAGCCATCTAAACACTACAAGATTCAAACACCAACACGGTCAATCAAGGTAATAGCTCAAGTTATGTCAAGTATAGTAAGTCCCTAATCACAGTGGCCAGTTGTGTTTAGCCACTTACTTTACTCTTCATTCCCCAAGCATTTCCTATCCTGACTACATCAGTATCTAAATCTACACAAAAGCACACAAGCCACATAACATGCGCACATAATACCGGTTAACATTAACTTACATAAAACCCTTTTACATAAAACTCTTACCTGTAGGCATGTAGCTACTAGGATTGGCATCCCTTTCCTTTCGTCCCATTCTCAGTTTAAGATTAGGTTTTTGAAAATATTTACCCAATTCTCTTAAACTTTAGCTCTGATACCAACTTGTAAGGCCCCGTTCCCGAGACGCTTACAGCTGGATCGTCATTGCATAAAATATTTAAAACAAACATTACTTTTGCAGCAGAATTTAAAAACTTTCATTTATAATTAAAACATCTCATTACATCACATAAATCGTTTACATCTATGATTACAACATCATATCAAAATGTGGATGCCAGACTCAAAACGTTCCCAGTAGCGTATGCATCCATGCCTGCAACTCCTCAGCATCAACAAAATACCTGCCAACTATCATGCATACAAAAAGTCAGCGACGCTGAGTGAGTTCTAGTTTTATAAATAAAATACTTTACTTTCTTTAAATCATAACCTTCGTAATCGTATGTGATCACACATCATACGTACACATTGATAATATTTATTATTATCTTCATCATCGTTCATTTCGTACGTTTCGTCTTTCATCATTATCTTTCACTTTAATCTAGATCCTGTCTCATGCAATACCCGACTCATGTCCGAAGACCGACAGTACCGGGGTACGCAACAAGGATCCCCTTCGAGTCGATCCCAAGGATCGATCTCCCTTCAAGTAAATAATAGACTCCCTTCGAGCCAATCTAAATGATTGAACTCCCTTCGAGTCAACCCCGCGGATTGAACTCCCTTCGAGTCAACCCCGCGGATTGAACCTCCCTTCGAGTCAATCTCAATGATTGCACTCTATCACTCAGGTCAATCTCATGGCTTAACCCCTGACGAGTCTGTTGCGACAACATGGTCGCTCACCTCAATCATTTGCTTGCAAGACTTTCATTCTTTCATTACGTTCCACTTTTCATTATCTTTATCTTTCACTTCGTTACATAATACTTTACGTTCATTCATAGCCATACATCAAACCACGTAAAGTCATACATCATACACAACGTATAATATAACATAATACATACATTTTGAAAACGGTTTAACGAAAAAATATAACACCACACACACAACATAAACCACATCACAACATCATACATACGTCAAGCATAAGCCAACACATCACAACAGGACCTATCTCAAACATCCACCTCTTAAAGCCCTTAGAAAACCTTAAGTCTAAAACGAGGCACATTAAAACATTCTAGGCGCATCTGCATAAAATTCTAAGTATAAACAGCCTGGGCGCATTACAACTATGCAGGCACATGAGCACTGCTTAGGCGCTTTACAGCTATGCGGGCGCTTCAACACTTAAGGGCATGGGCAACTCTGGGCGCATGACCAACACTTAGTCGCATTTTCACGTATTCTGGACGCATGGCCACTATTTAGGCGCATGGCCTTGGGCGCATGGGGTCACTTGGGCGCATGAGCAACACATGACCAACATTCTGGGCGCATGAGGGTACTGTTTGGGCGCCTGACTACTAGTTGGGCACATGGAGGTCAGTTAGGCGCATGAACACATTCTGAAAATATTTCTAACTACCCAAAACACCCGATAATCATTCTAAAACTATCCAAACACAGATCTAACATTCTAAGTCCCTTAAAACATGCTAACAACAATTCTAACCCCCAAACAACCTCTAAAACATCATCAAAGCTAAAACCACATAACATCATTCGAGCAACAACAAGCGTACACATACGATTCCTTTTAAAATGTTTGCTTAGTATGCATAACAGCCCTAAAACTTCGAAAACCAGAAAAAAGAGGGGTCTAGAAACTCACCTTGAAGCAGATCTTCGAACAAAACACCTCCGACCCGAAACCCACTTGCTACAGCAGCTTCAAAAATCCCGAACACAACCTCTAAACACCGAGAACTTCGGTTACAAGCTGCAAACTAAATTAAAACCAAACATAAACTCAAGAACTAACCTTTTTGCAGCTTCTTCTTCCTTCTTCTTCTCAAAACCAAGTTTCCTTCTTCTTCTTTCTGCTTTGGCCGAGAGCCAAAAGCATATTTGCTTTTAAAGAGGTGGCCATACCTCTTTTATTATTAAAATAATGGACTTTTGTCCTTTTACCACTTTAGCCCCTCCACTTGTGCCCATTATCTTTTCTTTCTTCGTACTTTCCCTTTCTCTTCTTTCAAATACAATTCGGGGTGTTACATTTCATTGTAGTTCATAATCGTTCATTTAGTACTTTATTATCTTTCACCTCTATCTAGATCCTGCCATATGCTATGTCCCATCATTGGTGCACGAAGCGACTACAGTCTTGGGGGCAATTGGCAAGGATCCTGTTTCGTACGTTTCCATTAATAACAAAGACTAACTTTTATGTGTGCACTCAGCATAGTGTCAAGGTGGCAACCCATAATGAGTTGTGAACCCTTTTCTAATATGCTTGCAAGACTTTAATTTTTTCATTACGTTCTACTTTTCATTATCTTTATCTTTTACTTTCATTACAATAATACTTTACGTACATAAGCACATATCACACCACGTAAAGTCACATTATAATACATAATATAGAACATCAACAACAACCCTCAAACATACATAACATCAACAAGCATAAACCACCATAAAACGTCAAGACTTAACACTAAATTCTATTCCCCAAAATTTCAGAAAATTTCCAAGTGTCTACAACTCATGAACAATCTTACAGCGGATGGCTTAAAATTTTCTAAGCGTCCACAGCGGACAGCCAAAGTCCACAGCGGACAACCAAAATATTCTAAGTGTCCATAGCGGATGAACAAAGTCTATAGCGGACAGTTCATAAAATTTTACTAAGTGTTCACAGCGGATGAACAAAGTCCACAGCGGATAAACAATGTCCACAGGGGATGAACAAAGTCTTTAGCAGATGAACAAAGTCCACAGCGGACACATGCAAAATCTGTCTAAGTGTCCACAGCGGACGTGTAAAGTCCACAGCGGACAACAAGCATATTTTTTTCTAAGTGTCCACAGCGGCCGTGTAAAGTCCACAGCGGACACATGCATGATTATCTTCTAAGTGTCCACAGCAGACGTACCAAGTCCACAGCGGACACATGCAAAATATTTCTAAGTGTCCACAACGGACGTACCATGTCCACAGCGGACACTATAATATCACCTGCAATGCATCATATGAATTTTCCAATTTCCAAACATCATTCTAACTTATACTTAGCATAGATCTAACATGTTACACACTTAAAACATACTAAACATCAACCCAACCATCACAGCAATCACACAAACACACATACATCATAATTCAATCGTACATACATGGAAAATACATAGTTTGAGTAGAAAATAACAGTTTAATATGCACACCAGTCCCAAACAAGTGGAAACATCTAAAAGAGGGGATCTAGAACTCACCTCTAACAACTTTCAAGTGAAAACTTCTCAAACCCGAGAGCTACCTGGAGTTCTAGCACTAAAACACACAAAAACAAGCTGCAAAACACAAAAAAAACACATAAAGATCGGTCCAGAAGTTCAAACCCACTGAAAACCGAGAAGAAAACACTAAGAACCTCATCTTCTTGAAGATCTTCCTCTTTCTCTCTCTAAAACCGGTTGAGAACTTCTTCTTTTCCTTTTTCAACCGAAAATGAGTATGAGGGAAAGGCATGGGCAGCCTTATCCCACTTTTGAACCCATTATGGGCAAGTTTGCCCCTTGCACACTTTTAACCCCTTTGCTTGAATAAATTCCATTTTTTTCTCCCTTACTTTCTTTTCTTTTCTCTCTCTTTTTTTGGCTGAATTTTCTGTGTGTTACATGGTCATCCCCCACATATAACCTTACCGATTGGCCATATAGAAAGTCCACCCAAAGAGAAATGGATGGGCAACAAATCCGAACCTCCCTTAATAATGTAGTCCTATCAACTAAGTTAAAGGCATTAGAGAAATCGACGGTTAACTAAAAACCCATCTGAGTGAAACTTATTTACAACCCTTTTCACGCTATGGAGCACTGCCTCTTCTCCACTAGGGATCCCCACCCCAAATTGGAAGTCGCTAAGGTATTTAGCCATCTCCTTCCCAACACCCCTCATAGCCATCTTAAAGACTAGCCTCCTCCAAATCGGACCCACAACAATAGACCTAATCCCGTTATCTGGTTTTAAATGAGCAATTACAGGATGGATGATCTCTAAGAAAATATCATTTCCAGCTATCATAAACAAGCCCTTAAGCTTACAGTAGATAGCACAGTATATGAGACCAAATTGTACATATGTATTAGTTTGGTACAACTAGGATGGTTGATGATACAAACACTTTAACATGTTACCAACACTATCAGGAAATACTGCGTTAACATTTTGATAGAAACACGAAGTAATTTTTTAACACCCATGAAAAGAATTTCTCTTTGTGTCATTGATTGTACTACAACTAATAAATACCTTGAAATAGAACTAGACTATGCAAAAGTTTAATAAAAATATTACATGTTATGTTTCTTTTAATTCTACCATTATAAATAGTATGGAAAGCTTATTAATTTAGCTTATTTATAACATAAAAACCTATGATTTTTGATTAATTAAAAAAAACTAAAATAAATCAAATGATAAATTAAGAGGTGAAATATGGTATTTTAAGATAATAAATCAATCGATTAGTAATTATAAGAAAAACATATGAAGCTTACTCTAATCTAAACTTATATATTTAAAATATCTTAATTAATTTTTAAAAATAACATTAAATAATAAATAAATTAAAAGATGAAATATGGTATTTTTAAACATATATATTTTAAAATATTTTAATTCATTAAAAAACTTAAACTATCATCAAATAATAAACAAATCAATAAATAATTATAATTATAATTATAGCATAATTATATGAATTAAATTTGATTTTATGACTTTAGGAAAAAATTTATTTTTAAAACAAACAAGATAATTTAATTTGTGTTTTACCTATTAATATAAAGGCTTAAGTGAAAATAAATCAAACCTATACGATTTAATTTGTATCTATGTTGAGACGTGTTTTTTTATCTATGTTTTTATTTTAATTTTGTTGAAAATTAGTAAGTCCTTCGCCGTAAGACACGGTGTTCTCCCGCTAGATAACAAAAATGGATCACTATTTTAATGATACTAAATATATTATTGCAATCATATTGAATGCATTAGTTGTTATCAAGTTTAAAAATGATGATCAAAAAAGTTATATCGAGTTAACCCGAATAGACCCTTTTAAATGGCTAAAGAGTATACTTGTTTCTCATGAAACTCCTCCACTTTTTTCACATGTTATATACATCTAACATACTTTTTCCATGTCAGTGAATACAATACTTTTTGTCTTTAATTTTTTGTTTATAATATTTTGAATATAGTATTTAATTAATATCAGATGGTTAAATATTATTTTCAAATGTTTAGTTAAATGGCTATATTGAATCCAAATTTGGAACATGCTAAATTGTTTGTTTTATAAAAACCTTTTGAAATCATAGTTGTGTACTTATATTTAATATAAAAGTTATTTATGAAAATGAAATAACTATTACAAAATCATTGTTGAGCGTAGCTAAGTCGATACGTCCCAAATCATGCCCACGCTTATTTTGATATGTGTTAATTTCAACTTGTTATATATCTTGTTTGACGTGTCAATTTTATTGCTTTTTGTTAATAATACATATCATCATAACATTAATCATGTGGTCATGTTGGTTGGGTTTTTCATGTAGTTATTAGAGCAAGTTATAAATATTGGTTTTCTCTTGTAACATCTTTATAAAATAGTTGTATGTTTTTATATCAATTGAGAAAGAAATTACCATTTCATATCCGTTATCCTCTTTTTAGTTTAGTGTAACACCCGAAAACTTGGTCAAATAAATAGAAAAGAAAAGTATATATAAGAAATAAAAGAAGGAGCAAAAATAAGGGGTGTAAAGTGTAAAAGTACACCAAAAAATCAAAAATATGTGTATAAAGGGCATGGTCGCCCATGCTCTTTCTGCTGCTGCTGCTACCGTAAGAAAAGAAGGAGAAAGAGCTGAAAACCCTTGTTTCTCTCGGTTGTGAAGAAGAAAGGCTGCATTCTTCGAAGGTTAGTGTGTTTATATATTAATTGGTTCGGTTTCTTTGTGGTTTCACCCTTAGAAACCGATTATTAAGTGTTTTGGTGTTTTGGTGCTTGTTTATGCTTGTTTTTAGGTGTTTGAGCTCTAGTGCAGGCAAGTTTGGAGGAGTGTTACTTGTTTGCTGATATAGGTGAGTTCTAGACCCCCGTATTTCTTGTGTTTTAAAGGTGATTGGGGCTGAAAATGCATCAAAATGGTTTTCAAGGCTTCATTTATGTATATATGTGTATGCTCATGCTTTATAATGTTTATGTGTTGGGTATGCTTAGAATAGTTTGTTTAAGCTTCGAACAGGTGATGAAATAGATCTAGGTTGATTCTGAAATGTAGAAATGCATAACTGGTTGCCATCGCCCAAACAGGGCCCATGCGCCTAGAATTATAGCATGAAACTGCCTAAGTATAGGCCATGCGCCCAAATAGGGCCCATGCGCCTGGGGATTTCCTTAGAAAATCCTAAGTGGGGGTTCATGCGCCCCAATAGTGTTCATGCGCCTGAAACTTTTGCCTGATAAGCCAAGTATAATCTCATGCGCCTGAATAGTGTCATGCGCCCAAAACTTTTCTCTGGTGACTAAGTGTAGTCTCGTGCGCCTGAAAGGTTCATGCGCCTAAAATCTTAGGAAAATGACTAAATGTAAGTCTCATGCGCCCAAATAGTGATGATGCGCCTAAGCAGTGCTCATGCGCCTGCATAGTTCCCATGCTCCTGAAAAACTTAGAAAATTTTCAGGAATTTTGAAGAAATCAGAATCTTAGGGTTTGACTTTGGGTTGACCTGCTGATATTATTTGATTATTTTATTCATGCTTTATGGTTGTTCTTTTGTTCCCTGTTACTATATTATTGTGTGACTTTACGTGGGTTGCTTATGCTCGTAAAGTAATATTATTAATCAAGTGAAAGATTAATATTAACGAAAAGTGGAACATAAAGAACAAATGAAGTCTTGTAAGCCAAGGTTGAGGTGAGTGACTGTGTTGTCACAAAAGACTTGTATGCCAAAGTTGAGGTGAGTGACTGTGTTGTCACAAAAGACTCGTAAGCCAAGGTTGAGGTGAGTGACTGTGTTGTCACAAAAGACTTGTAAGCCAAGGTTGAGGTGAGTGACTGTGTTGTCACAAAAGACTCGTAAGGGATTCAATCCATGAGATTGACCCGAGTCCTTGTCGCGTACCCCGGTACTGTATCGGTCTTCGGGCATGAGTCGGGGGTATTGCATGGGACAAGACCCAGATAAAAGTAAAAGATAATACGATATGAACGATGGCGAAGATAATAATAAGGGTTATCAATGTGTATGTATTATGTGTGGTGATACGAAAGAAATGTACGGTATTTTAAAGGGTATTTTGATATACAACTCCTATAAGGTATTTTATTGTTTTAAAACTAGAACTCACTCAGCAATGCTGACTTTTATGCATTTTTAGTTGGCAGATAAATATTGCTGAGGATGGCACTCGGGAAGGCTACTCGTTGGGGCAAGACTGACATCCGTTCTTGATTAATAACATTGTTGTTTTGTAATGCATTTTAATGATCTTTTGTAATTGGTAACAAACATACATGTATTGCTTAGCAACAGAATTTATTAATTAATGAATGGTTTTTTGTTGTTGAATTCCGCTGCAATGTTTAATGAAATTTGTAATGATTTTAATTAATTATGCTGTGATTGACCAACTGTGAGGTCTCCATGAACAGGGCCTTACAAGTTGGTATCAGAGCCAAAGTTTAAGAGAAATGGGTAAATACTTTCAAAAACCTAAACTTAAACTAAGAATGGGACGAATGGAGGGATGCCAGCCCGAGTAGCTATATGCCATCAAGTATTTCTTTTCACAATGTTAACCGGCATTATGTGCGTGTGCTATTTGATTTATGTGCCTTTAGTAGATTTGAATACTAATATAGTCAGGATAGGAAATGCTCGGGGGATGAAGAGTAAAGTAAGTGGCTAATCACAACTAGCCACTGTAATTAGGGACTTACTATACTTAACATAAACTGAGCTATTACCTTGAATGATCGTGTTGGTGTTTGAATCTTATAGTGTTAGAGGATGGCTGGGGGAAGATCATCGAAATCTTCTCGTGGTGGAACATGGGGCGTTCGTGGTAGGCCATGTAGTACAAGGAACAAGACCAAGACCGCAAAGACGGCTCCTGTTGAGCCTGAGCTTCATCACCCGGAGGGAGTGGTTGAGAGTGCGAATCTGAGAGCCTCAGTGAAGGAGGCAGTGGTGGAGGAGGTGCACCAAGTCATGCAGACGATCCTACCGTCTGTCGTGACTGAAGTAATCCGAGCTGTTAGGGAGGACGAAAGGAAAGAGGAGGAGGAGAGGAGGACGCCTGCTGGAAGAAGGGGTAATATAGGGAATCATGAAGAGGAGGAGCTGAATATTAGAGGGGGAGCCTCCAGTGATAAGGAGGAAGTGGTTGTGCGGGAAACCGCAAGGGGATGCAGCTATGGGGCATTCCAAAGGTGTAAACCCCCTACTTTCGATGGCAATGGAGATGTTGTTACTGCTCACCGCTGGGTGAGGGAGATGGAGGCAGTACTAGAGATTAGTGAGTGTCAGGAGGACCAGAAGGTGAAGTTTGCCACTCAATCCTTTGTCGACACGACGCTGTGTTGGTGGGACAACCTCGTCCAGGCTGAGGGAAACCAGGCCATTGGAAGGATGAGGTGGGGAGAACTGAAAATGTTGGTGATCGAGGAGTTTTGTCCTCATCGGGAACTTGACAAGATCGAGAGGGAGTTCCTACAGCTGGAGGAGGGCACTATGACTCACCATCAATACACCGCCAAATTCAACGAGATGGTGAGGTTGGTGCCCGATCAGGTTACGCCAGCATCAAGGAAGATTAAGCGGTATATTCAGGGGTTGCCAGCTGACATTAGCAGGCACTTGATTATTGCCCGGCCAAGCACTTTCAGGTCGGCAGTGGATTTGGCGGGGATGTTGTATGATGAAAGGGAAGTAACGGTGGTGGAGGTGAAGAAGAAAGATGGTGGTAGTAATAACTGGAGGGGAAAGAGATTCGGGCATGGCGGTTTCACCCCAAATAATACGAGGATGAGGGTGGATGACCGTAGGGCGGTGTCATCCAGCTCTGGGGTGAAGAAGTGCGACCAATGTGGTAAGGAGCACACTAGGGAATGCATGAGGAGAGTGACTGTGTGCTTCAAGTGTGGGAAGCTCGGTCATATAGCTAAGGATTGTAAGGTGGCGAAGTGCTATAAATGTGGCAGGACTGGCCACAGGTACCACGAGTGCAGGAGGCCGAGAGCTGAGAGCTCCGGGGCCAAGAAGGGGACTGAAGAAGGTGAACAGAGGGCAAGTGCTAGAGCCTTCACGATGACCCGAGATGAAGCCCGGGTAGACCCCGACGTCGTGTCAGGTATGTTTCTAGTAAACCAAACTTGTGCCTCTGTATTATTTGATTCTGGTGCTAGTAGGAGTTTTATTTCTGCTGCTTTCTGTGCTAAGTTGCCTGTTAGTAGTAGATGTATTGATGAGCCTTTTGACGTAGAGACTGCTATTGGTAAGTCAACCAGAATTTCTAATATGATTGAAGATTATGGCATAGAATTAGAAGGCCATAGGTTCCCTGCTAAACTATATGAGATGCCCCTAGGCGGATTTGATGTAGTACTAGGAATGGATTGGTTAGCAGCCTATGAGGCAAACATCGTGTGTCGCAAGAAGATGATTCGATTAGTTGCGCCTGATGGGAGTTCGGTAACAGTTTTTGGTGATCGCGTTACAACGGCTCTGAGGGTGATTTCGATGGCGGTGGCAGAGAAGTGCATGAGACGTGGATGTAGTGCCTACCTGGCGTATGTAAAGGATGCGGATGCGTCAATACCACAATTGACTGAAGTGCTGGTTGTGTGTGACTTCCCGGACGTGTTCCCAGAAGATTTACCAGGTGTGCCACCTGACCGCGAGATCGAGTTTCAGATTGACCTGATACCCGGTGCTCAGCCTGTTACCAAAGTACCATATCAGTTAGCTCCGTCTGAGATGAAAGAACTAATGGATCAGCTGCAGGAGTTGATGGACAAGGGGTTTATCCAACCAAGCATCTCTCCTTGGGGTGCTCCGGTCTTGTTCGTCAAAAAGAAGGACGGTAGTATGAGGATGTGTATAGACTACCGGGAGTTAAATAAGCTGACGGTGAAGAACAGATATCCATTGCCAAGAATACATGACTTGTTTGACCAGCTCCAAGGTTCCAGATGGTTCTCAAGGATAGACCTCAGATATGGCTACCATCAATTGAAGGTGAAAGAACAAGATATTCCTAAGACAGCGTTTCGCACGGGTTATGGACATTACGAGTTCCTCGTTATGTCTTTCGATTTAACTAACGCGCCAGCTGCCTTTATGGATTTGATGAATCAAGTATGCCGGCCGATGCTAGATAAATCAGTGATTGTATTTATTGATGATATCCTGATTTATTCGAAGAGCGAAGAAGAACATGCCGGCCACATACGTGAAGTGTTGGAGACACTTAGGAGAGAGAAGTTGTATGCTAAATTCTCTAAGTGTGCTTTCTGGTTGCGTGAAGTTTAATTTTTGGGTCACGTGGTTAATGTTGAAGGAATTATGGTGGACCCGACGAAGGTTAAGGCGGTGATGCAATGGAAGTCTCCAAAGACGCCATCTGAGATTCGCAGTTTCTTGGGTTTGGTGGGCTACTACCGAAGGTTTATTCAAGAATTTTCCGAGATAGCCTCACCTTTGACCAAATTGACATGCAAGGATGTGAAGTATGTGTGGGTACGGGAACAGGAGGATGCGTTTAAGGAGCTAAAGGCAAAATTAACTCAGGCTCCTGTCTTGACATTGCCCGAAGGGAGTGAGGATTTAGTGGTCTATTCGGATGCTTCCTATTCGGGACTGGGTTGCATGCTAATGCAGCATGGAAGAGTGATAGCATACGCATCCCGACAGTTGAAGACCCACGAAGTCAATTACCCCACTCATGACTTGGAGTTAGCGGCGGTGATTTTTGCGTTGAAAATTTGGAGGCACTATTTATACGGGACAAAGTGCACAATCTTCACGGACCACAAGAGCTTAAAGTACTTCTTTGAACAGAAGGATCTCAATATGAGGCAGAGGAGGTGGTTAGAGCTGATCAAGGATTATGACTGCGAGATCCATTACCACCCGGGCAAGGCCAACGTGGTGGTCGATGCTCTTAGCCGAAAGGAGAAACCATAGCCGATCCAGGTGAAGGCATATCAGTTGGTGATGACCTCGGATATGATGACGCAAGTCAGAGAATTCCAAGATGAGGCGTTGAAAGAAGATCGCCTCAACTCCGAACGAATGAGAGGTTTAGTCAGAGAATTGGGAGAGAACACTCACGGGGTTAAGACTCGTTTTGGACGGATGTGGATTCCTCAGTATGGGGATCTACGTGGGCAAATTATGGACGAAGCTCATAAGACTCGATACTCCATTCATCCTGGTGCTACCAAGATGTATCAAGACATGAAGAAAGATTACTGGTGGTCGGGTATGAAACGTGACGTGGCGGAGTATGTGAGTAAGTGCCTTACTTGCTTGCAAGTGAAGGCAGAACACCAGAAGCCATACGGGAAGACCCAACCCTTGGATATACCCGAATGGAAGTGGGAGCACATCACCATGGACTTCATCACGAAGCTACCCCGTACTACAAGGGGGTACGATACCATATGGGTGATAGTCGACCGTTTGACAAAGAGTGCTCACTTCCTACCGATCCGCGAGACATATTCATCTGAGAGACTGGCGGATCTGTTCATCAAGGAGATTGTAGCTCGTCACGGTGTGCTGGTGTCTATTGTGTCAGATCGTGACACCCGGTTCACATCAAAGTTTTGGAGGAGATTCCATGATGCAATGGGGATGAGACTACACATTGGTATGGCTTACCATCCTCAGACAGATGGTTAGTCTGAGAGGACGATCCAGAAGCTCGAGGATATGCTTCGAGCATGCGCGATTGACTTTGGAGGGAGTTGGGATGATCACTTACCGTTAGTAGAGTTCTCGTACACCAACAGTTATCATGCCAGCATTGGGATGCCACCATACGAGATGCTATACGGTAGGAGGTGTAGAATGCCCGTGTGTTGGGGAGACATTGGGCAGAAAGAATTGAGAAGCATTGAGGTGATCGAGGCTACGACCGAAAAGCTGGAAAAGATCAAAGCCTTTATGAAGGCAGCCAAAGATAGTCAGAAGTCGTATGCCGATAAGAGGCATAGACCAATCGAGTTCAATATGGGTGATAAAGTCATGTTGAAGGTCTCGCCTTGGAAAGGGATCATCCGGTTCAGGAAGAGAGGCAAGTTGAGCCCGAGATACATAGGACCTTTCCGAATCGTGGCATGAGTAGGAGAGGTGGCCTATCGACTAGAATTTCCTGATGAGTTAAGTGGGATTCACCCGACATTCCATGTATCTCATCTGAGAAAGTGCTTAGCCGAGGAGGATATGATTATACCACTGGATGATATCGAGGTGGATGAATAGCTCAATTATGTGGAGCAACCGGTGACAATCATCGATCGAAAGGAGAAAAGGTTGAGGAATAAAGTGGTTCCACTTGTACGTGTGCAGTGGAAACACCGGAAGGGTTCTGAGTCTACTTGGGAGACTGAAGAAGAGATGAGATAGCATTACCCACAGTTATTCGAAGAGTGACAAGTTTCGGGGACGAAACCTCTTTAAGGGGGGTAGACTTGTAACACCCGAAAACTTGGTCAAATAAATAGAAAAGAAAAGTATATAGAAGAAATAAAAGAAGGGGCAAAGATGAGGGGTGTAAAGTGTAAAAGTACACCAAAAAGTCAAAAAGATGTGTATAAGGGGCATGGTCGTCCATGCTCTTTTTGTTGTTGGTGCTACCGAAAGAAAAGAAGGAGAAAGAGCTGAAAATCCTTGTTTCTCTCGGTTGTGAAGAAGAAATGCTGCATTCTTCAAACGTTAGTGTGTTTATATGTTAATTAGTTCGATTTCTTTGTGGTTTCACCCTTAGAAACCGATTATTAAGTGTTTTGGTGTTTTGGTGTTTTGGTGCTTGTTTATGCTTGTTTTTAGGTGTTTGAGCTCTAGTGCAGGCAAGTTTGGAGGAGTGTTACTTGTTTGCTGATATAGGTGAGTTCTAGACCCCGTATTTCTTGTGTTTTAAAGGTGTTTGGGGCTGAAAATGCTTCAAAATGGTTTTCAAGGCTTCATTTATGTATATATATGTGTATGCTCATGCTTTATGTTGTTTATGTGTTGGGTATGCTTAGAATAGTTTGTTTAAGCTTCGAACAGGTGATGAAACATATCTAAGTTGATTCTGAAATGTAGAAATGCATAACTTGTTGCCATGCGCCTAGGATTATAGCATGAAACTGCCTAAGTACAGGCCATGCGCTCAAATAGGGCCCATGCGCCTGGGGATTTCCTTAGAAAATCCTAAGTGGGGGTTCATGCGCCCGAAACGTTTGCCTGATAAGCCAAGTATAATCTCATGCGCCTGAATAGTGTCATGCGCCCAAAACTTTTCTCTGGTGACTAAGTGTAGTCTCGTGCGCCTGAAAGGTTCCTGCGCCTAAAATCTTAGGAAAATGACTAAGTGTAAGTCTCATGTGCCCAAATAGTGATGATGCGCCTAAGCAGCGCTCATGCGCCTGCATAGTTCCCATGCGCCTGAAAAACTTAGAAAATTTTCTGGAATTTTGAAGAAATCAGAATCTTAAGGTTTGACTTTGGGTTAACCTGCTGATATTATTTGATTATTTTATTCATGCTTTATGGTTGTTCTTTTGTTCTCTGTTACTATATTATTGTGTGACTTTACGTGGGTTGCTTATGCTCGTAAAGTATTATTATTAATCAAGTGAAAGATTAATATTAACGAAAAGTGGAACATAAAGAACAAATGAAGTCTTGTAAGCCAAGGTTGAGGTGAGTGACTGTGTTGTCACAAAAGACTTGTATGCCAAAGTTGAGGTGAGTGACTGTGTTGTCATAAAAGACTCGTAAGCCAAGGTTGAGGTGAGTGACTGTGTTGTCACAAAAGACTCGTAAGCCAAGGTTGAGGTGAGTGACTGTGTTGTCACAAAAGACTCGTAAGGGATTCAATCCATGAGATTGACAAGAGTCCTTGTTGCGTACCCCGGTACCGTATCGGTCTTCGGGCATGAGTCGGGGGTATTGCATGGGACATGACCCAGATAAAAGTAAAAGATAATACGATATGAACGATGACGAAGATAATAATAAGGGTTATCAATATGTATGTATGATGTGTGGTCATACGAAAGATAATAATTCCGCTGCAATGTTTAATGAATTTTGTAATGATTTTATTTAATTATGTTGTGATTAACCAACTGTGAGGTCTCCGTGAACGGGGCCCTACATTTAGATTATTCAAAGCTAGTATAAGTTTTCTTTAGATTTTAGTTTTTATCATGGCATTAGAGCTTTAAATGCTTTTGATGACCAAAATCATTTCAATTTGTTTGATTGAACTTGAAATCAGGCACCGACCTAGACTTTTGAAAAGCGGAATCACAAAATGCAGCACTAGTCTACAACTTAGACAAAGAAGAAGAATGAGAAGAAAAGTAAGAGTAACAAAGAACGAAGAAGGAAGAATAAAGAAAAAAAATGAAAAAGGGGTGAGAGAAGAAAAAAAATATCTCAGCAAGGTCATTTACATTTTGAGCTTTTTTCAATAACCAACTTATCAAAGTTTTTCTTTTGTTAGTTACTTTCAAGCTAAATGTTTCATTACGTTTAGTTTTAGATAGCATGTTAAGAATATCTATCATCATAACATTCTATCATCATAACATTTATATGGTCATGATAGTCGGTTTTCTCATCTGGTTGTTAGGGAAAATTATAAATATTGGTTATTTTCTTAGAACAATCTCTATAAAAGTAGTCCTTTAGATAAAGTAGTCCTTTAGATAATATACATTAATCGTTTTTACTGTCTATAATTCGATATCGTATTACTGATATTGAAAAAAAAATTGGACCACAATTAGATAACAAAAGATCATTTAAAATCTTCAGACATCTCATAAAAGTGTAATACCAGCTTTATTGAGAATCTCTCACATATATATTTTATTATTAACTTTTGCTATTATTTATTATTAAATTAAACTTATATTAGACTTTATGATTTACGTTTACGAAAAATGTTTGTTCTATTTATTGTTACTGACTGGTTGTTTTTTTAGTATTCATCAATTTGTATTTCCTCTTAATTTACCATACAATATTGTACATTTGTAGGATTTCATATATTATGCCGATGACAATTATAGTAATACAAGAATATAATCAAGATCTTTGACATTTTCTTTTTGGACCAGCAAGTATTTAGCTTTAAAATTTCGAATTTACAACAACTTTAAGATTTCTAATTTGACAAATGTGAATTCAGCTATCCGGGGCACAAATTGCAAATAAAAATAACAATAATTTTAATAATAAATAAATGGGTAGGGTTATACTAAAAATGATTTTAATCTAAAAAGTTTAAAAAAGATTGTGAACTTAACACATATCATTATATTATTTTAAAGAGAATGACATTTTGGACATTGTGTCAAATACATTAGCTTATTGTGTCTTATACGTTCATTGTGTCAAATATCAGTTTATTGTGTCATATATTTTATATCATTTGTTATGTGTATTAATCATTGTGTTTTACGTTTTAGATCATTTTGTGTTATTTTTGTTATTGTTTTTATAGATTATAAACTTGTTACCTATCATGTGTTTTACAATTAGAAGACACAATGATATACTTTCATCAATCTAGTTTTCAAAACTTATAGTGTTGAAGATAACACAATGTGTTATTTTTGTTATTGTTTTTAATAGATTATATAAACTTGTTATTATTCATTATGTTTACCATTTGAAATACACAATGATGTTATTTCAACAATTTATTTTTTAAAACTCATATTATTCAAGATAACATAATGACGATCATAAAATATAATGAGACATTGTGTTATTTTGTTATTGTATTTAATGCATTAGATTAATTAGTTGTTAATTTATTATTGTATTTTACATATTAGAGATACACAACAATGTAATTCCATCATTATATTTTTTAAAATTTATCATTTTAGAAAAAAAACCACAATAGTATTCAAAATTAACACAATAACCAACATAAAAAAAGTAAACTGCACTAAAGACACAATAACAATATATAAGCTTAAAACGTCAATTTTTTATTTTTTTATATAACAATACTGTATTCGTTTTAAAGATAAAAAACACTCGTTTTCATGGTGTAATTTTTATAAAAGAATAATGTCGTATATAAATGTTATGAACGTTTAAAAAACTGGGAAAACTTGCAAAAAGTCAACAAAAATTGCTATTACTAAAATACCTCTCTAACAAACTTTTCCCTATAACTTGATCTCAACCATTGATTAAAAAGATGGATGGTCGAGAATACTTTTTAAACTTTTTAGTTTTAAAATACTTTTTATTTGAATCTTTTTCTAATTAAATTTAATAATAATAAGAAGAAGAAAAAACATGAAAGTATAGTGTGTTATATCTTTATAATCATATGAAAACAATTTCATATCAACAACCATGACTTATGTGACAATACGATCATGTATCACCATTACTTGCACGTCGATCATATTTTATGTCCAATAACAATATGAAAAAACAAGTCCGAAATAAATGTAACGGAAATAATGATCGAGTATCTACTTTATGTCTCATTATCAAGAAAAGTTAGGACACATACTCAAACTCTCCATTATGTAAGTGTTACAACACTCCAATAACGATGACTATTTTGACATTCTCATTCCTAGATTCCATCCACTACAACAAACGTAACCAATAGCGGCGACTTATTAGCGGCAATAAGTTAGTCATTAGCGACAAATTAATAGCGGCGACATGTCGCCGCTAAAAGTATTAGCGGCGATTTTCAGAGATATTAGCGGCGACTTTTGTCGCCAACTAGTGGTCGAAAATTTTGTAATGATCTTTTATGACACTCGTGAAGCTAGATATATAGAATTGAAATATTGGTTGATATGAAGATACTTAAATCTGAATGTTGTATAGTAATTCAAAGTTATGTAATTAATATGCAACTGATTCTCGCGTATGCTACGTTTATATTCTTTCATCAACATAGTAAAAGTTGATACGCATAGGGTAAGTCATTAGTATAGTTGTAAAATTGTTTTACTATGATTGTATAACACACTTAAAAAATTGAGTATTTTCATTATTTTCTCAAAAGAAATTCCATTATGACCATAGTTCTATTATTATGTGTATGATTTAACAAAGAAAGAAAAAGACATATGGGGAAACATACCCATGCATAATATTTTATTTTGCCATGGAAGCAAATCACGGGTGGTTAATAGATGAAAACAAAACATAGTAGATACACGCATAAAAAGTCAATAAGCGTTGAAGAAAAAAGGTTTTTGTTATGAATATTATTTACTAGTTTTAATAAATTCGTGTATTACACGGGTTAAATAAATAAAATATTAATATAATAAAATTTATTAATAAAAAAATAGTATTCTAAGATATGATATGACTGAAACTATATATGAAAAATGACTAAAAATAATAAAACAACGATATCAACTTTTAAAAATTTTATTTTTAAATTTTTTCCCAAAAAAAATAAACATTTTATTCTAAAACTATCCGTATAAAAATGTCATTTTTAAAAATTTTGTTATTATAACTCCCAAATTTAATTACTTTTTGTTTTAAAAAATTGAATTTTAAAATACCAATTTTCAAGATATTTCTTATTTTTAAAAAAAATTTATGCTTTAGAAAAATTTATTATTGTATAAAAAAATTATTTATTAGAAATAAAATTAATAAATAGATCTCTTTTTTTATTTATTAACTCTAAAAGAGTGTTAAATAATATTATTAGTAATTAAGGTAATTATTTAATAGGAGAGATGCGGGAAAATTTTGGTGAAGATAATTGTGGTGTTGACACGTGTTATCTCAAGTTACTCTTTTATTAGAGTAGTAAGATTATGGTTATTAACAATTATATAAATAGACTTTATTAGAGATATGCTTATCATGTTATTTAAATGATTGTTGTAGTTATAAAAGGATTAAGTTTCTTACTCTTATAAATACCCTTTATATATTATTTGTAAATATTAATTAATAATATAAACATCTTTCCTCCTATATTTATGTCTCATGTTGTATTGTTATTAGGCTAATCTTACAACACATTATCAGCACGAAATACCCTCCAATCAAAATTCACCGATTATTTCTTGTTTGCGTTCCAATGATCTACCTGCCCACAAACGTACCACTATCACCGTCTTTAGCATGTCGCTGCCCGGAAGAAGAATATATGAGATGGGAAACAAGTTCAGATTAATTCAGTCGAGGTTCTTTGTTTCTGGTCCTTCTTCTTATTGAATCTGCATTACAAATCATTTAGGTACGCCCCAAATTTCACCGTTTTGTTTTTTTTCTATTTATTTCAAATTAAAGTTTTCATGAAGCTATCAAGAGTTTAATTTTGCTTTCACATCGAAAACGAAGATCTGAAAATCAAAATAAAAAAGAAAAGGCATCATAAAAATATAAACCCTTAAAAGCACAGACAATCTTAAATAGATTGAAAGAGGAATACAATGGTTGATTTCGTAACTCAAATCATCATTAAATTTTCAATAAACTCGTTTTAGCTAACCAAATAAAATACGAAAACAAAATGCCAATGATTTTGTGATTTGCCTTTGAATTATTCACGATAAAATTTGTTATTAATTATTGTGTAAATATCTAATTAATTTAGGATTGACATCGTGATCAAGATATAGAATGCTTTATCCTTATTTTTTTGTTTAACAAGACGGAATGGATTTATCCATTGAATTTTAATAAATTGGACTTCCCACAACCAATAGATGGGTGTCTCTTATTTTGATATTTATTATATGACAGTATTCACATTTTGAAAATCAAACAATTTGATTTCAGTGATTATGTTATGAACTGAGGTTTAAATCTCTATTTTGGCATTTATTATATGATTTCATAAAATGTATACATTAGTATATGTGTGCCCTCTTTACATACCATAGTTATGAATTTTGTAAACTTACCCGGAATTTCTAGACATAATATTTTGCATACCAGAAAACTTAAAGTTCTTAACCAACACAATAATAATGATAATATTGTATTTATACTATTGTATTTATACTATTACGAACACATTATACAAGATGCATTAAAAATAATTGTCTAATTGTATTTTTATTACTTTACAAGATCATCACTCTTGTAGTTTTATTTTGAATGTTATAGTAATGAATGTAACCTGTTTAAATCGATGATATATTATGGTATTTAAAACTACATAATTTAGTTATGTTGTATATTATCACATTGCAACTAAATACGTCTTTTAGTTGTTAATATTTATATAAATATTATTATTTGATAAAGAAAATAAAAGAGCAAAGTTTATTCATGAGAAAGTATAAATATGCTTAGATATGACACGTTATGTGTCATGCTTGTTAGAGCTCATTATTAGTTTACAAAGGTTCGAAAGATAAATGAGCATAACTTTCACAATCACTTCTCAATAGATCTTATGTGATGAAAAGATTATTCATGAGAAATAATTGATAAAATAATTTTCATTGTCACGCTTCAGTATGCTTTTAAAATATTATTATTATTACAAGAGTATGGATATATAATGATCATGATAAGGAAAAGTTGATTACAAGATAAATGAGCATAACTTTCTCACAATCACTTCTCAATAAATCTTATGTGATAAAAAGATTATTCATGAGAAAAAGTTGATAAAATAATTTTTATTGTCATGCTTTTGGAATATCATTATTATTACAAGAGTATGGAAATATAATGATCATGATAAGGAAAAGTTGATGATTACAAGATAAATAATCATGCTTTTGAAATATCATTATTATTACAAGAGAAAAAGTTGATTAAGGACATAATAAGGAAATTCTATTGTTGTCAACCACAAGTGGTAAACGAAAAAGGGTGATTGCATGTGAAAATGATAACAATATTATTCATAGTAGTATGAAATGATAATATGTTGTTGTCTTATATATTTTATATGCATTGTACAAGCATAATTATAAATAAAGCATATATGATCATTATCAGGATTATGATTAATTAATTGGTATGAGCGGTTAGACCACACCAAATTAATGATGATGTGAAAAATATTGAAGAATTAAAATACTCTTCGTGGTAATTAAGCAAACAATGTTTGCTCTCAAAGGAAGTTGATTAGTTTACCAATCAAAGTAAGGTATGATTCCCTTATAATTCTAAAAGTTATAAAGGATACACATATCCTAATGCGGATACCATTTAGTGTTTAAAATCGATGCATAGTATGAATAGTTATCAAATTCACAACTTGAAGTTGTATGTTTATGGCTTAGCTAATGAGGTAGCAAGTATATTATTCCAGATTATGATATTATTTTTGGTAGAAATGGTGACTTTAATTCACAAGATATTAATGATTATTTGAATAAGTTTTAAACTTCCTACTGCTTAAACTCATGCACAAATTGCTTTTGTTGAGAAGACCACTCAATTGATTGCAAAGCCAGTGATCATAAGAGCAAATGTTCACATTTGTGAACATGTTATTTTACATACAAAAACACTAATTCACATCAAGCCTAAAAGTTGTAAGAGTTTTTTCCTATTAAAGTCGGGTTTTTGGTTAGAAACCAAATAGATCTCATATGAATTGTTTTTTTGGTTGTGTAATACATATTGCAATTGTTCCACCACAACACACAAAGATGAGACTTTAAAGAAAGTTGGGAATATATCATGGGCATGCATAATATCTATAATTAAAATACAGAGTCATTACCAATAAATTTGTCTATGACTCAATTTATTGGTTATATATCAATATTTCCAACATTAGGGAGAGAAAAAAAGTAGTTGAACAATGAAAAGTTGTAATTAATTATTAATGTATTGGCTTGATCCTCAAACAAATAGATACGAACAAAAAATTTCGAAAGATAATTCATTAGTGAATCAATTATCAGACATTATCATTAACCTGTAAAGAGTTACTAAGTCACATATCTAACTACTAATGCTCCAATTAAAATTTATATTAGTAATAAGTCTATGGCGCGTCTGAATTGTGGTAGACTGGTCGATACCATGAATTAAAATCCTCGAAAAAGGAGCAAGTATAAAGATGGTCAAATCGAGGTATGATATAAGGGTCTCCTACAGAGACAATAGATATGATGGTATACATGAAAATAGAGAGATCTCAATAAATATATTATGTTTATAATACATGGAATCAAAATAAAATTGACGTTGATAATACTTTATATGTAGTGCTTGAAATGATGAAAAAAGATGAGGATCAAGAACTAAAATTTGCCTTTGAATAGAAATATATAATGATTGGCCAAAATGAACATATACAAATAAGACGGAATTGAATTCTCTAATATGTTGGTTATAAATGAGTCTTTTATGCGAATGAATTATGTGAAATAATAAAAGAAAGATACAAAGAAAAATTGGTGGTACAAGGAGTTTCGCAAAGACTTATAATTTATTATGAGGGGACGCATTCTCCCGGTGGATGTAATAACGTACCAACACTCCATTAGTCTGGTAGTACAAAGAGAGAATTGATATGCGTAGTACAAATGTCGTGATTCACTCGACACTGAAACTTACATGAAACTCCATGAATGATTTAAACTGCTATAATCATGTAAAGTGAGTTCTTGAGAACACTATTATTATACATATTCGGATCCGAATGCATTATGATTATTGTAGATGTTAGCGCATTGAATATAACTTGAACTCCTCATGAGTTTTCAAAAACAGTTGAGTCTTTAAAGGGTGATTGAAAATATCTTAAAGATGTAAATCTTATGCACCAATAAACACATACAAATGAAATTATACATGTTGATCATGTGATCTCAATGAATCTATATACAAGAATGGTGCTATATTTATTTTGGATGTTTATTTAATTATACCTTTTACATATGATACAAATATCATGTGTTAAAGGTGAAAAGTTTATTTGTCAAAATTCTTGATGATTGTACGCACATAAGTAATTAGTCAGTACCAAATGAAGTTTGTGAATGACTGTAACTTTCGAAAGCATTGACATCAAATCTTCAAGAAATTTGTTATGTAAGTGAATATAGATTAATAGTACTGGAGGTAAGTGTGGTATAATCGACTCGACGATTATCTCAAAAAGATAAATTTTAATTGATCTAGTTCATCCATGTGCTTTTATGAAAAGAATAACATGAGATGCATAAGTATCATATTATATGTTGATGATATGATTGTATCTTTTTAATGGATTAAAAGAGTTCAAATTATTGAAGGAATAATTTGAAATAAAAGATGAAGTTACATATTAATGATTTGATATGCTGAAATAACATTTGTGTTTTATCAGTCAATCAAACTAAATCAAAAGGATGTTGAAATATTTAATATGGATTAAACTTTTCATTTTGTATACGTAAAAATATTTTCCAATCATCATCGTTTATCAAATAAATAAAAAAATGATTAATTTAGAAGTCTGTTGTTTACTGCAATTGATATATAATTGTTTCTTTCTAGTTCTACACGATTAGATATATTATTTATATTGTGTCTAATAAAGAGACAATTAACTATGGTAATTCAAGATTTTTAATATCTTCAAGGTACCAAAAATATGAGTTTATATTTACTAACAAATCAAAACAAGTTTAGATAGTATTGCAGATGCAGGTAATGTAACATAATTTTGAATCTTGTGGTATTTGTTTATAAAGAAATGCACTAAAGTTTCATTGAAGATGAAACATCACTGATAAGCTTCAGCAATCAGTAAGCGATCACCGACGAATCATTAACTTCATAGAAGATTAACACTTATTACTTAATGATGCATATTTAAATAAGGGGAGTATTATTCAAGTTGCACTCTTATTCCCTTCACTAAGTTTTGTCCTATTGGGTTTTATTAGGAAGGGTTTTAACGAGTCATCATAGCTCATGCAAATAGGGGGAGTTAATATACGCTGCACTCTTTTTTCCTTAGCTATGGTTTTGTCCTACTGGGTTTTCCTGGCAAGGTTTTTAACGAAGCAACATCTTCAAGCGTATTAAGTTGATAACCAAGGGATAGTGTTATAATTATTATTTATTATGATTATCAACAATTATATAGATAGAGTTTAGTAGAGATATGCTTATCATGTTATTAAATGATTGTTGGAGTTATGAAAGGATTAATTTTCCTACTCCTATAAATACCCCTTGTATCTTAGTTGTAAACATCAATCAATAATATAAACATCTCTCCCCCTATATTTATTTCTCATATTGTATTGTTATTAGGCTAGTTTACAACACTTTCTAATATAAAAGCAACAGCCAAATTTATTCCTAAACAGACTCGAGGCAATGTAGTGGGTTATATATTTATCAAAATATAACTTAATTTAATCACTTAACCAATCAAATAATAGAAAGTGACCTATTGATATAAATATAGTTAAACCATGTGTAATATGTCTTTTAAAATCATGATTTTTATGAGTTATTTTCTAAACAAAAATAATTAAATCAACAAACGTTTCATTTCATGACTAATTAAAGTACAAAAATCAGTATTGATAAGATCATATGATCGGGGAAGTTACTCATTATCTATAGCTATAAACAAATATGAAATTTATTTACTAGTATGTCTTGGAAAAAGCTGATTACCTTTAAGTTGATGTAACATCTAAATATTTAAAAAGAATCAGTTTCCTAGGTCATATTTAATAGCGAAGGGATTAAAGATGAGCAAGACAAGAAAAGTAGCCCAAATATTCCCTTATAAAAGAAAAGGCGCCGTCACCCTTCCTATTTCTTGCATGCAAAGTTTCCCCAAATCAATTTTAGAGAAAGAAAGTGCATTTAGAGAGAGAATCTTTGAAAAAGATAAAGATATGTAATTTGTTTACCTTTGATCTTCATAGATATATGCTTGTTATTAGCATAGATCTTGTTTATAGTAAAGGTTTAACGTATAATTTGAATCTTGAATGGATGTTATGTAATTTCAACATGGGTGAATGGGTTCTAGGGTTTTACTCGTGAAGATCATAAAGAGATGAGTTATAGATCCCTATTTTTTCTTGTTTTATATCATTTTTGGGGCTATTATGTTACGTATGATATTTTGCTAAAGAATGATGGATTCCTTTGATAAACTTACATTTATATAGGTTATGTTATGTGTGCATGTATATATATGTAAAGACTATTTGCATGAACACTAAATGATGGCATGTATGATCCCTTTTAACTACTAAAGTTGGAAAGATAGAGTTATGATTTGGACAGTAAGGTGTTACTCACTCATATGTGATAGTTCAACCGCATGTGATAGTTCATCCGCATATGATAGTTCATCTGTATGTGATAGTTCATCTGCATTCGATTACAAAGTTAACGTGTGAAGTTAAGTTCCTTGGAGATGGTTTTATTTGACCGAATTTGAATAGTCAACTACATGTGAATGTTCACCAGCACCCAAATAGCTACTCATATTTGACCTTGTTCACTTATAGGTGAGTTATGGAACGTCAAAGACTTAATCACCCATACTTGGCTAAGTCACGCACATATGAATAGTTGCCCATAGTTGAGTTTTTGCATATGCATTTGTTAGTTCACCCGTATGTCTTCTTGTTCAACTTACCTAAATTGCTATCCACATGTGAATACTCACTCATATGTGAGTTTACTTCACTTGCATCTAATCTTACTTGAAATATTTTCATAATTGTACCCGATGTCCTATAGAGCTTCCATGTTCAATGAGACTTACATATGTGTATCAAAAGGTGTAATTAATGAAAGTATGAACAATAAATGCCATAAACAAAGTGAAACCATGGAATGTTAAAGATAAAGATCAAAGGTAACCATAATAATAAAAATCTGTCAGGATCAGCGATCTAAGTTTGATCAATTAGAGTTGAGTCGCAGCGGAATTAGAACAAGAATTAGACAAATATAGCAAGAACACAATAGATATTCAATGGAACAGTACACGGTTATAGAGAAAGAGGGTTTTCTTCAAAATGGATAATATCATTCATGCACAATGCTTCGGTGTGGCGGCTGCTAGGCTTTTCTAAGTTTGCTATAGCTGCTCGTCGCACCTTACAATTAGGTCAACATTCCTTATATAAAGGAATGTGACATCTGCTGATGTCACTTGATAGTGACATCTAACAGAATTATTTCAAACAACTGAAAGTAAGCAAACTACCGAGAATGTTCACAACAACTGAGAACATCTCAGAGTATGCTAAGTACAAGATGAAACTAAAACTACTGAAACTACAAGTACTGATTACAATAAACATAAAACTACTGAAAGGAAACCATCACAACTACTGAAGAGGTCTTCTTCAGCTGTTGTGACAACATCTGAAACTTGGTCTTCAGTCTTTGTCTTCAGTTCTTTAGCTTCAGACTTTGTCTTCAGCTCTTTCACTTCAGACTTTGTCTTCAGCTCTTTCACTTCAGACTTTGTCTTCAGACCTTGTTATCAGTTGATGTCTTCAGCTGTTGCAGACTACTTCAGTTGTTGTAATGTCCATGGGACTTAAAGGTTTTTCTGATCAGGCTCATTGGTTCTTTTGGTCCAACAAACTCCCCCTGAACCAATGCAGCCAAAACCTTTAAGCTTATTGAGGTCCCACTTATTCTTGGCAGAAATACTCTCTTGATCAGCTTCAGAGATATCGGATAAGCACAGGCCAGGGAACAGGTTCCAGTAGATGTGAATGTCAAAGAATGGAAGGGAACTCTGTCTTGGGGAACTGGACACAGAGCTGTTATCCCAACCATGAAACCTACTTCCCATTGATGAGTCTATAAGACTCTCTGACGTAGGCCTCAAGGAGAACAACTTGTTCCTCCTTAGTGAGTTCTTCTGCTTCTCCTTCTAAGAAGAACTCTGGGCCATAGTACTCTGATAGGTACTTTAACGTCTTTCCATTTTTCAACTCAACAGTTGTTATCTCTCTGTAAGCAAATTCATCTGGGTGAGTCCCTTCTAATAACAACTGGAGTTCATTTTTCTTGATCTCTTCAAGCCTCTTGTATAACAACCCCTTCTTGACCATTTTGTTCTCCATTATAGTTTGAGGGGTCATCTTTGACTTGTAGGCTCTCTTGAAGTCTTCAAGTATCTCCCAGGGTGAGACTACAATGGCCAACATAATAACAGCATCTATGGTCTTTCTCACTTGGCCATTGTATCTACTTGGTATGGATTTCTTATGAATTCTAGAACTAACCCTGGGGTCTGGCCAAATCCTTACTCTCTCCTTTTGATATTGAAAGGTATACCTGAGAGCATACAGCCTTTAAGCGTGTTTCTTCATGGCTTGTATAGATGATGACTGAGGAAACTCTTTGTCAACCATCTTCAAAAGTTGTTCATCGTGCTGTTTTTGCTGTTCTTCTTCTTCAATCTTAACTTTCACCATTTTCCTCTGAAAGTCTGGTGTGATCATTTGTTGACTTCTGGGCTCAGGTATTTTTAGAACAGCAGAGATTGGCAGACTGTCTTCTTCATCATCTTCTTCTTCTTCTTCCATCCTCAACACCCTTCTCCTCCTTCTGGGTGCATCATTGGATGTGGTTTGAGGTGGTTTTTGGGGTAAGGGAGTTGGTTTTGAGGGTTGAGTTGGTTTAAGTTTAGGTTTAGGGATTGGTTTGGAGAGTTGTGGGGTTGGTTGTTTTTGAGTGGGAGTTTGGGAAGGCTGATCTAGCATTTTTGTGGTAAGTTTGGCTTTGGAAAGCTTGGCCATATCAGTTCTCTTCCCAGCACCTGCTTCATCTAATGCTTCGATAATCAACCCCTTATTGAATGCTTCAGAAGCATAGATTCTGGTGGTTATTGCCAGAATACTGTCTCTGGTCCATGATTTAATCTCAATTAATGATCTTCCCAAGTATTTTGCAATAAACCTGATCATTATCTCCAACCTCTCCCTTTCCATCACACTGTAACTGGCCCATCTCTCTTGTATCTCTTTAATCTCCAGCCTTATGATCTTAGTGTCTAAAGTAGCTGTATCAAAGCCTTGTCTGAAGAGTTGGTCTATTATTCTGTCCATTGATCTGTTGTGAGCTTCATCAGCTTCTTTAATCAGATCTTCCATTGATTTCTCTTCATCAGGCTTTTGAGTTTCAGCACTTTTCTTTCTCTTGTATGTGATCAGCTGTTTTTCTTTTCTAACTCCTTTTCTTTCTCTTGTTGTTTCTCATCTTCCACTCTCTTTCTCTTTCTTTCTTTCACTGCCTTAGACTCCCCCTTTTTGGGTGCATTGGGTTCAGGGTTTTGAATGGCAGAAAGCTTCTTTTGCACAGCATCATCAACAAGTGTTTGTAGATTTGAGGAGATCCTCTCGTCAATGGCTTTATGCACAATCTCATTGATGATGGGAGTGATGAGAGGTAAGGAATGTTGAAAAGTAGCAACCATCTGCTCAGAGGGGTTCTGTCCCTGAAAGGTGGTGCCAAAAGCAGTGGCTGGTGGCTCAGTTGAGTGTAGTGGCTGAGTGTTTGGTGAACCTTCAGATGAAGGTGCCATCTGTGGGTTTATTGGGGCAGATGGACTTTGATCCTGAGACATTTTGGCAAGCAGTTCTTTGAGTCTGCTCACCTCAGCCTCAAGGATTGTGTTATGGGCTAAGACATCAAAGTAAAAGCCCAGGTCATCATCAGTCTTTGCTGAATCACCTGACCTCCTGATTGAATCAGGATGTACATGCCCTGAGTGTAGATAAGTTGTAGCATGTGCCCCTTGTTCTTGGTTCTGGGGACTTCCTACCTCAGAACTGAGTCCTTCATCGGCAGTTGCCTCTGGTGAGGTCTTAGAGATGTTACCAACTGCATCCTATTCATTTGCTGAATCAGTAGAAGTGGCAGCCTCACCAGATGTTCTAACCTCCTCCTCTACACGGGGAGATTGAACATTATAACCCCTGTGCTGTGGGTTATCAGCAGCATTTTGGTCCTCTTCCTCAGCTGTTGAGGTTCTCCCCATTGTAATTGGTATCTGGGGAGGAGGAGAGGAATGCAGCTGACTCAGCACTTGTGCAACTATAATGGTTGGGCTTTGAGGGGCGGTTGCATGTGGAGATAGGTTTGAAGCAGATTGCACCCGGGGTGATTGGTGCTCTTCAATGGTAACCTTCTCAATTGAGATAGGTTCCAGAATTGTGTTATCCCCAATTATGGTTGCATCAGGATCCTGTTGAGAGGATACCTGAGCGGCTAGGGCTAGTGGAGTCTTTGACACTACTAGGGGGTTAGAACCAGTAAGTGTTTCCTGTATTGGTGTTACAGGGGCATCCTCAAGGGACTCATCTCCCTGAGTAGCCTTTTTGGGCTTTTTGGTGTTGGGTTTGGTGGGGACTTTGGATCTGGAAGTGGAGGCTGTGGGTTCCCGCTGCTTGGGTTTTAGCAGCCGGGCAGCCCCTTTCATTGTAGGGTCAGAGTTGTGCCTGGAGTATACTTCAGGCAATACAGCCGGAGCAGGGACTCCAAGGCCAACAAGGCCGTCTGATTTTAGCTGATTTAAAATTATGGCCATGAGAAACCTGGGATATAATATCCATCTGTTTGCCACAGGTTTCAAAGCCAGATCCTTTAGTTCCATAAAAACTATCTCAGAAAAATTTAGATTTTGTCGTTCAAAAATAGAGTATAATACCTGTTGCCATCGGGAGGACATCTGATCCCATGAGGAGGTTTTTGGTGCAAGGCAGACATTCACCATGTGGAATATAAGACGTTCAGCATCATGGAAGTGCTTCTTCAGAATGGTGGTAGCACTTAAGTCTCCTTCATACCTGTTATTGATGAAAGACATATCAGTTGTGCCTTTCGGGTATTCTGTGACGCAGGTGGCATCATGTAGATTTAGGGTTTGTCGAATGATGTCTGGAGTGATGACCACCTGTTTCTGGTTAACCAACGACTGGAGAGTGATTTGGCGATCATTCTCACCAGTTTGCACAGAGACGTTGGTCCAGAATTGGCTTAGGGAATTGGGGTATATGGAAGGATTCAGAAGAAAAGCGGTTCGGTACTGGGAATCTACCATAAGATCGATGGCATTATCAAATTTGTTCCAAAAGGCCGATTTCGAGAGGTAGGCAACACAGTTGTGTCTGGGTTTGAGTTTCATGGTCGCCATTGTTGAGAGAGTGAAGGATATGAAACGGCTAATGAAACGTTTGAAATTAGGTTTAGGTATTTATAGTGTAAGAAAAGGCTGATATAAAATGACTGAAAGTATTGGTGCTGTCATTAGTTGTTTGAAAACAACTGAAGACCTGGTATTAACTTTCAGAAGTTGCAACAACTGAAGACTTGGTATTAGTCATCAGTAGTTGTGAAACTACTGAAGACATGGTTTTGGCTTCAGGTGTATGAAGTGAAACAACATTTGTAGAAACAACTGAAGAGAAAAGTTTCTCATCAGCTGTTGTAGTCAATTCTTAGCTCATCAGCTGTTTCATTCTGACCTCAACACTTATCAGACTTTGTCTGATTTTCAGACGTTTCATTGGTCATCAGTACTTATCTGTTATACTTACATCAGTAGTTGTAACTACATCAGTTTTTTTCAACAGATAGAGTACTTCAGTACTTTTAAGTAATTTAGTCTTCAGTAGTTATGAAAACTACTAAGGATAAAAGAACTTATCGGTACTTATTTGTGACAATAGTATACGAATGCTCATCAGTACTTGTTGACTGAGATCATCAGTAGTTGTCACTTATTCTAGCTGCAGCATACCAAGCCTTAACACTAGGTTTTGGAAAGTTGAACTGTCCAAAGGCTTAGTAAATATGTCTGCAAGCTCATCAGCACTAGGAACAAACTTTGGATCAATCAGACCTTTTTCAAAACAATCCCTAATAAAATGATGTCTGATCTCAATATGTTTGGTCCTAGAGTGCTGGACTGGATTCTTGACAATACAAAGTGCTGAAGCACTATCCATTAGTAATGGAGTCTTAGTCTCTGTAATGCCATAATCCAATAATTGATTCTGAAGCCAGAGTACCTGAGATGTACAACTTGCAGCAGCAATGTACTCGGCTTCAGCAGTGGATGTAGCAACAGATGTTTGTTTCTTACTCTGCCAAGAAACCAAACAGTTGCCTAGGAATTGACATCCACCAGAAGTTGATTTTCTAGTTAATTTACACCCTGTATAGTCACTATCAGAAAAAGCAACTAATTTGCAAGAGTGCCCAGTGGAATACCAAAGACCTAGAGATTGATTACCTTGCAGATATCTAAAGATCCTCTTGACTGCAATCAAATGAGACTCTTTAGGAGCAGCTGTTTTCTGATAAACCCCATCCTTCTTTTTGGATGTTGGCGAGGCCTTGGGTTTATCAGTTTGAGATGACTGTGGTACAAACTTGGTCTCAAACTCATTTTTCATTTTATTAATCTCTTCTTTAATGAGCTTATCTATGTTGAGTTTGGAACCCTTTTTGTACCAGCATTCATCAGATAGATGATTGAATTTACCACATATTTCACATGGCTTATTCTTCATCTTGGATTGATCAACTGCTAAAGTGGAAACTACTGAAGGTGTGATCTTCAGTACTTTCCTCCTTTCAGTACTTGTGTTAAGTACTGAAGGATCGGTAACAACTGAAGACTTGTTCTTCAACTGTTCTCTATCCGTCCTGAAAGACCGTATGCTAGATTCCTCAGCAGTTGTTAATCCTTTTATTTCAGCAGATATGAAATGCTTTTCAGATGTTGTGACTTGCCCTTCAGTACTTGGAGTACTTTGAGGGACAACATCTGAATTGCTCAGCTTCATGTGTTTATCAGCATTTAAACCATCAGGCAATTGATTTGCTGAGATCTTAACACTGACTTCATCCTCTAATTTTGACAATTTTGTATTATCATTTGAGGATGAATCACATGATGATGTGGTTTGGAAATTACTTTCACCTTCAGATTTTACTATTGATTTTGAAGTAAAATCAGTAGGTGGTGCAGTATGATTGTAACCTATTCCAAACTTCACATTTGAAGCTGTTTGCTTGCTGAGAAGCATTTCAAATCCCTTGCAGGATGTTACCCAGTGGTCACACTCAACTTGGGTATCTGCAAGTGTCTCTTTGAGACTTCTGTGGTTCTCAAGTATGACCTCTACCTTAGCCTTTTCATCATTAAGTTGACATTTAAGCTTGTAAATCTCATCATCTTTGTCATTAAGAACAGACTCATACTCAGCTTTTCTTTTGGAAATAGTTTTCTCAAGCTCAAGATTTTGATTGATTAAAGCTACATTTGCCTCTCTAATAGAGACAAAGGCAGCTATGCATGATTCAGAACATAACTTGGCTTTAGCCTCAGAAGATACCTGGGTTACCTGTGAAGATGATGCATCAGAGCAGGAACCCTCAGTAGACTCCAGGCCCATGAGAGAAAGATTCCCAAAAGGATGTTCACCACCATGTTGACCAGCACCAGCAAATAATTGCTCATTGAAACCAGAAAGATCATCTGGTGAGCTGCTCCAGTCAACAACTCCTGGTGTGAAGAAGCTGTGATGAGGTTGAGATTGTGATGGAGATGGTTGAGGCTCAGGTAGGGCTTGAGGTTGTTATGCTATAGGAACTTGAACTGGATTTGGCTGTGGCATGTAATAGCAGGGATATGGATATGGCATTGGACCCTGAGGGACAAAATATGCAGGAGATTGGGGTTGTGAGTGATGACCAGAACTAGCAGGATGTTGCCCTTTGTTTTGTGAACTATTGCTTGGAAAGGTCATAAAGGGTGCAGAGGAGTTAGATCCAGTTGATCTACACTCTCTTGCAAAGTGCCCAAGCCTGTGGCATTTGTGACACCTCAACTTACTCTTGTCAAAACCAACTTTGGTTTTGCCAGAGAGTCCTGGAAATTTCCTACCAGTTCTCTTGTAGAACTTTTGAGATCTGATATTGATCAAGGCCATTTGGCTCAAAATATCCATCTCTTCTAAATCATCATCAGCAATACCCATTAAATCATCCATGATAAAGCATAAATTATCACTATTACACCCAGAATGACTGTCAACACCAACAAATGCATGATCAGAACTGTTTGAAGAGAAATCTATATGCTCATCATAATGGCTTTCTGATCCAGCATATTCTGACTCATGACCGACCAAGGCAGTGTTCCCTGGTACAAAGTCATCAGTGAGCTTTCCTGATGATGCCAGTTTCCTTTTCTGCTCTATCTCTCTTTCAAATGTAAGCAGTTTCCCATGGAGTTGGGTGAGAGATAGGCTATCCAGATTTGCACTGGAGCGTAGGACAATGGTGTATGTGTCCCATCTCTCAGGCAGTGATCTGAGGAATCTGTTGTTCACCTGGCTGTTAGTATACTCATGCTTGACCATTTTCAGCTCAGAGATCAAGCAGGAAAAACGCTCAAACTGTTGAGTCAGTGTCTCACCCTTCCTATGAGAGAATGTCTCATATTGTTAGGCGAGGATTTCTCTGTTGTTTGCTAAGACCTCATCAGTTCCTCCGAATTGTTCCTTCAAAGCATTCCAGAGGTCATGAGCAGTTTCATTATGCATAAGCCCAGAATAGATTTCATTAGGCAGTGCCATGGCCAGAATTCCATGGGCTTTAGCATCAATCTCAAACAGTTTACGATCTTCATCTGAGTATTGCTCCTTCTTCTTCGAAACCATTTGGTTGGTCTCCGGATTGTTCACCATAGGCTTGTGTGGACCGTGAACCACAGATGTCCAACAACATGAACTGTTAACAGACAGGTGATGGAGCATTCTTCGTTGCCATATGTTATACTCACTCCTAACCAGCATCGGAGGCTTGGTTGAGGAGCCAGTATTGTGAGGGTCATTAGAAGGAGTAGTCATTCTCAGAATCAAACCAATTCAATCAAGTTTCAAAAGATTTAGCACAAAAACACAACAAACTCAATATGAACCAAGAAGAAACTCAAATTGACTAACCAGAAGCAGCAGAAGACCAATCTCTATAACCAATTCTTGCAAATATGCTAATTCGATCAAACTTTAGATATCGAAATAGCAGTTTCAATGATCAATTGTTAAACCGATCAATGATTAACCTGCTCTGATACCATTTGTCAGGATCAGCGATCTAAGTTTGATCAATTAGAGTTGAGTCGCAGCGGAATTAGAACAAGAATTAGACAAATATAGCAAGAATACAATAGATATTCAATGGAACAGTACACGGTTATATAGAAAGAGGGTTTTCTTCAAAATGGATAATATCATTCATGCACAATGCTTCGGTGTGGCGGCTGCTAAGCTTTTCTAAGTTTGCTATAGCTGCTCGTCGCACCTTACAATTAGGTCAACATTCCTTATATAAAGGAATGTGACGTCTGCTGATGTCACTTGATAGTGACATCTAACAGAATTATTACAAACAACAGAAAGTAAGCAAACTACTGAGAATGTTCACAACAACTGAGAACATCTCAGAGTATGCTAAGTACAAGATGAAACTAAAACTACTGAAACTACAAGTACTGATTACAATAAACATAAAACTAATAAAAGGAAACCATCACAACTACTGAAGAGGTCTTCTTCAGCTGTTGTGACAACATCTGAAACTTGGTCTTCAGTCTTTGTCTTCAGTTCTTTAGCTTCATACTTTGTCTTCAGCTCTTTCACTTCAGACTTTGTCTTCAGCTCTTTCACTTCAGACTTTGTCTTCAGACCTTGTTATCAGTTGATGTCTTCAGCTGTTGCAGACTACTTCAGTTGTTGTAATGTCCGTGGGACTTAAAGGTTTTTCTGATCAGGCTCATTGGTTCTTTTGGTCCAACAAAATCTAAAGTATAGTTAAAGTAAAATTTAATCATAGATAAAGAAGCTAAAGTATAGAAAAAGGGCTAAAGATAGTCGTACATAAAGAATACTAAAATAATACTAAAGGATACTTACCCCGCTAAAGCACACATGTGAATGTTAAAGTATGCTACATGAGTCTTGCAAACAAAGACGTCTTCACATATTTTAAGCATCCACTGGAGGTTTTCATAATGGCAAGCTACAGGAGTCTTGTATTCAATTGAAGAAACAGTAAAGGAATATTGAGTCCACATAAGTAATGGGTAAAGGAGTCTTGTACTAGTACAAACTCATGATTAAAATAAAGGTAAAGAAAGGTTAAAGTACAGTTAAAGAACTAATAGAATAATAGCTATAATATGAAGTATTATATATAATAAGCAAGCATATAAAGTAAAGTAAAGCATAAAGTATAGATGCCTGATAAAGTATAATATGAATGATAAAGGTAATGCAAAGTTAAAGAATAATAAAGAAAGACAGTTGAAGATAAAGTAATAGTTAAAACTAAAATTAAAGTTTGATAAATTTATTTTGCTAAAGTAAAAGTAGAACTCACTAAGAAACGTTGACCTTTTTATGCATATTAGTTTGATAGGTATGCATTGATATATAAAGATGTGAATTTGGCATAGATCCGAGGCCACCAGACACCAAATCAAACAATGACATCCTAGCATAGTTGCTATGTTCTATTTATGTTTTTCCAATTCTGATGTAATAAATTTTATTATAGAAACTGTTTTAAAGTTTCGCTACTTAAAATTAACGAATATTTGGTTGAAGAATTATGTTTTTGATATGCAAACCTAACTATGAGGTCTCTTGGAAAGAGAGCCTTACAAGTTGGTGTCAGAGCTATAGTTTGAGAGATTTGAGTAGGCGATACCAGAACTTAAAGCTAAAATGGGATCGAATAAAGTTCATGTCAAGAGGTAAAACTAAAGTCAAATGTTAAAGTTAATGTCAAAGTCATAGTTAAAGCCAAGGATAAAGAATGTTAAAGATAGTATATATACATAGTAATCCATAATATGTTATAGTTGGTTTAGGGACTGATATGACTCGAGATAGGGAATTTTTAGCACATTAAAGTAAGGTAAGCAGTTAATCATAAGTAGCCAGTATCATTAGAAACTTACACTACTTATCATGATTAGAGCAACTATCTTTAATGATAATATTGGTGTTTTTGGATAAGGTTAGTATTCTGAACCTTATAGGTTAAGAATGATAGGGAAAATAGTTGCTTGTGGTAGTGTCTATGCTGGTGCTAAGGACCTGCCACTAGTTACTAGAAGTAAAGGAAACTAGCTGATGAAGTGCATATGGTGTCTATCCTTACTGATACTGAAAATAACTATTATCACTTAGAGGAAAGGCTCACCCTTGAACCCACAGTCAAAGAAGCAATAGTTGATGGGGTGTAAGGCCCCGATCCCAGGACGCTCACAGTTGGAAAATCATCGCACATAAAACATATAATTTACATTTACAATTTCTAAATCATTGCAGCGGAATAATTTTAAACCATTTCATTATAATTGCTTTTGCAAAATAATACATTATAGTTAACTGTTACAAAATATTACTCGTTGCATTACATCACAAAAACATTATCATAACATGAAATGGATGCCATCCAAAAATGCCAAGTAGCTGCCCCGTGCCATCCTCAGCAGCATTACCTGCCAACTGGAAACACATAAAAGTCAGCGTTAGTGAGTGAGTTATAGTTTTATAAAATAAAATAATTTTCTTTCATTAAAAACCATTCTTTCTTTACTTTCACATGTGATCATGCATCATACGTACACATAGATAATAATTTATTATTATCTTTCATCATCATTTGTTGACTTCCGTTCATTCATCATCGTACGTCATCTTTATCATTCGTTATCTTTCTTACCGTACTAAACGTACATTCATTAACTTCTGATGACAGGTACTGTACCCCGAACATTGTGCACGAAGCTGACCCTTGGGCCTGGGGCAAGTACACTCATCATTATCATTCATCTTTCATTCCGAACCAGTGCCATGTGCTATACCCCAAACATTGTGCACGAAGCGGGTTACTGGGCCTGAGGTCTATCAAAGACCTCGAACATTGTGCATGAAGCTGACTCCAGTACCTAGGGCAAGCGGCAAGGGTCCCATACATATGGTCAATCACAAAGATTAGACCCCAGTGTGCACACTTCCAGGGTAGCTAACCCGCACACATTTGAGCTAACACCCTTCATTGGGTATGAACCTCCACACATTGCTTGCAAGACTTTTCATTACTTCATTCATTAATGCATGCATTCATTCATTCCTTACGTTCCCTTTTTCATTATCTTCCGCTTTACGTTAATAATACTTTCCATTTACTTTTCATAATCATACCACGTAAAGCCACGGAAAATAAACATACATAACAAGGAACATAACATAAACATAACCATACCATACATAGCATCATCATCACATCACATATGACATCATAAAGTCAACTTACATTACCCCCAGGAACATCCCAAGTCAAAGCCTACACTTTACATTTTCCCCAAAATTTCAGAAAATATTCTAAGGCCCGCGCATGAGCACTATGCAGGCGCATGACCTTTCGGGCGCATGGGAACACTTAGGCGCATGGGGAACTTTCAGGCGCATGGGCAACCAACATACACTAATAACATCATAATCAGTCCCAAATCATCAATTCATCATGTTCTAACTTAGTTCTAGCATTCTAAGCATCATAATATGAACATGGCATCATTATAACATCATAAATCACCCAAATCATAACCCACCCACATTCACACATACACATTCATACGGGTACAAAACCCATTTTTGTAAAAAGATACATACATGCATTTCCAGCCCCAAAATCAGTTAAAACATGTAAAAAATGGGGTTCTAGAACTCACCTTTGACAACCTTCGAGTATGACTTCTTCAACCCGTTTGGAAATAAGTTCAAACACCTAGAAACCCACCAAAAACACACACCCGAACACAACAAAACACACATAAGCATATAACTGAGGCATAGGCCGGCCAAGAACAACTTAAAAACCAAGAATTTTACCTTGAATTCAGATTCCTCTTCTTCTTTCTTCAAAAACCCGAGAGCTCTGCTCTTTCTCTCTCTAGAAAATCCGGTGAAAAGAAGATATGCAGAGAGGTGTGGACGGCCATCACCTTTTTGCACCCACTTTTATTCTTTTTGTCCTTTTGACACATTTAGCCCCTCAACTTGGGTTAAATTGTGTTTTTATTTCTTTTATACACATTTATTCCTTCTTTCTCGTCTTTTAAAATTTTCCGGGTGTTACAAGTCCACCCCCCTTATATAGGTTTCGTCCCCGAAACCTGTTATTCCTCAAACAGATGTGGGTAATACTGCCTCATCTCTTCTCAGTCTCCCACGTAGACTCGGATCCCTTCCTGTGCTTCCACTGTACACGCACAAGGGGAACCATTTTATTCCTTAACCTTTTCTCCTTGCGGTCAATGATTGCCACTGGTTGCTCCACATAGTTGAGCCTTTCATCAACTTCAATATCCTCCAGTGGTACAACCATATCCTTGTCAACTAAACACTTCCACAGATGAGATACATGGAATGTCGCATGAATTCCACTTAACTCATCGGGTAACTCTAACCTATAGGCCACCTCTCCTACTCGAGCAATGATTCGGAAAGGCCCTATGTATCTCGGGCTCAACTTGCCCTACTTCCTGAACCAAATGATACCTTTCCAAGGTGAGACTTTCAACATACCTCTATCGCCCTCCTGGAACTCAATCGGTCTATGTCTCTTATCGGCATACGACTTCTGCCCATCTTTGGCTGCCTTCATAAAGGCTTTGATCTTTTCGAGCTTCTCAGTCGTAGCCTCAATCAGCTCAATACTTCCCAACTCCTTCTGACCAATATCACCCCAACAAATGGGTGTTCTACATCTCCTACCGTATAGCATCTCATAAGGGGGCATACCAATACTGGCATGATAACTATTATTATACGAGAACTCAGCTAACGGTAAGTGGTCATCCCAACTTCCTCCAAAGTCAATGACGCATACCCGAAGCATATCTTCTAGCATCCGAATGGTTCTCTCTGACTGACCATCCGTCTGTGGATGATAAGCCGTGCTAATGTGTAACCTCGTCCCTATAGCATCATGGAATTTTTTCCAAACTTTAGATGTAAATCGGGTGTCACGATCAGACACAATAGACACCGACACACCATGACGAGTTACAATCTCTTTGATGAATAGATTCGATAATCTTTCAGAGGTGTACATCTCGCGGATCAGTAGAAAGTGGGCACTCTTTGTTAAACGATCAACTATCACCCATATGGCATCATACCGTCTCACGGTATGCGGTAACTTCGTGATAAAGTCCATGGTGATATGCTCCCACTTCCACTCCGGTATATCCAACGGTTGGATCTTCCCATACGGCTTCTGATGCTCGGCCTTCACTTGCAAGCAAGTAAGGCACTTACTCACATACTCCGCTACATCCCGCTTCATACCCGGCCACCAATAATCTTTCTTCATATCTTGATACATATTTGTAGAATCGGGATAAATGGAGTATCTAGTCTTATGAGCTTCGTCCATAATCCTCCCACGTAGATCCCCGTAACGAGGGATCCACATCCGTCCGAATCGGGTTCTAACACCAAGAGTGTTTTCACCCAATTCCGCAACCATACCTCTCATCCTTTCGGAGTTAAGATGATCTTCTTTCAACGCTTTGTCTTGAAACCCCTTGACCTGTTTCATCACATCAGAGGTCATAATCAACTGATAAGCCTTCACCCGAATCGGCTCGGGTCTCTCCTTTTGGCTAAGGGCATCCGCCACTACGTTGGCCTTGCCCGGATGTTAATGGATCTCGCAATCATAATCCTTTATGAGCTCCAACCATTGCCTCTACCTCATGTTCAGGTCTTTTTGCTCGAAGAAGTACTTCAAGCTCTTGTGGTCCGTAAAGATTGTGCACTTCGTTCCGTATAGGTAGTGCCTCCAAATCTTTAGTGCAAAGACCACAGCTGCAAGCTCCAAGTCATGAGTAGGGTAATTAACCTCATGAACTTTCAACTGTCGGGATGCATAAGCTATAACCTTTCCTCGCTGCATTAACACGCAACCCAACCCCGAGTAAGAAGCGTCCGAATAGACCACTAAGTCCTCGCTTCCTTCGGGTAATGATAAAATAGGAGCCTGAGTCAACCTTGCTCTTAACTCCTCAAAGGCACTCTCTTGAGCTTGACCCCATACAAATTTCACATCCTTGCTGGTCAATTTAGTCAACGGAGAAGCTATCTTAGAGAAGTCTTGAATGAATCTCCTATAATATCCCGCCAACCCCAAGAAACTACGAATCTCGGATGGCGTCTTTGGAGACTTCCATTGCATCACCGCTTCCACCTTTGCGTCCCCACCATGATCCCTACCAGATTCACCACATGACCCAAAAACTAAACTTCGCACAACCAAAACGCGCACTTGGAGAACTTGGCATACAACTTCTCTTTTCTCAACGTCTCTAACACTTCCCGAATGTGACCCGCATGCTCCGCCTCACTCTTCGAATAAATCAAGATATCATCGATAAACACAATCACTGATTTATCCAACATCGGCCGACACACTCGATTCATCAGGTCCATAAAAGCAGCTGGCGCATTGGTCAAACCAAAAGACATAACGAGAAACTCGTAGTGTCCATAACGCGTGCGAAAAGCTGTTTTAGGAATATCTTTCTCCTTCACTTTCAACTGATGGTAGCCAGATCGAAGATCTATCCTCGAGAACCAACTGGCACCTTGGAGCTGATCAAACAGGTCATCAATCCTCGGCAATGGATTCCGATTCTTCACCGTCAACTTGTTCAGCTCACGGTAGTCTATGCACATCCTCATACTACCATCCTTATCTTCACAAATAAGACCGGAGCACCCCAAGGAGAGATACTTGGTCTAATGAACCCCTTATCAAGTAACTCCTACAGTTGCTCCATCAATTCCTTCATCTCGATTGGAGCCAACCAATACGGTGCCTTAGCAACAGGTTGAGCACCCGGTATCAAGTCAATCTGGAACTCAATCTCACGATCCGGTGGCACACCCGGTAAATCTTCGGGAAACAGATCTGGGAATTCACACACAACCGGTACATCCGATAGTTGTGGTGTTGGCGTATCTACATCCTTCACGTAGGCCAAGTAGGCACTACATCCACGCCTCATGCACTTTCCCGCCACCGCCATCGAAATCACCTTCGAAGTCATCGTAACTCAATTACCGTAGATGGTCACTAGACTTCCATCGGGCGCTGTCAATCTAATCATCTTCTTGCGGCACACAATGTTTGCCTCGTAGTCTGCCAACCAATCCATTCCTAGGACTATGTCAAATCCGCCTAAGGTCATCACGAACAGTCTAGCAGGAAATTTATGACCCTCCAGTTCTATATCGCAGCCTTTTATTAGGTCAACAATCCTGGTAGACTTACCTATGGCAGTTTCTACATCGAAGGGCTCATCAACACCTCTACTACTAACAGGCAACTTAGCACAGAAAGCAACAGAAATAAAACTTTTACTAGCACCAGAATCAAATAACACAGAAGCAAGAGTTTGGATTACTAGAAACGTACCTGACACGACATCGGGGTCTGTCCTAGCCTCCTCCTGAGTCATCGTGAATGCCCTGGCGCTCGCCCTCTGCCCCTCGGTCCCGATCTTCTTCCCTGCCCTGGAACTCTCAGCCCTTGGCTTCTTGCATTCTCGACTCATATGGCCCTTTCCACCACAGTTAAAACACCTTGCCACCTTGCACTCTCTTGCCATATGGCCAGGCTTTCCACACTTGAAGCACACATTCAATCCCCACCTACACTCCCTGGTGTGCTCCTTCCCACACTTGCCACACCTCTTCGACTCCGCACCAGATGTGACCATACGCCGGTCATCCACCCGTGCATTCTTGTTGTTTGCCGGGCCACCACCCTGACCAAACCTCTTCCCATTCTAGTTTCGGTAACCACCACCTTTTTTTCTCACCTCAGCCACCACCACTTCCCTCTCGTCGTACAGCCTTCCCGCCAGATCGACCACTAACCTAAACGTACTTGGCCGAGCAGCGATCATATGCCTGTGAATATCCGCCGGCAAGCCCTGAATATACCTCTTGATCTTTCGCGACAGGGGTGTCACCTGATCCGGCACCAGTCGTGCCATCTCATTAAACTTGGTGGTGTATTGTTGATGCGTCATGGTTCCCGCCTCCAGCTGCAGGAACTCCTTTTAAACCTTGTCGAGCTCCCTATGAGGACAGAACTCCTCGATCACTAGCTTCTTCAACTCTGGCCACCTCATTCTTCCAATTACCCTACTACCCTCGGCTTGGACGATGTTGTCCCACCAGCACAGAGCCGAGTCCACAAATGAATGAGTGGCAAACTTCACCTTCTGAACCTCCCGGCACTCGCTGATATCAAGTACAACTTCCATCTCTCTCACCCACCGGTGAGCAGCAGCAGCAGTGCCATTTCCGTCAAAAGTCGGGGGCTTTCATCTTTGAAATGCCCCATAGTTACAGCCTCGTGCTGCCTCCGGCACGGGCTCTTCTTCTTCTTCCTCATCAGTTGAGACAACTGTCTCAGTCCCCGGTTGCTCCCTTACTCCCGAGGACCTATTCCTCTCTTTCCTTTCCCCTTCTCTCATAGCCTTTATCACTTTGGTCACCATAGACGATAAGATCATCTGCATGACCTGATGAACCTCCTCTACAACAGCCTCCTTCACCGAGGCCCTTAAGTTAGCACTCTCGTCACCGCCCTCCGAATGAGGGGTCTCGGGCTCTTCACGAGCCACCTCTTCAGCCCTAGGCCTTCCTCTCGTGACCCTTGGACCCGCACCACATCCACCATGTCCTCCACCTCGAGAAGCCTTTGAAGATCTACCACCGGCCATCATCTAACACGCTATAAGATTCAAACACTAACACAGTCATTCAAGGTAATAGCTCAGTTTATGTCAAGGATAGTAAGTCCCTAATTACAGTGGCCAGTTGTGATTAGCCACTTACTTTACTCTTCATACCCCAAGCATTTCCCTATCCTGACTACATCAGTATCTAAATCTACTAAGAAGCATATAAACCATATAACATGCGCACATAATACCGGTAAACATCAAGAAAATACCAGATGGCACGTAGCTACTCGGACTAGCATCCCTTCCCTTTGCCCATTTTCAGTTTAAGTTTAGGTTTCTTTTGAAAATTTTAACCCGTTTCACTTAAACTTTGGCTCTGATACCAACTTGTAAGGCCCCGATCCCGGGACGCTCACAGTTGGACGATCATCGCACATAAAACATATAATTTACTTTTACAATTTCTAAATCATTGCAGCGGAATAATTTTAAACCATTTCGTTATAATTGCTTTTGCAAAATAATACATTGTAGTTAACTGTTACAAAATATTACTCGTTGCCTTACATCACAAAAATATTATCATAACATGAAATGGATGCCATCCAAAAATGCCAAGTAGCTGCCCCGTTCCATCCTCAGCAACATTACCTGCCAACTGGAAACACATAAAAGTCAACGTTACTGAGTGAGTTCTAGTTTTATAAAATAAAATACTTTTCTTTCGTTAAAAACCATTCTTTCTTTACTTTCACATGTGATCATGCATCATACGTACACATAGATAATAATTTATTATTATCTTTCATCATCATTCGTTGACTTCCGTTCATTCATCATCGTACGTCATCTTTATCATTCGTTATCTTTCTTACCATACTAAACGTACATCATTAACTTCCGATGACAGGTACTGTACCCCGAACATTGTGCACGAAGCTGACCCTTAGGCCTGGGGCAAGTACACTCATCATTATCATTCATCTTTCATTCCGGACCAGTGCCATTTGCTATACCCCGAACATTGTGCATGAAGCGGGTTACTGGGCCTGAGGTCTATCATAGACCTTGAACATTATGCACGAAGCTGACTCCAGTACCTAGGGCAAGTGACAAGGGTCCCATACATATGGTCAATCACAAAGATTAGACCCCAGTGTGCATACTTTCGGGGTAGCTAACCCGCACATAGTTGAGCTAACACCCTTCATTGGGTGTGAACCTCCACACATTGCTTGAAAGACTTTTCATTAATTCATTCATTAATGCATGCATTCATTCATTCCTTACGTTCCCTTTTTCATTATCTTCCGCTTTACGTTACATAATCCTTTCCATTTACTTTTCATAATCATTCCACGTAAAGCCACGAAAAATAAACATACATAACAAGGAACATAACATAAACATAACCATACCATACATAGCATCATCATCATATCACATATGACATCATAAGTCAACTTACATTACCCCCGGTGCATCCCAAATCAAAGCCTACACTTTACATTTTCCCTAAAATTTCAGAAAATATTCTAAGGCCCGCGCATGAGCACTATGCAGGCGCATGACCTTTCAGGCGCATGGGAACACCTAGGCGCATGGGGAACTTTCAGGCGCATGGGCACTATTCGGGCGCATGGGTTTTGGGCGCATGGACACTTAGCCAAATTCAACCGTTGGGCGCATGGGCCAAATCCAGGCGCATGGGCAACCAACATATACTAATAACATCATAATCAGTCCCAAATCATCAATTCATCATGTTCTAACTTAGTTCTAGCATTCTAAGCATTGTAATATGAACATAGCATCATCATAACATCATAAATCACCCAAATCATAACCCACCCACATTCACACATACACATTCATATGAGTACAAAACCCATTTTTGTAAAAACATACATACATGCATTTCCAGCCCCAAAATCAGTTAAAACATGTAAAAAAGGGGGTTCTAGAACTCAACTTTGACAACCTTTGAGTATGACTTCTTCAACCCATTTGCAAAGGAGTTCAAACACCTAGAAACCCACCAAAAACACACACCCGAACACAACAAAACACACGTAAGCATATAACCGAGAAATAGGCTGGCCAAGAACAACTTAAAAACCAAGAATTTTACCTTGAATTTAGATTCCTCTTCTTCTTTCTTCAAAAACCCGAGAGCTCTGCTCTTTCTCTCTCTAGAAAATCCGGTGAAAAGAAGATATGCAGAGAGGTGTGGGCGGCCATCACCTTTTTGCACCCACTTTTATTCTTTTTGTCCTTTTGACACATTTAGCCCCTCAACTTGGGTTAAATTATATTTTTCTTTCTTTTATACACATTGATTCCTTCTTTCTCGTCTTTTATAATTTTCCGGGTGTTACATGGGGTCTATAAGATTATGCAAGATCTCATGCCCATGGTATTTACTGAAACCCTAAAGGAAGTAACTAAAACTGAACAGATGAAATGTAGCACATTGTTGGATCGGTTGAACAAGAACTTTTTTTGTAGATCAGCAGATACTATATGCCGACTCTCAATTAATTGCTTACTAAAAAACACACAAAACAATAATACTTGAATGAAATAACATAAAGATATTATTTCAAAGTATTTATTTAATTATATTCACTAATTACAGAATGCAATAACAGAAATGCAAGTGGCAGAAACATCTAACCTCATAACTATACAAGAGTGAGGTATTTATAATATGAAAGTTAAACACTAGAACAAATTTTGATCATATATTCTAGGTTTAGGATCAATGGCATGTTACAGCCATTGATCTAAACACTATGACATACCACAAATATGTAATACAATTGGCTACAATACAATATACAATATAGACAAGAATCAGTTCTGTAGAAGATCAGTAGTTGTAGTGTAATGGTATCACAACTACTATTCAGTACTAACATTCTTGCCCATAAAAGAAGTAGATCAACACATCCTTTGATATTCATTTGATAGGCATTGTGCTAATTCATAGTTGTTTAGTAGTTGGTCCAGCAAATAAACCTTCAACAGGTAGATTCATCATTCAACACTTGGATATCTTTAACACTTAGTTTTTAGGTAGCTTCATCATTTCTGTATCCCAACACACATGGCCAACATATGATGAAAAGATGGTTACAATAATGGCTTAGGAATGGATGAAAATGAAGATGATGTTATTAATAGGAACATACTAAAGGATACTTATATAGAATATCAAAGGATGTAATCCTCAATCATTTGATGGTAAGGGTGGTGCTATTACTACTCTTTAATGGATATCAAAGATGAAAGCTATGATTGAAATAAACGAGTGTCATGCTAATCAAGTTGTGAAGTTCAAAACCCACTAGCTTGTTGATGAAACAATTCACTGGCGGAACACCATTAGGAAAAACAAATACCCCTCGTTAATCTAGAAGTTTGAATAGGGTATATGAAGGAAATTTTAACAAGAAAGTTATATCCATATAATAAGATAGACAGGGTCAAAATCAAATTATTAGGACTCAAAGTTGGGAATCTAACATACAAGTAGTGTACTTCTCGTTTCAATGTGATTGATAGGTTGGTGCCTTATCTAGTCGATATGAAGGAGATAAGGATGAAGTGTTATGTTTAGGTATCACCTTTCAAAGTTAGAGTCTGTGTCAAAGTAAATAGATAGAAGACTATTGAACCATTTGTTAAACTTAGTGGGATAGTGTATGATGATGTGGCTACTAATGTGCTGACTGTTGAGAAATCAAAGAAAAGTTAGGTTGGTAGTGTAAAGAGGACTAGAATTGACAAATCTGTTGTTAAGTTAAAGCAGATAAATGTGGAATAGTTTGGTGAATGCCAGAAGTGTGTAAGGAATCATGTCAACAAATGCAGGCTTGGATCAGACCTGTGTTACCCATGTGGAAAGACCGTGCATTTCTCTAAGACTGCCTTGATACGATAAAAGTGTAATAATTATTGTGAACCGACGCATTATAGTCTACATTGCAAGAAAGCCAAAGTTGGAGACTAGGAACAAGGAAAGGTAAAAAAAAGAAAGATGGTGACAAGCCATAGGCTAAAGCAAGGGCTCTCACCATGATACAAGAAAAAGCCAGAGCTGACCCTGATATGGGATCATGTATTTTGCTAGGGTATGTTGCTAGTAAATGATAAACTTGTCTATGTTAATTTTATTATGGTGGTAACACTCGGCCTAGGCAGCTAAGTACTCGACGAATACTCGGTACTCAACAAGATGCCGAGGTTATTATCATCAACTCGGTCAACATTACTCGGAATCAATTGAATTCGGTCAAACTTGGTCAAACTCGGCTCAACTTGGTCAAACACGATCAACTCGTATTTTCACTGTTTCATTAGTTTCCATTGTTTTTCACCGAGTTTTGTTGAATTTTTGTTGTTTTTCATGATGATACAATGGAACTATGCTTATGATATTAAAAAATGAATGTTACTTTTTGAAATATTTTAGTATATGAACATGTATCTTTTTGATGAACATTGATGCTCATGTATTTTTTTTAAATATTACTAAATTTATGATATTTGACAAATTTATAATTTTCCGAAAATCAATTTCTTTAAATTTAACACGTCTGTGTACTTCCCAAGTACTCCGCACATAAGCCGAGTACTCGTAACTCCCCGATTGAATGAGCTGGCAGTGGCTAGCGAGTTTTGCAACCATTGGTTTAAGTAAGAGTTTCATAGCCACTACATTCTACATTGTGATAAATAGTAAAGCTAAAGACATAAAACAAACATTCGAAGTAAAAACTGCCATTGGTAAGACTATTAGGATAACCGAGACCATGGATGACTGTAACATAGAACTGGAAGGTCATAAATTCCCTGCTAGGTTTTTCACTCTAGGAGGATTTGACATAGTGTTGGGTATTATTTAGTTAGCTGCCTATAGGGCTAATACAGTGTTCTGTAGAAAGATGATTTGATTGACAATATTGGATGGTAGTCTAGTCACGATCTATGGTGATAAAGTATGCATGATTTTAAAGATTATATCCATGATAAAGGCATAAAAGTATATGAGGAGAGGGTGTGAAGCATTCTTGGTATATGTTAAAGATTCTAAATCTCAAATGGTAAATATGACAGATATGCCCGTGATGTGTGCTTTCCGAGATGTATTCCCTGAGGATCTACCGAGGTTGCCGCCTGATCAAGAAACAGAGTTTCAGATTGACCTTGGACCAAAAGCTCAACCCATTACCAAAGCATTGTATTATCTAAATCTATGAGAAATGGAAGAGTTAGTGACCCAACTACAAGACCTTCTCAATAAATGATTTATACAACCGAGCAATTCGCCTTAAGGTGTTGTAGTGTTATTCGTAAAAAAGAGTTATGGAAGCGTGCGCATGTGCATATACTATAAGGAGTTGAATAAGCTCATGACAGAGAACAAGTACCCATCACCTAGGGCCAACGATCTGTCTGATCAGTTGCAAGGTGTAAGTTGGTTCTCGAGGATCAACCTCAGGTTGGTTTATTATCAACTAAATGTATAGGAAGAAGATATCCTAAGGATGGTGTTTTGTACGCGATATGAATATTATGAGTTTCTTGTAATGTCATTGGTCTTATAAATGCTCATGCGACGTTTATGAACCTGATTAATAAGGTTTGTCAGCTGGTGCTTCAGAAATCAGTTATAATGACAAACGTCTACTGCATTTGGTAATAGAGAGTGTTATAGATGGAGTATGTAATCTTGAGGTAGTTGCTCTTGAACAAAAATTTCCAGTCATCGTCTAGGCGTGCAACAAGCATCTACTGATTTTTGGTCCAAAATGTTTCAAATTCTTTAATTATTGGTTGGATGTGAATGTTTTGTTAGATACAAAGAAAAACTTAAGCTAAAAAGGAGATAAAAATATCAAAACATGAAAAGGAAGGCAAAATATATGTATTCAAGGGTGGCTTTCCAAACAATATTAGTGGAATTAGATGACAAAATTGATAAAGATATTACCAATCCTAATTATTGTTTGGATAGGAATGCGATTGAGGTTTAATTAGATTTATTAGAAAAATCGAGAAATACGGAAGCCTCTCAAAAAGTTAAAATTAATTGGTCAATTGAAGAAGATGAAAACTTCAAATTTTGTCATGGTATGATTAATAAAAGGTGGAGATATATTGCTATCCTAAGAATGAAAGATAAAGTCATTTAGGTAACCGATCTAGTAGATATAAAGAATATAGTCTTTCAATTATCATTCGATAAGATTCTAGAAATTTCATAATGTTCCTTGAAATGAGTCAAATTTTTAGAAGTTGGCGGTTAAAAAGTTTTTTTAATGGAGAATCCTACTAACAGAGAGGCGGTGTAGGATTGTGAGAGTGATAAATCTCTAGGGCCAGATGGGTGTTCCTTCAGTTTTATCAAACATCATTAGGAAATACTTTATAAAGATAATTTTCTAGTTTGAGTCAGAATTCTTCGGGAGTGGTAAATTTCCACATGGATGCAACTCCTAATTTATTACTTTTATTTTGATGGTTAGTATCCCAATTCTTGTTTTGGAATTTAGGATGATTACTTTAATTAATCAACAACACAAAATATTGCTAAGTTGTTAGCAAATCAACTTGATTTGGTTGTGGGTTCGCTAGTGAGTTTGGAACAATCTGCTTTTGTGAAGGGTCGGCAAATACTTGATGGACCCTAAATTTTAAATGAATTGATTGATTGATATAAAAGAAAACAAAATCAATGATCTTTTAAGGTAGATTTTGTAAAGGCTTATGATTCTCTTTCATGGGATTATTTATTTCGATCATGTGGTTTATGAATTTCGATGAAAACTAGATTACTTGGATGCAATCTTGTCATGATTCAGTATACTCATTGGTGTAATTAATGGAAGTCCAACAAGTAAATTCAAATTAAAAAGGACCTTACACACGAGGACCCTTTATCTCTATTTCATTTTATTCTAGCCATGGAAGGTCTCCATTGTGTATATGAAAATTTGCATGAGGGTTAATTCTTTGGTGCCAAGGTAGGGAAGGTTAATGTTAGTTTGTCTTGTCTTATTTATGTTGATGATATTATTATGTGAGAGTGGTTAGATTCAAACTTATGTAGTGTCGTTCATGCTTTTAATTATTTATATATATGGCTTATGGTGTAAAAATTAATTTACAAAAGTCAATTTTTGAAGTTGGTGTGGATAAGGTGGATATTAGGTTGATTTGGGCCTCTCTTGCATGGGATTTTGGTGCTTTTTTGATTGTTTACTTGGGAATTCCGGTTGGTAAACATATGGCTAAAAAGGGTGTGGTCCTATTGTTGGGAAATTTATTCAAAGACAATCTAGGTGGAAGGTGAATATGCTTTTGATTGGACGATGCTCCACAGTTTTGAAGTTGGTGCTTGGTTCTTTGAGTACGTATTACTGTTTGATGTTCTTTATATATCGGGTTCGGTTATAAAATGAAATTAGAGAAATTTGTAAAATAAATTTTGGGCAAAGATGGTAACTTGAAAAAACTTGTGTGGGTTAGTTGGTACTAAAATCTTGCAAGTAAACAAGATGATGGTTTAGGTATTGGGAGACTTTCATTCTTAGTTATGCTATACTGTATAAGTGGAGATGGAGATTTATCAACATCCTGAACGCACTTTGGCTGAATTTATTAATTCTATCCATCAAGTTAACTTTGATGTGTTTCATAAACGTACAACTAATGTAAAAGGGAAGTGGAACACAACTGTCAAATGTATTCATATTCCTAACGATAGAATATTCTTTTATCAACAATAAGTTTGTTTGGGTGGGATCAACGTCTCTTGCTTCTAGATTTCCAAGACTTTTCGTGTCAAAATTCCAAAAAAGATTGCTTTATATTCGAAAGAAGGGTTGGTGATTCTTGGACCTGGGATTGGACAATAGAGATTAGAGGTGGGAAGGAATAATGTTTATTTCAAAAAATTTTAGAGCTCATCAAAACTCATACATGGAGTTTGACATCGGATAGTTGGTGGTAGATATCCATGGTCAAGATGAGTTCAAAGTTAACTTTGCATGAAAGTCAATTGATCATATTCTTCATCATAGTTTTAATACTTCTACTCGATGGAACAAGGGATTGCCGAAAAAAGTTAAATCATGGTATGAAGGCTCTTTCTTAATCGATTTCTGACAAAGGATAATCTTTACAAGAAAGGTTTGGATATTGATGTGCTTCAAGTTATACATATAAAACATACTAATTGCACATCAATGATTCCCGAAACTCATACTAAAAGTGATGAACTGGACCTACATTCGTTAAATTGTGTTTTTAGGCTTGAAAAAGACCATGATGAACAAAATGAGCTTAAACAAGAAGGAAATGAAGAAAACCAAACTCCAAAATCAAAGCATGAGTAGTGCCTCATGAGGCACACCCCTATGCTCTGCCTAAAACACATCCCATGCCAAATTTAGCACACCCTCGTGTTCATCAGTCTGATAGGACAGAAGTATTATCCTCCGACAGGAAGCTCGGGGGTGTGTACCAGCAAGCACGTGGCTATGCCTGACAACCTCTGTGCGTTCGAGTCGACCACATGTAATTCGTACTAGCATGGGGCCGTGCCTAGCACTCTAGGAAGCCTATTGAAGCTTATTGTAACTTTAAATATAGCTTTTGGAGGGGTGAAACTCTACTATTTTCCCTTGAGAATCTAGTCTTGAAGGTCTTTAGAAGGCTCAGGAGGTTTACTCAACACTTAGAAGAAGCTCAAAATCCTTTGAACATTATCCATAATGGATCACCGGTTTGATTGTTCCAACTTACCGGTGATTTTCATTATTATGTGTAGGACCAGTGAAGGGGGTCAATGCAATAGTTTCACAGGGTTGGACAGACTTAGCACACTTAATAGATCAAATACGCAACCGGCTATGTTAAAACAATGAACACAAGTAAAGAACACAAAACGATGGTTTTCAAGAGTGTTGTATATTGCTCTCTAGTGTTTTATAAAGTGTTACAAGGCTTAGTCCTATGGACTGGTACCTGAGATACTTTATACTACATCCTACAACCGGCCATACTTTGAAGGCTAGCTGAAACACTAATCTAGACAATAAGATCGATGTGAAGTCAAAAGACAAATTGTCTTTTGACTAGTGACTATGACATACCATAACTCACATCCTTATCTAATACAAAAATGATAGAAGTACATAAGTAGAAAGTTACAGACACTATGACCATAATCTATAGTTTACAAAAATATGGACTTTTCACCAACTTGTATAAGTTGGTGAGTCTTTAGAGATGATAGCGAAAAGTGGTTCAACTTTTGTCAAAAGTGAGTCAGAGAAAGCATGTCTTCTCTATCTTCAGAAGAAATCAGTTTCTTGGCTTCGTAAGACTTCATCTTTGGCTTCAAAAGAATTGGTCATTTGGCTTCGAAAGATTTGATACTTAGTGAATTTTATTGAGTTGTATCAAATCTTTGAAAGTAACTTTCCTTGTACTTCACATGTGCATGCTGAGAGCTCTTTGGTTGCATCAACCTCTAAGTATAGTTCTTACAAACTCCCCCTAGGCTGATGCTACCAAAACTGGAGAATAACTTTGAGTCTTTATCTTTATCTGTTGATAGTCCTTATCAGAATCAAGACCATTCCATTCATCATTAGTTGGTCAAGATTCATCAGACTCTCAAAGTATCTTCTCATGTCATAGAGATCATGTAGAGGGAGGTCAAGTATGTTTTGCCAGAAGTACACGTCTTGACCCCCTTGATCTCTAGTGACATAGTATCTGTCTGGGATAGTAGCAAATGCCCAAGACAAGATGGGTCTCTTAGCAGCAAGAGGCTCTATATGGATTAGAGTTGGGTGAGAAGCCTCTTCTTAATCTCCCTCAGGATGTTGTAACCCATCCTGAGGTGCAAAGGTGGATGCTTTGGACTTCTTCTTCTTTTTGTCCCTTCTGATGGCCATCCTCTTCCTCTTTCTGTATTTTAACTAAGGAGGTTGGTCTTGGGTATCAAATGTTTCTTACTTTTTAGGTCCTTTTCTTTCATAGGTTCAGAAGTAGAAGGATCAAGACCCTTCTGTGGGTCAGAAGATGAAGCTGGCTGAGATGCAACACTAGGTCCAGGTTGTGTTGTCACTTGGGGTTCAACCTTGACCTCAACTTTAGGTGCAGCCTGACTTGGGGAATAATGCAAGTCTATCAGTTCACCTTTTTTAATCTTTTGCTTGATCACTCTAATGTGCTCATCCATAGTGGATAGAGACATTAGACCGAGTTTCCTTCCGAAGAACCAATACAACTTCAAGAAGCTCACCATCTTCAGTCTGTCAGCAGACTTCTTCTGATTGGCTCGGATGATGGCTCTTGACTTTGCAGCCTCTTCCCTCATCTTCCTCTTAGCAGCTTTTTGTTCTTTCAATACTTTTTACTCAAGCTGCTTGAGGTACTCAAACTCAGTGTATTCATAAGACAAGGAAAGTGGGTCTGTTGCCTGTCGTACTCAGGTAGGTTATCATGTTCTGTCTGTCTTGTTCCCCACCTACGTGAGCTTCTTGTTCTGCTGCCACAGCCTCTGCCTCAAAGCTTTCTTGAACTGGAGAGAGGGTAGGAGCTTTGTAAAGTCTCTTTCTTTTTCTTTCTTCTTTATTTTTAAGGAGCAACTCTATAGCCTCAGCCTCCTTCCTCTCTTTTGACACTTCAGTTTCAGCCAGTTCATTAAGTTCTTCTAAGGGAAGAGAGATGATTTCATCTATGTTATAGTTCCTAGACCCTAAATAGTTCAATCTGGCTGCCTTTAACTCATCATCCTAGGTGTTTGGCCTAGGGGCTACCCCGATTGTAGCTTCCATGGAGCTAGGGGTCTCACTAGTTCTCTCTCCCCTTGCCTTCCTCTTCCTCTCCCTTTTCTCCTCCTCAATCTCCTCGGAGGTCATAATCCTCTTCCCTTTGTCAGTCATTTGCTTATATGACTCAGGGTGCAAAGAGCTTTGGCCTTCATCACTTAGTATAGAACTTGAGCTCTAGCCAGGGAGAGGTTGTGAGACACCTTCACCAGCTGGTGCCTCACTGAGGGCACTGGGTGCTGAAGAAGTTCGTGTCTCAAGGTTCACAGGTTCAAGTTTGGGCCTTCAACTGAGGTTTCCCCTTTGAAGCTAATCTTAGGATCTGCCTTAGTATCCAGTTAACCAACAGTTTTGCCTGCTAGCATCTGTCTATATAGGTAGGATCTTCTTTTGAAATCTACAAGCACCCTTTGTTGAATCCTCTCAGCTAACCAATCAGCTTGCCTGTTTTGACTTGGGTTGGCAAGTGGCATATCAACTAGAGGAAAGCTCTCACAGTATCTTAGGGATTGAAAATTGAACACTTCTTGTTGCCCCTTATATCTAGAGAGTAATAGGGCTCTTCTTTTAACATCATACCTCCATACTATTATTGGATGTTCAGCAGTGTAGGATGGGTTAGACATAGCCCTTGGAATTCCCTCCTCAAATAAGCTTTGTATGAGGTCATCCATATCAATGTGGGCCTGAGGAGGTTGTTGAGTATGGACAACTACAAGTGAGGATGGTAAGGCCTCTATGTCCATACTATGGGCAAAACTCCTAGGTTCTATGATTGTAGGTAGGACTTTCTCCCCCTTTTTGGTAGCATCACCCTCTTGCATAAGGGAGCTAAGGGTTAAGTCCACCATATCCATAGGTTTTTGTGGACCTGGTTGAGTTTTCCTGGCAGGTCTCTTAGCTAACTGGTCCTTAAAATCGGTGATCTCAAGTTGCTGGTCACTGACCTACCTTTGCAAGGTAGCCACCTGAGATTCCAGGTGACTTACCTTTGAAACTAAATAGGTGTATGTTTTGGTCAGTTGTTACACCTTAGTTGCAGACTCCCCTCATCTTCATTAGAAGAATCATAGGGGAATGAGAGAATAAGAGCAAAGTCTTCTTCCTCACCACCAGCTTATGGTTCTTGGTTGCTGGATTTCCCCTGCTCCATGACAGCTTCAAGAGAAATGTCATGGGGGTGGGTTGTCATGGTTGACGTCTTAATGATGTAGTCACTTACAAAAGTGAGAGCCTCTTCCATATGGACTTCCTGGACATGTTCAGGGAAGTCCACCTTAGTAAGGGGTGGATGATGTAGGCTAGATATAGGTGTTACAGGAGCACTCATCTTTCCTTGAGCAGGAGAGAAGAAAAGAGACTTATGATACTCACTGAAACCCATATCCTCAACATCATAGAATTGAAGGTCAGGGATGGGTTAGTTTAAGTCTAACGGTTGGGGATGGTAACTGTCCCCTAAAGGCTAATCACCTGAGTTTTGAGATTCAAAGTGAAGGCTTAAGGTTCGGGCAATGAGCTCATCAGGCTAAGCATGAGGAACCTCACCACTGATTAATGAACTAAAAGGAGTGGTTTGCTCCTCAGAGGAAGTGGGAGCTCTTGGTTCCACTTCCTCCTGCATGGGTTATTATATGGGGACCTGCTCAATCTGAATAGACTAAGCAGGGGTTCATTTGGATTTTCTAGTGTAGGTGATGGTTATTTGAGGCTGTGTGGGTGGTGTAGATGTAGAAGGTGTGGGTTCAACATTGGCTGGTACTGCCAAGTTATTACCTTAAGGAATGAGATCTAACATTTTTGGAACCAGGGCTGTTTCTACCCTTGAGAAGCCAATAGTGGTCTTGCTCATGATTTTAAAGATGTCAGGCTTCATCTGTCCTAATTTAAGAGTAGCACCTGTTCCCCTTAACTGTGAGCCCAGTTCATAGTTAATAATGTGCTAGACATATCAAGGGAATATGTTGTACTCTAAGGAGTCCAAGTTTGCAAGCAAGTTTGTAAAGACAAATAAGGAGTACTTGAACTTGACCCCTTGAACCATTCCATGGACTATATATGATAAGTCCACAGGAATTTGGTCCCATCCTCTATGTTTATTTGATAAAGAGTGAATAGCAATATGGAGGAGGTACTTCCATCGGTAAAAGACCTTACCCTTCTTGAAGGTTCTGACAATGTAGTCTCCTTCATAGCCCATCTGCCGGAATATGTCATTTACAGTAGATTTGGGGAAGGACAGCTCACCTTCTTTATCATCCAGTCGTAGATGAGTGTTGATTGTGGCTAGAGTGATGAAAACTGACATCCCCTGCACTATGGCAGACAGTGCATTCTCAGCATTCAAGATCACCTCTTGGCAGGTCCTCCAAAACTCCAGCAAGTGTTATTCATATAGTGGAAGGTCAATGGTTAAAGCGGTGAGGTAGTTGGATTGAGCAAGGAAACAGCAGACATCTAAGAAACCTGGATCTTTCTCAGATGATAATAGAGCAATTTGATTATGTTACTTATGAAGATGCATGGAAAAATTGGGTTGGTTTTAGTGTTCGGGGTTGGCCATTTTAGAAAACTTTGGGATAAAGAAAGCTAAGAACAAGGAGATTTTATGGGTGAATTTAGGGTTAGAACTTTTGCAGATGAATAGGAAGGAGAAAGAGGGGGAACCATTGTACAAATATTTATAAGGTTGAATTTGAGACAAAGTTAATGCAAAAGAATAAACTTTGAAATCCGAATGTCGGCCCCACCTATGAAAAAGTGCCCACAAAGGTAGTTATCTTGTAAGTAGAAAATCTTCCGAATGTAATTTGTCTTCGAAAGTTTTGAGAAATCTTCCAAAGCCAACTTGACTTCGGAAGATATTCCTTAGCTTTACAAGAATTTCTTTGGAAGAAAAATACTTAGAGTATTTTGCTTCCGAGACATATTTGTTTTGGAAGATATTAAACTTCAAAAGTTTTATTCAAAGAACAAATAAAGCTTCTTAGACTTAATTGATTCCGGAAGAAAATTGTCCTTCAAAACATATAAGTACTTAGAAGCATATTTAAGCTTTGAAACATATATCATAATTTCTTCCGAAGGTAACTTTTTTAGTAAGCAGTTATTAGTTTTGAATACATAATTTTCTTCCGAAGTCAACTTAATGTCTTCCGAAAGAAAATATATCTTTAAGTTTCGAATTTCTAAGGAATATCAATTTGAAAAAATTTTCTATATAGACAACTTAAGACAAACATATTTGAATAATAATCTTGAAATTAATTTAAGAAAATCTACTCAAAGTTAATCATTCCAATAGCTGATACAAGATACTTAAATCTCTGTTTATCAAAAGTTTTTGTGAACAGATCAGCATATTATTCATTTGTGTTAACTTGAGCATAGCAACGTGCAGCAGCAATGTATTCAGCTTCAGCAGTTGATGTAGACACACAGGATTGTTTCTTATATTGCCATGAGACTATCCTTCGACCAAGGAATTGACAACCCCCCTAATGTAGACTTTCCAGTCGTGTTGCATCCACCATAGTCACTATTTGTATAAGTATACAGATTGAAGTCAGAATTCTTTGGATACCAAAGGCCCAGTTTGAGAGCACCTTTGAGATATCTAAGAATCCTCTTGACAGCAACCAGGTATGACATCTTGGGGTTGGCTTGTATCTTGCATATATGCATGTGGCAAACATGATATCAGGCCTCCTAACTGTAAGGTACATAAAAGACCCAATCATAACCCTGTAGAGGTGTTTATCAACACACTCCCCCTCAAGATCAGGTCCTAGGGAGTGGTTTCTGGCTATGGGTGTCTTAGCAACCTTACACTCAGTCAGATGAAATCTGACTAGTATGTCTTAAACATACTTTGACTGGTTTATGAAGTTGCCATTGTCAACCTGCTTCACTTGAATTCCTAGAAAGAAATTGAGTTCCCCCATGTCACTCATTTCAAATCTATTCTTCACCAGCTTCTTAAAGTCTTTGTAAAGCTTTGGATTAGTTGACCCAAAGATGATGTCATCTACATAAACTTAAGCCAGCATCAAGTCATTCCTTGTTCCTTTAATGAAGAGTGTGCTGTCAATAGTACCTTTCTTGTAACCATGCTGAATAAGGTACTATGACAGTGTCTCATACCACTTCCTTGGAGCTTGATACAACCCATAAAGAGCTTTGTCAAGCTTGCAGACATAATCAGGATGATTTGGGTCTACAAAGCTAGATGTTTGTTTGACATACACATCCTCATCTATCAATCCATATAGAAATGCACACTTGATATCAAGTTGGTAGACCTTGAAATCCTTGGATTCAGCAAAAGCAAGGAATATCCTAATAGCTTCAAGTTTTGCTACAGGAGCAAAAACATCTATGTAGTCAATCCCTTCTTCTTGAGTATACCCTTGAACAACTAGTCTTGCCTTGTTCTTGATGACAAGTCCTCTATTATCATTCTTATTCCTAAAAACCCACTTGGTACTTATTGGTGTCTTCCCATGAGGAAGAGGGGATAGGTTCTAAACCTTTTGTCTTTTGAATTAAAGCAGCTCCTCGTGCATTGCTTCAACCCAACTTCTATGTTTTAAAGCTTCATCAACCTTCTTTGGCTCAATCTAGGACAAGAAACAAGAGTATAGACAAACATTTTTATCATGGTTTTGTCCTCTTGTTCTCACCCCAGTCTCAACATCTCCAATGTTGTTTGTGTTAGGATGGGACTTATGGATTCTCAGTTGAAGAATTACAACAAGTTGGTTTAACAGATCTAAATTAGTGAAGAGTTTGTCATGGTAGTATTGATAAGATTTCCAACTGCAGGGTTTGTTACCACTAGAGCTGATGGAATTCTATCATTTGGTATTCTTAGCTCAAATCTTGGGTCAGGATCTCCTGTTGATAAGTTACCTGTAGATCCTGTAACATCTTCATAAGATTTATTAAAACAGTTGGTAACTAAATCAAGATCAAATAGCCAATCTGGACCAGAACCTTTCACACTGGGAGTGTGCTCATTGGCTGACTCTTCAACTACTCTTGTTCTGAGATTCTATACTCTATAAGCCTTAGCTTGAGAAGAGTATCTAATAAAGTGTCCATCATCTAATTTCTCAGCAAATTTGGCTATCTGATCTTTGGTATATAGGATGGTGCATGGACATCTACATGATCTTAGGAAACCAATAAAGGGTCTCTTTTTATGACACAGTTTATAAGTAGTCTTACCATGAGTCTTAACTACTAAAACTCTATTTTATACATAGCAGACAGTGTTGACTACCTCTGCCCAGAAGGTGATGGACAGTTTAGAGTCATAGAGCATGGTCCTTGCAGGCTCAATAAGTGTCCTATTTCTTGTCTCGATAATACCACTTTGCTAAGGAGACTTGGGAGCACTATATTGTTTTGTAATACAAAATGTATCAAGGATTTGGTTCTTGAATTCAATTCCTTGATCATATCTTATGATCTTGACCTTGTGATCACATTGATTCTCAATTTTCAGAATGAAGTTCATCAAGATCTCAGGGGTCTCATCCTTAGTTCTAAGAAAGACGACCCAAGCATATCTTGTGAAATCATCAATGATCACCAGGCAATATGAAGTTCTTCCTAAACTCATTATAGTGGTGGGGCCAAATAGATCCATATGGAAAAATTGTAGGGGAGTAGTGATGGAGTTCTTTTCCTTTGGCTTGTGAGACACCTTGTGTTGCTTTCCTTTCAGACATGCAACACAATGATCATCACTTGTAAACTCTTTCTTTGGCATTCTAGTTACCAAATCATTCTTAATTAGTTTATTCATGTTCTTAAAGTTTACATGGCACATTCTTTTATGCCAAATGAAAGACTTATCATTATGGGCTTTAGACAGAAAGCAAGAAACTTCTCCAGATGGGGAGGTTTCTTGCAAATCCATCTTGTACAAGTTCCCTTTCCTGGGGGCTCTATGCAGAATATGCTTTTGAGGAATGACCACCCATGGTTTGAGAAAAATGCCCTCATGTTCAGTGAAGAGCATGTTATTTCCCTGGTCACAAAATTAGGATACACTTAAGAGATTATACCCAAGCTCCTTAACATAGTTTACCTTCTCAATGTAGATCTTACCATTTGTGACTCTTCCCCTTCCAGTGATGTAACCGCCTGATTCTCCTACAAAAGCAACTAGCCCTCCATCAATTTCTTAAAGTTCTGAAGTAAAGAGCCATTATCTATCATGTGCCTGGAACTGTTGGGAACGGTCTGCCCAAGACACATATTGAATTGATATGGCTAGTACGTTATGATCCAGGTCAGGTCATACCCAATAACAAGCTAGACAAACACCCACAATATTTATTTTATGATATGATTATGTAAATAAATATTGTCACTTGTAGGATTTAGAAATTGGGTTTCTAAATATTTGCACTAGTGTTATGAATAAATTATATGGATAATTTATTCTAAAGAGAGAATACTTTGTATCATTATTCAAATAGTTGAACAAAAATACAAGTGTTTTTTTCGCATTTCTTTTACTCATCCGCATTTACTAATGCAGATGTGTTACTGAGGAAATGCGGATGAATGTTCATCATCCACATTTGCAAATACGGATGTGAATTTGGGGAAATGCTAAAGGAATTACTTCATCCGCATTTACTAATGTGGATAGTAAATGCAGATGAGCATTTAAGGAAATGCTGATGAAACTGATCATCCGTATTTACAAATACAGATGTGCATTTTGGAAATGCTGATGGAGTTACTTATCCGCATTTACAAATGCGGATGTACATTTGGGAAATGCGGATGAAGTTTCTTCTTCCGCATTTACAAATGCGGTTAGAGTTTGTTCATCCGCATTTACTAATGCGAATGGATATTAGAGAAATATGGATGGGTTAAAGGGATGGGTCCCGCCCACTTTTCTCTCACTCTGAAATTCAGTTTCATAGGACGTGAAATATATGATTACATTCAACCACTCTCTCTGATAACTTACAACACACACAAAGGTGCAAATCGGTGCTACTATAGCTTTTCTCTCCATCGGTCGAGGAAAACCAAGAACAGAACCCGATTCAAGTAAAGAAAATCCTAGCAACCTGGTGTATTGTTGGAAGCTTGGGGTAGACAAGCTTGAGGTTTCCTAATTTGGAAGCTGCCGATCAAAGATCTTCTTTCTCTGTCCCATTTGATAGGTAGATTACTAAACACTCTATGGTTGTTTGTAAGCATGGTTTTTCATATAACGATCCATTACGGGTTATCTTTTATCAGATTTCATAAATTGGTTTATATGTTAACTGTAACAAGTTTTTCATACCATTTTCACTGTGTTTTCATTTTATAAGGATAAAATGACTCTGATTAACTTGTGAAAAACCTACAGTGGTATCAGAGGCGGTTATATTGATACATGCTTCATCTGGACTGAATTCTCAGTTTCTTGCTGTTATTCACCAACAGACCAAAAATTCAGGTCTATGTTTCCCCTATTTTTCAAGATTCTACTTTACATGCATATTGTAATCTTGAAAAATTTAATCATTTGGATGATTTAAGTTGTTTGGACAAGAATCATGATATTTGGTTTGTTTATACAATAACCGAAAATCTATGATTCAAGGGGAAATCTCTCGGATTTTACTTACATATTTGGATATGTATCTTGATGTTCATAACCTAGCCGAGACCTTGTGTTTGATTGTGTTGTGATTTGTATTTGATTATTCAAAGGGTTGTAATCATTAAATTTATTTGTTCTTTCTATTGGCTATGTAATTTATTTATTTTCATTTGGTATGTAAAATAAATAGATTGGTTGCATTTCACTTGTACTAGAAAATGTATATAGGATATATAATTTTGTAAAAGAAGATGCAACAAGAATGTTTTTCGGTTTGGGCCAATTTTGTTCCTAAAGGGCTTCATGGCTCTTAATGGGATTTAAGCCCAATAACCGAAAACATATTTTGAAGGCCCAAAAGGGTTTGGTGTAGAATTTAAGTCCATTTGGAAGCTCAAATCGAATGGGAGAATCACAACACAAAGTGGACACTTGAAGCATTTGGATGCGGGATCAAGTGGGAGTTCACCGACACAAGTGTTACCCTTAGGAAGGACCTAATAACTCACTTGTTTTGGTCAACAAGTGATGTTAAAATTAGTTGGCTATGGTTATGAACTTGTTGTTGTATGTGTTGCTTGTATGGTTGATTTAATTTATTATTCATGTGATATTTGGATATGCACTATTAAACAATTTCAAATCAACAACAAGCTGCAAACGGTTCTTTTGGAAACATTAACATGGGTAATAAAATGGTTTTATTAAAAGTTAATGTTTTCGCAATAAAATTGGGTTTTATTAAAAGAACCTTGGAAATTGGTTTCACTCGTGTACCACGCATTTAAATGCATGCAAATGTAAGGTACGTATGTTTTCATAACTAGAATTAATGAAAACAAAATCCTTTTTAAACAAGTTTAACACCATCCTTTTATACAACACTCGAATCACTTGGAAACTATTTGTGGGATAAAGGTCACCTAACCATATTTAGGGAACTTGTGTGTTTGAGGTGGGCTTAACATATTTATGGGATAAAGGTCACCTAACCACTTGTATGTGTAAACTCACATGTGTGTGTAAGTAGGACTACTTGAATTGGAAACCATGTGAATAGGGTCACCGAAGCATGGCGTACAATGGTGTTGATGGGATTAAACATGCCGACTAAACATAAAGATGTTTAACCGATCCATAAACTAGAAGTTACAAAGGGTTGCAATTGTCAAAAGTTGATTACCTTGTTAATTTAAATAATGGGATAAAGGTCACCTAACCATTATTTGAATATAACGTTGGATTCTAGATTTTAATTATTAATTGTCTTTGAGACATGAAAGGGTATTAATAGTTAAAATGTCATTTTATGAATACTGAAATTAAACTTTGTTTATATTGTAGTAATGGCCGTTAAATCACAATAACCTGTCACTGAGAACTATCCTGGAAAAGGATCGTCTAAATCACAATACTTTCATGGATTGGTTTCGAAACTTGAGAATTATTCTCAAGCAGGAAAAGAAATCATACGTGTTGGACGATCCTATTCCTGATGAACCCAACATTGATGATGTTGATGCCTACGAGGACTGGGTTAAGCACACTGAGGATTTTGTGCAGGTTTCCTGCCTCATGTTGGGAACCATAATTCCTGAGCTTCAAAAGGATTTTGAACATCACGGGGCATACGACATGATTACCCAGCTGAAGGAAATGTTCCTTCAACAAACGAGGGTAGAGCGCTTCGAAATGGTTCGAGCGCTTCATGCATGTTGAATGGAAGAAACCCAATCTGTATCATCTTATGTGATGAAGATGAAAAGCCACATTGATCGCCTCGAAAGGCTAAATTGTCCCGTCTCAAAAGAGTTGGCCACGGATTTGATCCTCAATGGTCTAACCAAGAAGTTTGAGACTTTTATCATGAATTATAACATGAATGGATGGGACAAGAGCGTTGGGGAACTTCATGCAATGCTCAAAACAGCCAAGGCAGGGATAGGTAAAAGGGTTTTACCAGTTCTCACGATCAATAAGGGTGGCAAAAAGAAAAGCCATAACCCCGAACCCAAGGCAAATATTGCCAAAGGCAAGGGGTACATCAAAGGAAAGGGTAAGGGAAAGACTAAAGTGGGACCACAGAAACCGAGGCTTAAGAAGCCAAAGGTTATGGAGAACAATCCATGCTTTAAGTGTGGTAAGATAGGACATTGGAAGAGGAATTTTCCAATCTATCTCAAGGAGTTGAGAAACAAGAGGGATGCTGGGCAGACCTCAGGTATAACTTTCATGATCCATATTGAACTTAATGTTATTTCCTCAAACACATGGGTGTTAGATACCAGATGTGGAACTCATATTTGCAATTTGTTGCAGGGGTCCAAAAGAAATAAGCATTTTAAGAAGGGGGATACTAGTCTCTATATGGGGAACAGAGCAAAGGTTGATGTCGAAGCCCAAGGAGACTATATCTTGAAGCTTCCAAGTGGTTTGGAAGTCATTTTGAAGAATGTTTTGTATCCTCCTAGTTTGACTAGGAACATAATTTCAGTTTCCCTTCTAAAACAATATGGTATGTATTAAAGTTTGTAAACGATGGTATTTGTGTATTTAAGGATAATATATTTTATTTTAAGGCTATGCCTTTTAATGGTATTTATGAATTGGTTCATGATGACTCATCCTTTAATAACTTGTTATACTAGTCAAGCACTAAGAAACTTAAAATGGGTTTAAGTGAATTATATCTTTGGCATTGTCGTCTTGGTCACATAAACAAGAATCGTATTCAAACACTTCAAAATAATGGTCTTTTGGAAGCAAATGAAGAGGGTTAATTTGATAAGTGTGAATCTTGTTTACAAGGAAAGATGACCAAGGAACCCTTTAGTGGTACTAACCAAAGGGCAAAAGACTTATTAGGAATTATACATTCGGATGTATGTGGTCCTTTTAAATCAATGACAAGGAATGGTGAAAGATACTTCATTACCTTCATCGACGATTATAGTCGTTATGGTTATGTCTACTTGTTGAGACATAAAGATGAAGCTTTTGAAACGTTCAAAATCTTCAAGAATGAAGTAGAAAATCAACTCAACAAAACCATCAAAGTACTTCATTCGGATAGAAGAGGTGAATATACCTTAGTGATGCTTTTCAAGATCATCTTAGGAGTTGTGGGATTGTCTCACATCTTGCTCCACCCGGAACACCATAGCATAATGGTGTGTCTGAAAAGAGAAACCGAACCCTATTAGATATGGTTCGATCTATGATGGCTAGAAGCATACTACCTCTATCATTTTGGGGTTGCGAATTGCTCTCCGCGGCCCGTATTCTGAATATAGCCCCAACCAAGAAAGTGGATAAGACACCTTTTGAAATATGGCATGGAAGGGTTCCATCATTATCATATTTAAAGGTATGGGGTTATGAGGCTTATGTTAAACAAAACACCCCAAAGAAGTTAAAAAGCCGATCCACTAAGTGTATCTTTGTAGGATATCCCAAAGACTCAATGGGATATTACTTCTACAATCCCACAGAGCAAAAGGTATTTATTGCTCGAAAGGCTGAGTTCTTGGAAACTAATTCCTTATGGAAGGAACTACCTATAGAACAGTGGAACTTGATGAGGACTGAGAACCACAAGCAGATACACATTTGGTTGATACTAGCAATCAACAAGAGGTTGTTGATAATGATCAAGTGGTTGATCAATATACACAAAACGTTCGCAGATCTGGTAGAACTAGCTATCCACCTGAAAGATATGGATTTTTCATGAATGGATGCTAGGTAGTTGACTCGGATGAACCAACTACGTACCATGATGCAATGTCTAATTCGGATTGTGACAAGTGGCTTGAAGCCATGAACATAGAGATGCAATCCATATATGACAACCAAGTGTGGGAATTGGTTGTGCCACCGCTTAACTCCAAACCGGTTAGATGTAAGTAGGTTTTCAAGAAGAAAACTAATATGCATGGAAACTTGGATACTTATAAAGCAAGACTTGTAGCAAAAGGTTTCACTCAAACTCAAGGGGTTGATTATGATGAAACCTTCTCGCCTATGGCAATGCTAAAGTCAATAAGGATATTATTTGCTATAGCTGCATATTATGACTATGAGATTTGGCAAATGGATGTCAAAACTGCTTTCCTTAATGGACATCTCAAAGAGAATGTCTATATGGTTCAGTCAGAAGGTTTTGTCAATCCACAATATCCTAATAAAGTATTCGAGTTAAAGAAATCAATCTATGGATTGAAACAAGCATCAAGAAGTTGGAATCAATGTTTTGATGAAGAGAACAAAAGGTTTGGATTCATCAAGAATGCTGATGAAGCTTGTGTGTATAAGAAAGCTAGTGGGAGCATCATCACATTCTTAGTATTGTATGTTCATGATATATTACTGTTTGGAAATGACATTCCAACCATGGAAGGTGTTAAAACCTATCTTGGAAGTTGTTTTTCCATCAAAGATCTTGGTGAAGCCACCTATATTTTAGGCATAAAGATCTATAGGGATAGATCAAGGCGGTTGATAGGTGTAAACTAAAGTGCATACATTGATAAAATCTTGAAAAGGTTCAAGATGGAGAACTCTAAGAAAGGTTTGGTACCAATTCAAAGAGGGACCATATTGAGTTCATCTCAATGTCCAAGCTCAAAGGATGAGCAAAAAAGGATGAAGGAAATCCCATATGCGTCTGCTATAGGATCCATCATGTATACGATGATATGCACTAGACCGGACGTGTCATGCGCTTTGAGCATGACAAGCAGATATTAGCAGAATCCAGGAAATAGCCATTGGATGGCTGTTAAGAGTATATTGAAATACCTTAGGAGGACTAAGGATATGTTTCTAATATACGGATCTGGTGAAGAGGAACTCATTGTAAAGGGTTACACGGATGCGAGTTTCCAAACTTATCGAGATGATTCTCGATCACAATCGGGGTATGTCTTCATTATGAATGGAGGGATAGTGTCCTGGAAGAGTTCAAAGCAGGATGTGGCAGCATTGTCCACTACAGAATCAGAATACATCGCCGCTTCATTGGCAGCACAGGAAACTGCATGGTTGAAGAAATTCATTGCCGATCTAGGGGTTGTCTCTACCATTCAAGATCCACTAGAGATCTTTTGTGACAACGAGGGTGCGATTGCTCAAATCAAGGAACCCCTTTCACATCAAAAGACAAGGCACATTGAGCGGAGATTCAACTACATAAGGGATGAAGTTGAAAAATGAAAGATATGTATTCGCAAAGTTAACACCGATCAAAATATTGCAAATCCACTCACGAAGCTCCTTGAAAGGCCAAAGCATGAGAGTCATACTTGTGCCTTAGGACTTTAATATTCTAATGATTGGATTTGATCTATTTAGTATTTAAATATCGAAACAATTGTTATTTTGACTCATATTTATATATGATTATAATACTATGAGTTATGTTCCATTTTAGCATGTTTAAATCCATGAATATGTTTATTATTCTAAATGTCCGTAGTCGGTCATATTTGTGGGAACAAATATAAAGTAAGACTATTATGAACTTGGATTGGTGGATATTCATAAGGTATGAATATAGAGCAAGAGGTTGCTACCAAGGTTCATAAATATTTGTGGGATACAAATATTGGACGGGCCCGCTCTCAAATTTTACTGCATGGAGCTATGTAATTGATCATAAGTAAATTTGATTAAAGGAGAATATCGTTGTATCCTCCGACCTGAGATACATATTGGGTTTCGATATTCACCAAATATTATACTTTGATCTAGTTCTTCGCTGTTCTGGAATAATAGACAGTACACGAGGTTAGTTTCAGGTGTGATACAAGGTGATTGTGAGAAACGTATGTAGTCAAGATGGGATTTGTTCCTCTTATTCGTTGAGAGTATGATGTCTAAGGCCTGATTAAGTTAAATCAATAGAGAATGATCATTCTGTATCTCTGGATTTAACAAGACATCTGTAACAAAAGGATAAATGATAGATTCACCTAAATCATTTCAAGTAAGGGACTTGAGGAAGATGATGTTATTGAATGGCACTTCGTCATGTGTATTAGGGGTAGTAAACCGTTGTTAGGCGGTATTTACTGCTTGCATCAATTCTCTATGTATCTTATGCAAGTGGGAGATTGTTAGGAACGGTCTGCCCAAGACACATATTGAGTTGATGTGGCTAGTACGTTATGATCCAAGTAGGGTCATACCCAATAACAAGCTAGACAAACACCCACAATATTTATTTTATGATATGATCATGTAAATAAACATTGGCACTTGTAGTATTTAGAAATTGGGTTTCTAAATATTTGCACTAGTGTTATGAATAATTTAATGGATAATTTATTCTAAAGAGATAATACGTTGTATTGTTATTCAAATGGTTGAAGAAACAATACAAATGTTTTGTTCGCATTTCTTTTACTCGTCCGCATTTACTAATGCAGATGTGTTACTGAGGAAATGCGGATGAATGTTCATCATCTGCATTTGCAAATGCGGATGTGCATTTGGGGAAATGCTAAAGGAATTATTACTTCATCCGCATTTACTAATGCGGATAGTAAATGCAAATGAGCATTTAAGGAAATGCTGATGAAACTGATCATCCGCATTTACAAATGCGGATGTGCATTTTGGAAATGCTGATGGAGTTACTTATCCGCATTTACAAATGCGGATGTATATTTGGGAAATGCGGATGAAGTTTCTTCTTTCGCATTTACAAATGTGGTTAGAGTTTGTTCATCCGCATTTACTAATACAGATGAATATTAGAGAAATGTGGATGGGTTAAAGGGATGGGTCCCGCCCACTTTTATCTCACTCTAAAATTCAGTTTCATTGAACGTGCGATATATGATTGCATTCAACCATTCTCTCTGATAACTTACAACACACACAAAGGTGCAAATCGGTGTTACTGTAGCTTTTCTCTCGATCGGTCGAGGAAAACCAAGAACAAAACCCGATTCAAGTAAGAAAATCCTAGCAACCTAGTGTATTGTTGGAAGCTTGGGGTAAACAAGCTTGAGGTATCCTGCTTTGGAAGCTGCCGATCAAAGATCTTCTTTCTCTGTCCCATTCGAGAGGTAGATTACTAAACACTCTATGGTTGTTTATAAGCATGGTTTTTCATATAACTATCCATTACGGGTTATCTTTTAACAGGTTTCATAAATTGGTTTATATGTTAACTGTAACAAGTTTTTCATACCATTTTCATTGCGTTTTCATTTTATAAGGATAAAATGACTCTGATTAACTTGTGAAAACCCTACAGGAACAACAACTATCAATGATCCATATATTTCCCTTGATTTTTAGCTGTTCCTGAACATAAAGAGATGGTTAGTTACATTTGGAAACCCAAGACTTGTTGGTCTTGGGTTCATCAAAGTGAATTGAAGATAGTTCAACAGTTATTGATCCTAGATGCAAACTTTGAGGATCATTTGCTATTGTTTATGAAGAACTTTCAGTCATATGGCCTTCTTTCATCTTCCACACCATAATTGGGAATTTAGACTTGGCCTTCAAGACTTCAGAACTTTTGATGACTTTGGAAGTTTTTGAGACTGGACCTTCGGAAGCTTTTGCATCCACTGCAACAGACTTCAGTACTTCTGAAGCATTCCTTTCTTTCTAGAGCATAATTTCTTCCGAAGGTAATTTGTCACTTATCTTCTTCACTTTGGAGATTCCAAAAGGAAAAGTTTTTCCTTTTAAAGCTATCTTCTTCTTCTTCTTCTCAGAAGTTTTCTTCTTGGTTATATGGATGGTACTCTTGGGATTGTAGATGCAATCCTTAGCAAAGTGAGAGGTACCACCACACATGATGCATTCAACTGGCATACTTCTGAGAGTCTTCTTCTGAGTGGAAGGATGAGCTTGATCTCTTTACATTTCCTTCTTCATCTTCATAGATGATGCAACAGCCTTCTAAGGGTGAGGCTTGATTTTCAAACTAGATACTTCAGGCTGTGCAGCAGTGGTGCACATTAGATCAACCTTCTTCTCTTGACCAGGATGATTTGGACATGAACCAAGACTCCTGGTACTAGAGTCCATAGTTAAGTCTTTAGTCTTCACCACTTCAAACCCTACAGAGATAAAGACTTGTTTTTTCTTTAAGTTGAAAGTGGCCTTGATTTCTTGGGGTTTCTTTGATTTTATTTTGGCTGCCCTGATCAAGTTCTTCCTAGATGACTTGGTCATCCTTGGTTCTTTCTTCTCTCTAGGAGCATAGTGATCCTTCTTAGGATGATCCTCCTCACTCACTACAGATTCATCCTTCATTATCTCCTCTTCATCATCATCATCTTCTTCTTCTTGGATAGGGTCTATAAGGGGCAGCTTATCTTGACTAGTTTCACACCTTTGAGATTTTACAGATAGTAGAGTGGTGGAGGAGCTATCTCACTTAAACACAATCCCTGCTTGTTTTGATAAAATATCTTTGCATGCATGGATGAAGATATGATGTTTTTAAGGGTTTCCTCTTTAAGAACACACTTTTCTACCTTGGCTTTGCTGATCACAAGCTCAGCCTGGCATTTAGTTAACTTGGTAATAAGATCTTTGATTTGAGTCCTGTAATTTGTGTGCTCATGCTTAAAAGTTGAAATTGTTTTCTCTAAATATTCTATTTTAAGTTTATAGTCATTTTCAGCTCTTTTAAAATCAGCTTTTAAAATATTCAAAGACTCAAAGTCAGATCTCACTTCCAGGTTATAGGACCTATACATATTTACTTTACAATGCATTTAGGTGTATAGAGATGTTCTAATACCTTGGCTTCTTCATGGTCAGCCATCAGTGCTTGGTTGGGAGAAACATTTTCAACCTGAAAGCTCCAGTCAAAACATCCCTCTTTAAAAGCAACAACATCTTTTTGTTTTGGCTGGATTGGCTTCTCAGATCTAGGAGCTACATCAGTGTAGTTTAGTTTGGATTGTGCTTGGCCACTATTAGTCATTGGTGCCTTGCACTCCTTAGAAAAGTGTCTCATCTGGTTACAGTTGTAACACTTCACTTTGCTTTTATCTAGTCCAAACTTTCCACTGGATACATTGCTGGGAAACTTTCTTTTGGTTCTCTTATAGAACTTCTTGGCTCTATGAATGAGAAGAGCCACTTTCTAGACTATCTCCATATATTCCAGGTCATCTGGATGGATACAATTTAAGTCTTTGAGAGTGAAAAAAAAGTTTCCACAACTTTCATCAGCAGACAAAAAGGCTAGAGATGAGCTTGTCTCATAGAATGGGCTTCCTTGGATGTAGCTATCCTTTGGTGTAGATGCTTCTTAAAGATTAACATTTAGTCTTTATGTGTCTTGTATAGTTTTTGTCATAGTATAGGGACTATTTTGTAAATATTTGTTCCTTTTGTATTGATAGTATAAATAGCATAGATAAGGTAGGTGTAGGAAGAGAGACACATCTTAGAAGCACCTAAGAATGAATTATAACTGATTTCTTTCTATACTTGTACTTTCTATGCATTCTATCAATGAAACTATGAATTTTTGTGATATGTTTGCATTGAATTGATTACTCGTGTTTTGTTTTGATTGAATTGTATCACAATATCATCACAGATCGATCTATTTTGATCCTATCAAATGGTATCAGAGTTGTTGGTTCAGTGATTTGAGTTCTTCAAACCGTCGAACTTTTGAATCACTTGAATCTATGATTGATAAGCAATTAAATCTAACAATTGTTGATTTCAGTTGTGTTTCATCATTAGAAACATGAATTGAATCACAATTTGCAGCTCAATTCGTTCAAATTCAGTGAATTGTTCAAAATCAATGTTCGAACTTGTTCTTCACAGTCGAACTGATTTTTGAATCAAAGATCAATTTGTTGTTGTTGTTTGATGAAATTAAAGCTAGAGGACTGTTAAATTGATCGAATTCCTACCTAATTGGAGGAGTTTGGGTCAATTCATCAAGTTTTGAAGGATTTCAGTTAATCTGAGTTCGTTGAAATCTGTTGCATTAGGTCAAAACACTACTGAAAATTGCCTAAGTGTTTGGATGCTTGACAACTGTTCAGGCGTTTCACAACTGTTAAGGCATTTTTAGTCTAAGCGTTTTACCACTGTGGGGGTGCATTACAAATGTTCAGGCGCATCTGAACTGGGCGTTTGACACCCAGGCATCTGACAACTATTTGGACGTTTCACAACTGTTCAGGCGCATTACAAGTTGGGCGCTTGAGAATTCTTCCTAAGGCAATCCCTTGGGCGTTTCTAAGTCAAAGTCAGAAGTATCTCAACTGTTTGGGTGCTTCATCACTATTTAGGCGCATCAACATCAACACTTAGAAATTTTTCAGAAATTTTTCAAAAACTTAAAAAATAAAAATAAAAAAAATCTAAAAATATTTTCAATTCATTGTTTTAATTCAAAACTTAAAAAAAAACAATAAAAAATCTTTTTCTAAAATTCAAACTTAAAAATGGTGAAATCCAAAGACTCAGAGAACAGATTTCCTAAACTAAAGAACAGAGCTGATTTTAAGAACTGGTCTCTTAGATTGAAACATCACCTTAATTCTATTGACACTGACTTATGAAAGTCAATAGAAAGAGGACCTTACATTCTTATCACTTTAGATGGTCCTGATAGAGGGTTTGTCTATACTAAAGACTCTCCAGAACCATACCCTGAAGATGGATTGCAGGGTGATGATTTAAAGAAAGTTAAGAATGATATAAAAGCATATTCTCTGATGTGTAAAGAATTACCACTTGAAGTCCTAACTAGACTAGATGGATATCAAATGGGATATACCATGTATAAAGCTTTGAAGATAATTTGTGAAGGTGGTAAGGAGATTTAAAATCTTAAGAAGCAGAAATTGAAGAGACAGTTAGAGCTATTTGAGCATTTATCTGGTGAAACCATAAACCAAATGATGAATAGATTTGTGCAACTGACAACTGAGATGGCAACTGCTGGCATCAAAAATGATCTCAAAGATCTAAACTTCAGGCTTCTCAATGCTCTTCCATCTTCATGGAAACAAACTGTTACACTGTTGAAGCATACTGAGAAATTTCCTATGGATCTTGATATGTTGATAGCCAAAATTGAGTCTGTTGAAATTAATGAAAGCTCAAAAAATAATGATAGAGCAGCTTTAATGTCTCAGTACAAATATGTTGCATCTCCAGCTAGTACTGTGGAGAATGCCTTCATGGCCAAAAATGAAAGTTTACCAGAAGAAAAGGGTGATCTGTTTGTAGGAGCAGGGTTCTTTACTGATTCTTCTTATACAAGTGCACCTACTTATACATCTCAACCTCAACCTCAGTCTCCTCCTAAGCCTCAAAGCTCTAAACCTCAAAATAAGACTCCATCTGTTAACTCTGCTAAATCTAGCAAAGTTAAAGATGTCATTAACATCCTATTACAGGATGAAGAGTCCAAATCTGCTTTTACTGCTTTTATGGCTAGTTTTCAAGCTTATCAAGGTAGTCATTTAACTTAATTAGATTTTGTTTTGCAGGACTTATTCGAGATGGACCCAGATGACATGGAGGAAATGGATCTGAATTGGCAAATGGTGATGATTGCATACAGGACTCAAAAACACTCTTATGTCAACAGGAACTACAAGCCAAGTGCTAACAAGACTGTTGGATTTGACAAGTCTAAGTCAAGGTGTTTCAACTGTAATAGTTATGGCCAGTTTTCAAGGGAATGCAAAGCTCCCAGAAACAAAGAAGGAAATAGCCAATCGAGTTCAAGCAATCAGAAGTTTCAACAATCATCTCAGAAGACATTCCAAAAGCCATACCAAAGCTTACCAATGCCTGAAATTAAAGATGAATCAAAGTCATCTGAAGAGCCAAAGAAAGCTCTAGTTGTTAACATTAAAGATGGATATGATTGGAGTGCTTATGCTGAGCAATTTACTACTGATCTAACTGAAGGGATTTCACAAGTTAAACAGATTAATTTTATCCTTATAAAATAGAAGAACGCAGCGGAATATGATTTTAAACTTGTTACAGTGGGCTAATTTATATATAAAACATTTTTATATAAAATCAGTTAAAACCCATATGGATCGATATATGAAATCATGCTTACAAACAACCATAGAAGGTACGAAGAACTACCTTCAACAATGAGGTCGGCAGGAGGTGAACGAGGATGGCAGCTCCTAAAGCAAGAAGCCTCAAGCTGGTCTACCCACGAGCCACCAACAAGAACACCAGTTTCTAGGATTTTCACTTATACAACTCCCTTTTATGTTTCTCTAGACCGATCGAGAGAAAAGGGATTCTTACACTTTTCGTGTTCTCATGTCGTGTGTTTTGAGAGATCTGCAAGCCATCTTATATTGCATGTCCTTGGAAACATAAAGTTTAGGATAGAGAAAAGTGGGTGGGGCCCAGCCCCTTAACCCATCCGCATTTCTCAGAACAACATCTGCATTAGTTAATGCGGATGAAGTTGTTCTCCTGCATTTGTAAATGCGGGTGAAGTAATTCATCTGCATTTGCAAATGGTCATCCGCATTAGCTAATGCGGATGTATGTTTCTATCAGCATTTCCAGAAATGCTCATCCGTATTTGTTCCAAAACAAATGCGGACAGGGTTTGTTCACCAGCATTTGTAAATACGGATGAGTAAACATCATCCGCATTTGTTCAACCACATCAAATGCGGCTGTGTTAAACGAATGCGGGTGAGTAAACATCATCCGCATTTGTTCAACCACATCAAATGCGACTGTGTAAAACGAATGCGGATGAATTAATATTCCTCTCTCTTTGAAATAAATTATCCATATAATTTATATACAACACAAGTGTAAATGTTTGGAAACCTAATTTCCAAATATTCTAAGTGTTAATATTTATTTATATGATCATATCATAAATCAAATATCTTTGGTGTTTGTCTAGCTTGTTATTGGGTATGACCCGAGTTGGATCATGACATACTAGCCATGTCAATTGAATATGTATTTTGGGCAGATCATATCCATCAATCTCCCACTTGCACAAGATACATAGAGGATTGATGGAAGTAGCAAATACCGCCTAACAACGGTTTACTACCCCTAATATGCTGGACTAAGTGCCATTCAATAACATCATTCCTTTCAAGTCCCTTACTTGAACTGATTTAGGTGAATCCAATCATATATCCTTTTGTTTCAGATGTCATGTTCAATCCAGGGACATAAAATGATCATTCCCTGTTGATTTAACTTTATCAGGCCTTAGACATCATACTCTTAATGAATAAGAGGAACAAATCCCATCTTAACTACATAGGTTTATCACAATCACCTTGTATCACACCTGAACATAGGCTTGTGTATTGTCCATTATTTTAGAACAGTGAAGAACTAGATCAAGGTATAATATTTGGTGAATATCAAAACCCAATATGTATCTCAGGTCAGAGGACACTATGATATTCGCCTTTACTCATATTTACTTATGATCAATTATAAAATTCCATGCAGTAACATTTGAGAGCGGGTCAGTCCAATATTTGTATCCCACAAATATCTATGAACCTTGGCAGCAACCTTTTGCTCTATATTCATACCTTATGAATATCTACCAATCCATGTTCATAATAGTCTTACATCCATATTTGTTCCCACAAATATAACCGACTACGGACATTTAGAATAATAAACATATTCATGGATGTAAACATGCTAAAATGGAACATAACTCAAAATGTCATAATTTATAAAAAGAGTTAGTATTACATTCGTTCCAAAGTTACAAAACAGATCAAATCCAACCACTAGAATATCGAAGTCCTAAGGCACAAGTATGACTCTCATGCTTTGCCCTTTCAAGGAGCTTCGTGAGTGGATCCGCAATATTTTGATCTGTGTGAACTTTGCGAATACATATCTTTCCCTTTTCAACTTCATCCTTTATGTAGTTGAATCTCCGCTCAATGTGCCTTGTCTTTTGATGTGCACGGGGTTCCTTGATTTGAGCAATCGCACCCTCGTTATCACAAAAGATCTCTAGGGGGTCTTGAATGGTAAAGACTACCCCTAGATCGGCAATAAATTTCTTTAACCATGCAGCCTCTTGAGCTGCCAATGAAGCGGCTATGTATTCGGATTCTGTAGTGGACAATGCTACCACGTCCTGCTTCGAGCTCTTCCAGGACACTGCCCCTCTATTCATAATGAAGACATACCCCGATTGTGATCGAGAATCATCTCGATCAGTCTGGAAGCTCGCATCCGTGTAACCTTTTACAACTAGCTCCTCCTCACCAGATCCATATATTAGAAACATATCCTTAGTCCTCCTAAGGTATTTCAATATACTTTTAACAGCCATCCAATGGCTATTACCTGGATTCTGTTGATATCTACTTGTCATGCTTAATGCGCATGACACGTCCGGTCTAGTGCATATCATTGCATACATGTTGGATCCTATAGCAGATGCATATGGGATTTCCTTCATTCTTTCTTGCTCATCCTTTGAGTTCGGACATTGAGATGTACTCAATATTGTCCCTCTTTGAATAGGTACCATACCTTTCTTAGAGTTTTTCATCTTGAACCTTTTCAAGATTTTATCAATGTATGCCCTTTGGTTTAAACCTATCAACCGTCTTGATCTATCCCTATAGATCTTTATTACCAAAATATAGGCGGCTTCACCAAGATCTTTTATGGAAAAGCAACTTCCAAGCCAGGCTTTAACACCTTCCATGGTTGGAACATCATTTCCAAATAGTAGTATGTCATCAACATACAATACTAAGAATGTGATAATGCTCCCACTAGCCTTTTTATACACACAAGCTTCATCAGCATTCTTGATGAATCCAAATTTCTTGATCTCTTCATCAAAACGTTGATTCTAACTTCTCGATGCTTGTTTCAATCCGTAGATTGATTTCTTTAACTTGCATACTTTATTAGGATGTTTTGGATTGATAAAACCATCAGGCTGAACCATATAGACAGTCTCTTCGAGATGTTCATTAAGGAAAGCAGTTTTGACATCCATTTGCCAAATCTCATAGTCATAATATGCAGCTATGGCAAATAATATCCTAATTGACTTTAGCATTGCCACAGGCGAGAATGTTTCATCATAATCAACCCCTTGAGTTTGAGTGAAACTCTTTGCTACAAGTCTTGCTTTATAATTATCCAAGTTTCCATGCATATCGGTTTTCTTCTTGAAAACCCACTTACATCCAACCAGTTTGGAGTTAAGTGGTGGTTCAACCAATTCCCATACTTGGTTGTCATACATGGATTGCATCTCAACGTTCATGGCTTCTAGCCATTTGTCACAATCCGAATTGGACATTGCATCATGGTATGTAGTTGGTTCATCGGAGTCAACCACATAGCATCCACTCATGAAAAATCCATATCTTTCAGGTGGAATGCTAATTCTACCAGATCTGCGAACGTTTTGTGTGTATTGATCAACCATTTGATCGTTATCAACAACCTCTTGTTGATCGTTAATTTCAACCAAACGTGTATTGGCTTGTGGTTCTTGATCCTCATCAATTTCCACTGTTCTATACGTCGTTTCTTCCATAAGAAACTTAGTTTCTAAGAACTCAGCCTTTCTAGCAATAAATACCTTTTGCTCAGTTGGATTAAAGAAGTAATATCCCATACAATCTTTGGGATATCCAACAAAAATACACTTAATGGATCGACTTTCTAACTTGTTTTAGGTGTTCTGCTTCACATAAGCTTCACAACCCCATACCTTTAAATATGATAGTGATGGAACTCTTCCATGCCATATTTCAAAAGGTGTCGTATCCACTTTCTTGGTTGGGACCATATTCAAAATACGAGCCGTGGAGAGCAATATGAAACCCCAAAATGATAGAGGTAGTGAGCTTCTAGCCATCATAGATCGAACCATATCCAATAAGGTTCGGTTTCTCCTTTCAGACACACCATTATGTTGCGGTGTTCCGGGTGGAGTAAGTTGTGAGACAATCCCACAACTCATAAGATGATCTTGAAAAGCATCACTGAGGTATTCACCACCTCTATCTGAACGAAGAACTTTGATTGTTTTATTGAGTTGATTTTCTACTTCATTCTTAAAGATTTTGAACATTTCAAAAGCTTCATGTTTGTGTGTCAACAAGTACACATAACCATAACGACTATAATCGTCGATAAAGTTAATGAAGTATCTCTCACCATTCCTTGTCATTGTCATAAAAGGACCACATACATCCGAATGTATGATTCCTAATAAATCCTTTTCCCTTTCATTAGTACCACTAAAGGGCAACTTGGTCATCTTTCTTTGTAAACAAGATTCACACTTATTAAATGAACCATTTTCATTTGTTTCCAAAAGGCCATTCTTTTGAAGTGTTTGAATCTGATTCTTGTTTATATGCCCAAGACGACAATGCCAAAGATATAAATCACTTAAACCCATTTTAAGTTTCTTGGTGCTAGTTTGGTATAACGAGTTATTAAAAGATGAGTTATCATGAACCAATTCATAGATACCATTATAAGGCATAGCCTCAAAATAAAATACATCATCCATAAAAACACAAATACCATTGTTTACAAACTTTAATACATAACCATATTGTTTTAAAAGGAAAACATAAATTATGTTCCTAGTCAAACTAGGAGCACACAAGATGTTTTTCAAGACAACTTCCAAACCATTTGGAAGCTTCAAAACATAGTCTCCTTGGGCTTCAACATCAACTTTTGCTCCGTTGCCCATGTAGAGACTTGTGTCTCCCTTCTTGAAATGCTTATTTCTTTTGAACCCCTGTAACAAATTGCAAATATGAGTTCCACATCCTGTATCCAATACCCATGTGTTTAAAGAAATAACATTCAATTCAATATGAATCATGAAAGTTGTACCTGAGGTCTTCCCAGCATCCCTCTTGTTTCTCAACTCTTTGAGATAGGTTGGACAATTCCTCTTCAATGTCCTATCTCACCACACTCAAAGCATGGAGGTTCAGTTCTTGCCTTTCCCTTACCCTTTCCTTTGATGTATCCCTTTCCTTTAGCAACATTTGCCTTGGGATCGGGTGTTGCCTTTTCTTGTTGCCTCCCTCATTGATCATGAGGACGGGTAAAACCCTTTTACCCATCCCCGCCTCGGCCGTTTTGAGCATTGCGTGAAGCTCACCAATGCTCTTGTCCCACCCGTTCATGTTATAATTCATGATGAACGTCTCAAACCTTTTAGTTAGGCCATTAAGGATCAAATCCGTGGCCAACTCTTTTGAGACAGGATAATTTAGCCTTTTAGGGAGATCAATGTGGCTCTTCATCTTAAGTACATAAGATGAAACCGATTGAGTTTCTTCCATGCGACATGCATGAAGCGCTCGAACCGTTTCGAAGCGTTCTACCCTTGCTTGTTGAAGGAACATTTCCTTCAACTGGGTAATCATGTCGTATGCCCCATGATGCTCTAAATCCTTTTCGAGCTCGGGAATCATAGTTCCCAACATGAGGCAAGAAACCTACACAGAATCCTCAGTGTGCTTAACCCAATCGTTATAGGCCTCTACATCATTAACGTCGGGTTCGTCGGGAATGGGATCGTCTAGTACGTAAGATAACGTTTCTTGCTTGAGAACGATTCTCAAGTTACGAAACCAATCCATAAAAATTATTATGGTTAAGACGATCCCTTTCTAATATAGTTCTTAGGGATAGGTTATGGAAGGTCGGGGTGGGAGCGTTGTTGTTGGCGGCCATTTCTACAAACAAAGTTCATTTTTAGTATTTCCGAAAATAAAACATTAATTATTAATACCCCTTTCACGTCTCATAGACAATTAATAATTAAAATCTAGAATCCAACGTTACATTTAAATAATGGTTAGGTGACCTTTATCCCATCATTTAAATTAACAAGGTAGTCAACACTTGACAATTGCAACCCTTTGCAACTTCTAGTTTTATGGGATCGGTTAAACATCTTTATGTTTAGTTGGCATGTTTAATCCCATCAACACCATTGTACACCATGCTTCGGTGACCCTATTCACATGGTTTCCAACTCAAGTTGTCCTACTTACACACACGTGTGAGTTTACACATACAAGTGGTTAGGTGACCTTTATCCCACAAATATGTTTACCCCACCTCAAACACACAAGTTCCCTAAGAGTGGTTAGGTGACCTTTATCCCACAAATAGTTCCCAAGTGATTCGAGTGTTGTGTAAAAGGATGGTGTTAAACTTGTTTCAAAAGGGATTTTTGTTTTCATTAATTCTAGTTTTGAAAACAATTTAGCACCTAACATTTGCATGCATTCAAATGTGTGGTACCAGTGTGAAACAATTTTCAAGGTTCTTTCAATAAAACCAATTTTATTGTGAACACATTAACTTTTAATAAACCCTTTTATTACCCATGTTAATGTTTTATAAGAACCAATTTTATGCTTGTTGTTGATTTTAAATTGTTTAAACATGCATATCCATATATCACAAAACAATAATAAAACAACCACACAAGCATCACATGAGTCCATAACCATAGCCATCTAAGCTTAACATCACTTGTTGACCAAAACAAGTGAGTTAATAAAGTCGTTTCTAAGGGTGAAAATGACACAACATTTGTGCCGGTGAACTCCCACTTGATCCCGCGTCCAAATGCTTCAAGTGTCCATCTTGTGTTGTGACTCTTCCAATCCATTTGGGTCTCCATTTAGGCTTTGACTTTAGCACCAAACTCCTTTGGGCCTTCATCTTCTCCTTTCGGTTAAAAATGAGAAAGATACTCTTGTTGCATCTTCTTTTACAAAACATATTCTAAATACAATTTTTCTAGTAAAAGTGAAGTGCAACTAGCCTATTTATTTACATACCAAATGAAAAATAAATAAATTACATACCCAATAGGAAGAATAAACATGTTTAATTATTACAAACCATTTGAATAATTAAAACAAATCACAACACATTCATCCATAGGTCTCGGCTTTGGTTATGAACAAATAAAATACATATCCACATATGTAAGCAAAATCCAAAAGCATCCCCTTGAACCATAGATTCTCGGCTGAAGCATAAACAGCCGAGAACCATGGTTTTGTTTCAAAAACAAAATCATCCAAATGATATAAATTTTCCAAGATTCCTATATGCATGTCTAAATAGATCTTGACAAATAGGGGATACTAGGGCTGAAGCCTCTCGGCTTTTGGTGAATCATCACCAAGAAACCGAATTTTCAGTCCAAATGAAGCATGTATCCATATAACCAGCTCTTGATGCCATTGAAGGGATTTCACAAGTTAAAGAGATTTATTTTATCCTTATAAAATAGAAGAACGCAGCAGAATATGATTTTAAACTTGTTACAGTGAGCTAATTTATATATAAAACATTTTTATATAAAATCAGTCAAAACCCATATGGATCGATATATGAAATCATGCTTACAAACAACCATAGAAGGTATGAAGAACTACCTTCAACAATGAGGTCGGCAGGAGGTGAACGAGGATGGCAGCTCCTAAAGCAAGAAGCCTCAAGCTGGTCTACCCACGAGCCACCAACAAGAACACCGGTTGCTAGGATTTTCACTTATACAACTCCCTTTTATGTTTCTCTAGACCGATCAAGAGAAAAGGGATTCTTACACTTTTAGTGTTCTCATGTCGTGTGTTTAGAGAGATCTGCAAGCCATCTTATATTGCATGTCCTTGGAAACATAAAGTTCAGGAGAGAGAAAAGTGGGTGGGGCCCAGCCCCTTAACCCATCTGCATTTCTCAGAACAACATCCGCATTAGTTAATGTGGATGAAGTTGTTCTCCCGCATTTGTAAATGCGGGTGAAGTAATTCATCTGCATTTGCAAATGGTCATCCGCATTAGCTAATGCGGATGTATGTTTCCATCAGCATTTCCAGAAATGCTCATCCGCTTTTGTTCCAAAACAAATGCGGACAGGGTTTGTTCACCCGCATTTGTAAATGCGGATGAGTAAACATCATCCGCATTTGTTCAACCGCATCAAATGCGGCTGTGTTAAACGAATGTGGGTGAGTAAACATCATCCGCATTTGTTCAACCACATCAAATGCAGCTGTGTAAAACAAATGCGAATGAATTAATATTCCTCTCTCTTTGAAATAAATTATCCATATAATTTATATACAACACAAGTGTAAATGTTTGGAAACCCAATTTCCAAATATTCTAAGTGTTAATATTTATTTATATGATCATATCATAAAACAAATATCTTTGGTGTTTGTCTTGCTCGTTATTGGGTATGACCCGACTTGGATCATGACATACTAGCCACATCAATTCAATATGTATTTTGGGCAGATCATATCCATCACTAACTTCTAGTTTATCTCTTATTGCAGAAGTTCAAGGAGAAGATTGGTCAGAAGATAGTGATCCAAAGGCTAAATATGATTTTGAGAATGAAGAAGAACAATACGATTGGAGTGATAAACCTGATCCTAAAGAGGATTCAGAAGAAGTTGCATTGATGGCAAAGTCAGATCAACCAAAAGGTTGAAAATTCATCTTCTAACTCTAAGACCTCTCCTCCTAAATATCCTGAAATACCATCAGAAGTAAGAGAAAAACTATGCACAAAATCTTGTTTTGAACACGTTGAATACTATAGAAATTACTCATATAAAATATGTGAAAAACTTAAGCAAGAGGAATTGATGCATAATAAACTCAAAAATAATCACAAAGTGTCAGATGAAAAGATCATTTCTTTACAAACTTCATGGAACAAAACTTTGAAAGAACTAGAAATAGTTTCAAAACAACTTGAAGAAATGACCAAGAACTTAGAACAGGAGAAAATAGCACATGCTGCTACTCAAGTTGATCTTGCTAAAGTCAAAAGTTCCAAAACAATCATGGAACAACTGGTAAGTGAAAGAAAAGATAAACCAAAAGCAGGATTAGGTTTCACTCACGAACCAATGCCTGAATCTATAACTAACACTTTGCCAGAAAACTTTAGTACACACGATCACTCTCCTGAGAATAAGGCAAAACTCAAAGCTTTCCAAAACAAGAACAAGATTTCTGATAATGAAGAAGAGAAAGCTAATGTAGAAATTTTTGAAGAAAAGGATACAGAAAAGATCAAAAATGGTCATCAAATAAAAGTTAAATCATATGAACCACGACCGAAAAGTAAGAAAATTTTTGTTTCAAAATAATCTGTGTTGGAGGAAGTCGTCATTAAAAACAAAGATAAGACAAAACAAAAAGAAGAAACATCTGAAGACTCAAGCTCTTATGAACAAAAAGATCAAAAAGAGAAAGAAAATGAAAAAGAATCTTCCACTGAAGATGTTCAATCTCAAGTAAAATCAAGGAACCAGAGAAGAAGAAGAAAAATGAATACAGCTAAAAATGATCAAATTAAAGAAAATCAGACATAGACAACAAATCAAACAAATGAATTTAAACCAATAAAGTTTGTGTCTGCTAGTATGTTAAACATGAATTCAATTCAAGATGTTAAACAAACTCCTAAGAACAAATCGAACTCTGATCTGAAAACAGGTTCAAATTCGAAGACTTTCGCTGTCGTTAAACTATTTGTGTCTAAGGAATCAAAGAATGAAGTTCATATACAAAAGCCAAAACTAAATATGCAAAAGAACAAACTATCAAATCAAAAGCAACAGATTAATTTTTTGACGCCTAAACCTAGACAAGGATCAAACGTTGCGTCAACATCGAAAATCAATAAACAGTTGTTGAAAACTCCATAGAGGTACTGCAAAATCTATGACATGTATAATCACAACAATGCTGAATGTTTTTTTAATAAGTACTATCACATATGCGATATGAGAAATCACTCAACATCAGAGTGTTATTTTAATAAGTACTGTACCTTCTGTGATGAACAGACTCACATACTTAAAATTGTTACTTTAGAAAGAATTTTCTGCAAGGAAAGGATTTTATAATACACAATTGAGCAAAGGTTATGTTAATCCTCAGTTTAAAAGAAATCAAACTGTCAGTTTTCAAACATTAACTAATCAACCGTCCTTAGGCTTGAGATCTTTCAAAAGAAATGACTCTGTGAGACCAAAACAATCCATTCACGATCAATTCATTCCAAGGTCAGTGAGAATGAACAATAAAAATTTTGGAAATAAAAATTTTCAAAAATTGGTCAATTAAATGATATGAATTTTCTTATAAATGATAAAAAATTTGTGAATCATAGAATTGGCAATTTCATTAAAAACAAGCCGGATGTCAACAAACTTCATTTCAAACAATTTACAACTGTTGATAAGTTTGGAAAACCCAAGACTATCTCAGCTTGGGTAGATAATTCAACTTAATTTCTTTGTTTTGCAGGTACGCCCGAGAAGACCAATCAACACATGGTATGTGGATAGCGGGTGTAGCCGGCACATGACAGGCAATCATGCCTTGTTACAAGACTTTAAGTTAAAGGATGGTACGCATGTTGCTTTCGGTGGTGATACAGGAGGAAAAATTACAGGAGAAGGAATAGTATCCAACAGGATAATAAGCTTCGATAAAGTTAACTTCGGCTCAAAGTTGAACTTTATTCTGTTAAGCGTTTCCCAAATTTGTGATAAATCATACTCTGTACTTTTTCATGATTCTTTTTGCTACATTTTGAAGCCAGGTTTTTAGATTAGCAAAGACTGTGTGGTTGTTAAAGCTGTTAGGGATCGAGATGTATACAAACTGGTTATGTCTCAAGTTGATTCATCTACAGAAATAACTTGTCTTATTGCTCAAGCATCAAATGATGAAAGTCAGCTTTGGAATAGACGTCTTGGGCATTCCAACTTCAAGAATATGAACAAGCTCGTAGCAGGAAATCATGTTATCGACCTTCCAACAAAGAAGTTTGCCACTACTGATCACTGCTCAGCATGTTTAAAAGGGAAACAACACAGAGCGTCTTATAAGCCCAAGCAGATAAACTCAAACTCCAAACCTTTCCAGATGTTACATATAGACCTTTTTGGACCAACCAACGTGAAGAGTATTGGAAGATAATCATATTGTTTAGTTATCATTGATGACTTTACAAGATTTTCATGGTTTTTTTTAAATGCTAAATCTGAAACGACTGACTTATTAAAAAATTCATCATAAAAGTAGAAAATCAACTTGAACAAAAAGTAAAAATAATAAGAAGTGATAATGGTACGGAATCTAAAAATGTAACTATTGACATGTTTTGTGTAGAAAAAGAAATTGCTCATCAGTTTAGTGCTCCCAGAACTCCACAACAAAATGGAGTTGCTGAAAGGAAGAACAGAACTTTGATTAAGGCTGCGCGATCGATGTTAGCAGATGCAAAAATTCCTATCTCTTTCTGGGATGAAGCCATATCTACTGCGTGTTTTGTACAGAATCGTACTTTAATTATGAAAGACAAACTGAAAACTCCTTATGAGTTGATGTTTGGCAGGAAACCAAACGTAGATTTTCTTAAATCTTTTGGTTGTCCAGTTATGATTTAAAATTCAAGTGGTCAGCTAGGAAAATTTGATTCAAAATCTGATGAAGGATTTTTCGTTGGATATTCATCTGTTTCAAAAGCCTATCGAGTTTATAACTCTAGGACAAATGTTATACTTGAAACATTCAATGTTAAATTTCTTGAAAATTCTTTTTCATCAGTTTCAAATGGTCCATTCTGGTTATTTGATTTAGATTCATTATCAAACTCTTTTCAATCTAACTTCTTTAATCAATCTAACTTGTTTGATTCTACAAGTGAGAAGAAACTTCAAGGAGATCTCGGTTCTTTCAGTGATGATTCAGATTCTGATGATATGGATAATTCAAGCCCAGATTATCCCTTCTTTTCTTTTGTCAGAGATTCTATAATTCAGTCTAATAATGATGATCTCTCTCAACAAGATGAAGATCATTCCGTTTCAGAAAATCAAGAAGTTTCACAACCTATTCCTAATGATGGTATAGAAATTGTACAACCTGAGTCTGGAACGTCATCCATTTCTGGTGATGTAGTTGACACTGGTAATCTTGATTACTTCATCAACTCACCGACTAAAGTTCCCAATTTTAATCCACATTCTTTGAACCTATTGCATCAGCTTTCTAACGTGAACCAAACCAATCTGGATGTTCATGTTCAAGGAAATGAGATTCCAACATCTCGTATTCACAAGAACCATCCAAAGTCTCAGATTATTGGTCCATTAAATGAGAGAACAACAAGAAGTAAATCAGAAAAGCAAATCTTTGCTTATACTTGTGTTTTCTTTCTCAAATTGTTCCTAAAAACGTTACCGAAGCGTTAAAGGACAATAGTTAGATTGAGGCTATGCAAGAAGAATTATTGCAATTCCGCAAACAAGAAGTGTGTAATCTTATGGATTTACCTGAAGGAGAAAATGCCATAGGCACCAGATGGTTGTTCAAAAACAAAACAGATGATTGAGTAATTGTTATTAGAAATAAAGCAAGACCAGTTACGCAAGGATACACCCAAGAGGAAGGAATAGATTATGATGAAGTATTTGCTCCAGTTGCAAGACTTGAATCAATTCGTGTCTTCCTGGCTTATGCATCATTCATGAAATTCAAAGTGTATCAAATGGACGTGAAATGTGCTTTCTTGTATGGACCGATCACCGATGATGTGTTCGTAAAGCAACCTTTGGGTTTTGAAGATTCAGAATTTTCACATCGTGTGTACAAGCTTAGCAAAGCTTTGTATGGACTCCATCAAGCCCCTAGAATCTGGTATGAAACGTTATCACAGCACTTAATCCAACATGGATACACGCGAGGGAAAATTGATTCGACTCTGTTTATCAAGAAGGATGCTTGACAGGATCAGTGATCTAAGTTTGATCAATTAGAGTTGAATCGCAGCGGAATTAGAACAAGAATTAGACAAATATAGCAAGAACACAATAGATATTCAATGGAACAGTACACGGTTATAGAGAAATAGGGTTTTCTGCAAAAGGGATAATATCATTCATGCACAAATGCTTCGGTATGGCGGCCGCTAAGCTTCGCTAAGCTGCGCTAAGCTACACTATAGATGCACATGTTACAATTAGGTCAACATTCCTTATATAAAGGAATGTGACGTCTGCTGATGTCACTTGATAGTGACATCTAACAGAATTATTACAAATAACTGAAAGTAAGCAAACTACTGAGAATGTTCACAACAACTGAGAACATCTCAGAGTATGCTAAGTACAAGATGAAACTAAAACTACTGAAACTACAAGTACTGATTACAAGAAACATAAAACTACTGATTACAAAAGAACTGAAAGGAAAATATAACTACTGAAAGGAAACCATCACAACTACTGAAGAGGTCTTCTTCAGCTGTTGTGACAACATCTGAAACTTGGTCTTCAGTCTTTGTCTTCAGCTTTTGTCTTCAGACTTTGTCTTCAGTTCTTTAGCTTCAGACTTTGTCTTCAGCTTTTTCACTTCAGACTTTGTCTTCAGCTCTTTCACTTCAGACTTTGTCTTCAGACCTTGTTATTAGTTGATGTCTTCAGATGTTGCAGACTACTTCAGTCGTTGTAATGTCTGTAGGACTTAAAGGTTTTTCTGATCAGGCTCATTGGTTCTTTTGGTCCAACAAACTCCCCCTGAACCAATTCAGCCAAAACCTTTAAGCTTATTGAGGTCCCACTTATTCTTGGCAGAAATACTCTCTTGATCAGCTTCAGAGATATCAGATAAGCACAGGCCAGGGAACAGGTTTCAGTAGATGTGAATGTCAAAGGATGGAAGGGAACTCTGTCTTGGGGAACTGGACACAGAGCTGTTATCCCAACCATGAAACCTACTTCCCATTGATGAGTCTATAAGACTCTCTGACGTAGGCCTCAAGGAGAACAACTTGTTACTCCTTAGTGAGTTCTTCTGCTTCTCCTTCGAAGAAGAACTCTGGGCTATAGTACTCTGATAGGTACTTTACTGTCTTTCCATTTTTCAACTCAACAGTTGTTATCTCTCTGTAAGCAAATTCATCTGGGTGAGTCCCTTCTAATAACAACTGGAGTTCATTTTTCTTGATCTCTTCAAGCCTCTTGTATAACAACCCCTTCTTGACCATTTTGTTCTCCATTAGAGTTTGAGGGGTCATCTTTGACTTGTAGGCTCTCTTGAAGTCTTCAAGTATCTCCCAGGGTGAGACTACAATGGCCAACATAATAACAGCATCTATGGTCTTTCTCACTTGGCCATTGTATCTACTTGGTATGGATTTCTTATGAATTCTAGAACTAACCCTGGGGTCTGGCCAAATCCTTACTCTCTCCTTTTGATATTGAAAGGTATGCCTGAGAGCATACAGCCTTTGAGCGTGTTTCTTCATGGCTTGTATAGATGATGACTGAGGAAACTCTTTGTCAACCATCTTCAAAAGTTGCTCATCGTGCTGTTTCTGCTGTTCTTCTTCTTCAATCTTAACTTTCACCATTTGCCTCTGAAAGTCTGGTGTGATCATTTGTTGACTTCTGGGCTCAGGTATTTTTAGAACAGCAGAGATTGGCAGACTGTCTTCTTCATCATCATCTTCTTCTTCTTCTTCCATCCTCAACACCCTTCTCCTCCTTCTGGGTGCATCATACAATGTGGTTTGAGGTGGTTTTTGGGGTAAGGGAGTTGGTTTTGAGGGTTGAGTTGGTTTAAGTTTAGGTTTAGGGATTGGTTTGGAGAGTTGTGGGGTTGGTTGTTTTTGAGTGGGAGTTTGGGAAGGCTGATCTAGCATTTTTGTGGTAAGTTTGGCTTTGGAAAGCTTGGCCATATCAGTTCTCTTCCCAGCACCTGCTTCATCTAATGCTTCGATAATCAACCCCTTATTGAATGCTTCAGAAGCATAGATTCTGGTGGTTATTGCCAGAATACTGTCTCTGGACCATGATTTAATCTAAATTAATGATCTTCCCAAGTATTTTGCAATAAACCTGATCATTATCTCCAACCTCTCCCTTTCCATCACACTGTAACTGGCCCATCTCTCTTGTATCTCTTTAATCTCCAGCCTTATGATCTTAGTGTCTAAAGTAGCTGTATCAAAGCCTTGTCTGAAGAGTTGGTCTATTATTCTGTCCATTGATCTGTTGTGAGCTTCATCAGCTTCTTTAATTAGATCTTCCATTGATTTCTCTTCATCAGGCTTTTGAGTTTCAGCACTTTTCTTTCTCTTGTATGTGATCAGCTATTTTTCTTTTTCTAACTCCTTTTCTTTCTCTTGTTGTTTCTCATCTTCCACTCTCTTTCTCTTTCTTTCTTTCACTGCCTTAGACTCCCCCTTTTTGGGTGCATTGGGTTCAGGGTTTTGAATGGCAGAAAGCTTCTTTTGCACAGCATCATCAACAAGTGTTTGTAGATTTGAGGAGATCCTCTCGTCAATGGCTTTATGCACAATCTCATTGATGATGGGAGTGATGAGAGGTAAGGAATGTTGAAAAGTAGCAACCATCTGCTCAGAGGGGTTCTGTCCCTGAAAGGTGGTGCCTCAGCTGAGTCCTTCATCGGCAGTTGCCTCTGGTGAGGTCTTAGAGATGTTACCAACTGCATCCTGTTCATTTGCTGAATCAGTAGAAGTGGCAGCCTCACCAGATGTTCTAACCTCCTCCTCTACACGGGGAGATTGAACATTATAACCCCTGTGCTGTGGGTTATCAGCAGCATTTTGGTCCTCTTCCTCAGCTGTTGAGGTTCTCTCCATTGTAATTGGTATCTGGGGAGGAGGAGAGGAATGCAGCTGACTCAGCACTTGTGCAACTATAATGGTTGGGCTTTGAGGGGCGGTTGCATTTGGAGATAGGTTTGAAGCAGATTGCACCCGGGGTGACTGGTGCTCTTCAATGGTAACCTTCTCAATTGAGATAGGTTCCAGCATTGTGGTATCCCCAATTATGGTTGCATCAGGATCCTGTTGAGAGGATGCCTGAGCGGCTAGGGCTGGTGGAGTCTTTGACACTACTGGGGGGTTAGAACCAGTAAGTGTTTCCTGTATTGGTGGTACAGGGGCATCCTCAGGGGACTCATCTCCCTGAGTAGCCTTTTTGGGCTTTTTGGTGTTGGGTTTGGTGGGGACTTCGGATCTGGAAGTGGAGGCTGTGGGTTCCCGCTGCTTGGGTTTTAGCAGCCGGGCAGCCCCTTTCAGTGTAGGGTCAGAGTTGTGCCTGGAGTATACTTCAGGCAATACAGCCGGAGCAGGGACTCCAAGGCCAACAAGGCCGTCTGATTTTAGCTTATTTAAAATTATGGCCATGAGAAACCTGGGATATAATATCCATCTGTTTGCCACAGGTTTCAAAGCCAGATCCTTTAGTTCCATGAAAACTATCTCAGAAAAATTTAGATTTTGTCGTTCAAAGATAGAATATAATACCTGTTGCCATCGGGAGGACATCTGATCCCATGAGGAGGTTTTTGATGCAAGGCAGACATTCACCATGTGGAATATAAGACGTTCAGCATCATGGAAGTGCTTCTTCAGAATGGTGGTAGCACTTAAGTCTCCTTCATACCCGTTATTGATGAAAGACATATCACTTGTGCCTTTCGAGTATTCGGTGACACAGGTGGCATCATGTAGATTTAGGGTTTGTCGAATGATGTCTGGAGTGATGACCACTTCTTTCTGGTTAACCAACGACTGGAGAGTGATTTGGCTATCATTCTCACCAGTTTGCACAGAGACGTTGGTCCAGAATTGGCTTAGGGAATCGGGGTATATGGTAGGATTCAGAAGAAAAGCGGTTCGGTACTGGGAATCTACCATAAGATCGATGGCATTATCAAATTTGTTCCAAAAGGCCGATTTCGAGAGGTAGGCAACACAGTTGTGTCTGGGTTTGAGTTTCATGGTCGCCATTGTTGAGAGAGTAAAGGACATAAAACGGCGAATGAAACGTTTGAAAGTAGGTTTAGGTATTTATAGTGTAAGAAAAGGCTGATATAAAACGACTGAAAGTGTTGGTGCTGTCATCAGTTGTTTGAAAACAACTGAAGACCTGGTTTTAACTTTCAGAAGTTGTAACAACTGAAGACTTGGTATTAGTCATCAGTAGTTGTGAAACTACTGAAGACATGGTTTTGGCTTCAGGTGTGGTAAACAACTGAAGATTTGGTGTTAGTCATCAGTAGTTGTAAAACTATTGAAGACATGGTTTTGTCTTCAGTTGTATGAAGTGAAACAGCAGTTGTAGAAACAACTGAAGAGAAAAGTTTCTCATCAGCTGTTGTCGTCAATTCTTAGCTCATCAGCTGTTTCATTCTGACCTCAACACTTATCAGACTTTTTTTTTTTTTTTTTTTTTTGTCTGATTTTCAGACGTTTCATTGGTCATCAGTACTTATCTGTTATACTGACATCAGTAGGTGTAACTACATCAGTAGTTGTAACCACATCAGTTCTTTTCAACAGATAGAGTACTTCAGTACTTTTAAGTAATTTAGTCTTCAGTAGTTATGAAAACTACTGAGGATAAAAGAACTTATCAGTACTTATTTGTGACAATAGTATACGAATGCTCATCAGTACTTGTTGACTGAGATCATCAGTAGTTGTCACTTATTCTAGCTGCAGCATACCAAGCCTTAACACTAGGTTTTGGAAAGTTGAACTGTCCAAAGGCTTAGTAAATATGTCTGCAAGCTCATCAGCACTAGGAACAAACTTTGGATCAATCTGACCTTTTTCAAAACAATCCCTAATAAAATGGTGTCTGATCTCAATATGTTTGGTCCTAGAGTGCTGGACTGGATTCTTGACAATACAAAGAGCTGAAGCACTATCCATTAGTAATGGAGTCTTAGTCTCTGTAATGCCATAATCCAATAATTGATTCTGAAGCCAGAGTACCTGAGATGTACAACTTGCAGCAGCAATGTACTCGGCTTCAGCAGTGGATGTAGCAACAGATGTTTGTTTCTTACTCTGCCAAGAAACCAAACAGTTGCCTAGGAATTGACATCCACCAGAAGTTGATTTTCTAGTTAATTTACACCCTGCATAGTCACTATCAGAAAAAGCAACTAATTTGCAAGAGTGCCCAGTGGAATACCAAAGACCTAGAGATTGAGTACCTTGCAGATATCTAAAGATCCTCTTGACTGCAATCAAATGAGACTCTTTAGGAGCAGCCTGAAATCTAGCACAAACACAAGTTGCAAACATAATATCTGGTCTAGAAGCTGTTAAGTACATCAAGGACCCAATCATACATCTGTAAAGTGTTTCATCAACAGCTTTACCTTTCTGATCTGCATCCAGTTGTGTGGTGCTGCACATGGGAGTAGAACAGGGCTTACAGTTTTGTAAATCAAACTTTTCCAAAAGACTCTTTGTGTATTTTGACTGATGAATGAAAGTTCCATCAGCCTTTTGTTTGATTTGCAAACCTAGAAAGAACTGTAATTCTCCCATGGCACTCATTTCGAATTTTTGTTGCATCAACTTTGTAAATGCATCACACAACTGTGGATCAGAGGATGCAAAAATAATATCATCAACATAAATTTGAACAAGGAGCTTATGCTGACCCACTTTCTTAATGAACAAAGTTTTATCTATGGAGCCTCTAGTGAAATTATTCTGAAGAAGAAAATTTGACAGTGTTTCATACCAGGCTCTAGGAGCTTGTTTCAACCCATAAAGAGCCTTATCAAGTTTATACACCCAATCAGGATGTTTATTATCCTCAAAACCTGGTGGTTGACACACATAAACCTCTTCTTTTATTTTACCATATAAAAATGCACTTTTGACATCCATTTGAAAAACTTTAAGATTGTGGAATGCAGCATAGGCTAAGAACAATCTAATTGCCTCCAGTCTGGCTACAGGGGCAAAGGTTTCATCATAATCAATACCTTCTTCTTGTGAAAACCCCTGGACAACCAGTCTGGCCTTGTTCTTGACAATTTGCCCATTTTCATCTGTTTTATTCCTAAACACCCATTTAGTGCCTATTGCACACTTACCTGGGGGTAGAGGAACCAGTTCCCACACTTGCTGCTTTTTGAACTGAAGAAGCTCAAGCTGCATGGCATCAACCCATCCATTGTCTCTTAATGCAATATGATAGTTCTTTGGCTCTTGCTGACTGATGAAGAGAGCATAGAAGCAGAAGTTGGACAATTGACTTCTAGTTGAGACACCAGCATTGATATCACCAATGATTTGAGACATTGGGTGATTCTTCAGCTCTTGGTACACTATGAGATCTGTGCAAGTGTTTGTAGCACGCCCAGCAGCAACAGATGTTGATCCAGATTCTTGAAAACAAGTATTAGATGGCAAGTCAAATGAAGTAGATGATTCAGAAATCTCATCAGCATTTGTTGTGGATGGTGCTACTGAAGCTACAGGAACATCAAGTTTAGTAGACTCAGGTAGTTGATCACTAAACTTGAATAGGTGAGTACTGGGATCATCATCAACATCAGTACCACCAGATGGATGACTAGCTGCAGATGGTGATGAATTCACATGATCTGCAACAGCTGGAGGCTGATAAGGAACATATTGCAGTATGTCTAGATCAAACAACTCCACTGGGTTTTATGGGATTTTGTCCTTAGGAGATTCATTGAACTTAACATGCAAGGTTTCTTCAACCATCTTTGTTCTGCAGTTGAACACTCTGTAAGCCTTGCAAGTGGATGAATACCCAACAAAATACCCTGCATCCACCTTAGAATCAAACTTTTGGAGTTGATCCTTTGTGTTGAGAATGTAACAAGGACACCCAAATGCTCTGAAGAATGAAATTAGAGGAGCCAAATGATGTAGAACTTCATAAGGAGTCTTCATCAACCTCTGATTCACTAAAGCTCTATTTTGCACATAGCATGCTGTGTTGACAGCTTCAGCCCAAAAGGTCAGTGGCAAACCAGAGTCAGCCAACATGGACCTTGCAGCTTCAATTAGGGTCCTGTTCTTTCTCTCCACTACTCCATTTTGTTCTGGAGTCCTTGGGATGCTATACTGCCTCTTGATTCCTTTTGAAAGGTAGAAATCATCAAGTGTATGGTTTCTAAATTCAGTTCCATTATCACTTCTTATACACTTGACTGATAGGGAATACTGCTTCTCAACATACAACACAAAGTTAATAATTGTCTGAGCAGCCTCATCCTTTGAATGCAAGAAGAAGGTCCATACAAATCTGGAGTAATCATCCACAATTACCAGACAGTATTTCTTCTTTGCCATGCTCATTACTCTCACAGGACCAAAGAGATCCATGTGCAGTAATTGCAAGCAGGCAGTGGACTTTGGTTCTTCTATAGGAGGGAATGAAACTTTGTGTTGTTTTCCTTTTAAACAAGCAGTGCAGGTTTCATCACAGTGGAACTCCTTTATTGGTAGACCTCTCACTAAACTATTGTGGATCAGCTGATTCATGTTTTTGAGATTAACATGACCCAGCCTTCTATGCCACAGTTTAGATTCCTGAGGAGAGGCCTTGGAGAACAGGCAAGGATGACCTTTTAAATCAATCTTCTTTGACAAATCCAAGGCATATACTCTTCCTATCCTGTTGGCCTTCAGGAGAGTATGTTCATCCAATACCTTGTCAATCAGCCTCAGAACTTTGGAAGACAGAATCCGGCAGTTCTGGCTTGTGAAAAGTGCAACATGCCCTTTATCACACATCTGACTGACACTCAGTAGATTATACTTGAGATTCTCCACATGGTTAACATCATCAAATCTGATTTCTCCATTTGACACAAATCCTTTCCCGATGATGTAACCCTTAGCATCATTTCCAAATGAGACAAATCCCTTCTTTCCTTGAGAGTAGTCATTAAGAAGAGAACTGCTCCCAGTCATATGCATAGATCCTCCACTGTCTACATACCAGATGCTTCTTTGGCATGCTGAAGAACCCTGCATTTATCATAAGAAACTAGTTAGCTTTAGAGACCCAAACCTTTTTGGTTTTGGGTCTGTTTTCATCAACAGATTTAACCATAACTTGTTTCTCATGATTACAGCTGATGAAGGTGGAGATGGTGCTGAAATGGATTTCTTAGATTTGGGCTTGGATTTCCTTTTCAGTGGTTTGATCACAGGTGCATCTAGTTGGTTAACTCTCCCCAACAAATGCTGAACCATCATAACAAGTTGTGTCTGATTTGTTGCTAAAGCCTTCAGCTCATTTGACACATCAGTACTTGTTTTTGATGAGTTCCTGTGACCCACCATTTCCTCCTTCTTGAAATTCACAGACTTAGTCTGATGTTTATCATGAGGAACACTATCAGCTGTTTTCTGATAAACCCCATCCTTCTTTTGGATTTTGGCGAGGCCTTGGGTTTATCAGTTTGAGATGACTGTGGTACAAACTTGGTCTCAAACTCATTTTTCATTTTATTAATCTCTTCTTTAATGAGCTTATCTCTGTTGAGTTTGGAACCCTTTTTGTACCAGCATTCATCAGATAGATGATTGAATTTACCACATATTTCACATGGCTTATTCTTCATCTTGGATTGATCAACTGCTGAAGTGGAAACTACTGAAGGTGTGATCTTCAGTACTTTCCTCCTTTCAGTACTTGTGTTAAGTACTGAAGGATCGGTAACAACTGAAGACTTGTTCTTCAGCTGTTCTCTATCCGTCCTGAAAGACCGTATGATAGATTCCTCAGCAGTTGTTAATCCTTTTATTTCAGCAGATTGAAATGCTTTTCAGATGTTGTGACTTGCCCTTCAGTACTTGGAGTACTTTGAGGGACAACATCTGAATTGCTCAGCTTCATGTGTTTATCAGCATTTAAACCATCAGGCAATTGATTTGCTGAGATCTTAACACTGACTTCATCCTCTAATTTTGTATTATCATTTGAGGATGAATCACATGATGATGTGGTTTGGAAATTACTTTCACCTTCAGATTTTACTATTGATTTTGAAGTAAAATCAGTAGGTGGTGCAGTATGATTGTAACCTATTCCAAACTTCACATTTGAAGCTGTTTGCTTGCTGAGAAGCATTTCAAATCCCTTGCAGGATGTTACCCAGGTCACACTCAACTTGGGTAGCTGCAAGTGTCTCTTTGAGACTTCTGTGGTTCTCAAGTATGACCTCTACCTTAGCCTTTTCATCATTAAGTTGGCATTTAAGCTTGTAAATCTCATCATCTTTGTCATTAAGAGCAGACTCATACTCAGCTTTTCTTTTGGAAATAGTTTTCTCAAGCTCAAGATTTTGATTGATTAAAGCTACATTTGCCTCTCTAATAGAGACAAAGGCAGCTATGCATGATTCAGAACATAACTTGGCTTTAGCCTCAGAAGATACCTGGGTTACCTGTGAAGATGATGCATTGGAGCAGGAACCCTCAGTAGACTCCAGGGCCATGAGAGCAAGATTCCCAAAAGGATGTTCACCACCATGTTGACCAGCACCAGCAAATAATTGCTCATTGAAACCAGAAAGATCATCTGGTGAGCTGCTCCAGTCAACAACTCCTGGTGTGAAGAAGCTGTGATGAGGTTGAGATTGTGATGGAGATGGTTGAGGCTCAGGTAGGGCTTGAGGTTGTTGTGCTATAGGAACTTGAACTGGATTTGGCTGTGGCATGTAATAGCAGGGATATGGATATGGCATTGGACCCTGAGGGACAAAATATGCAGGAGATTGAGGTTGTGAGTGATGACCAGAACTAGCAGGATGTTGCCCTTTGTTTTGTGAACTATTGCTTGGAAAGGTCACAAAGGGTGCAGAGGAGTTAGATCCAGTTGATCTACACTCTCTTGCAAAGTGCCCAAGCCTGTGGCATTTGTGACACCTCAACTTACTCTTGTCAAAACCAACTTTGGTTTTGCCAGAGAGTCCTGGAAATTTCCTACCAGTTCTCTTGTAGAACTTTTGAGATCTGATATTGATCAAGGCCATTTGGCTCAAAATATCCATCTCTTCTAAATCATCATCAGCAATACCCATCAAATCATCCATGATAAAGCATAAATTATCACTATTACACCCAGAATGACTGTCAACACCAACAAATGCATGATCAGAACTGTTTGAAGAGAAATCTATATGCTCATCATAATGGCTTTCTGATCCAGCATATTCTGACTCATGACCGACCAAGGCAGTGTTCCCTGGTACAAAGTCATCAGTGAGCTTTCCTGATGATGCCAGTTTCCTTTTCTGCTCTATCTCTCTTTCAAATGTAAGCAGTTTCCCATGGAGTTGGGTGAGAGATAGGCTATCCAGATTTGCACTGGAGCGTAGGACAATGGTATGTGTCCCATCTCTCAGGCAGTGATCTGAGGAATCTGTTGTTCATCTGGCTGTTAGTATACTCATGCTTGACCATTTTCAGCTCAGAGATCAAGCAGGAGAAACGCTCAAACTGTTGAGTCAGTGTCTCACCCTTCCTATGAGAGAATGTCTCATATTGTTGGGCGAGGATTTCTCTGTTGTTTGCTAAGACCTCATCAGTTCCTCGAATTGTTCCTTCAAAGCATTCCAGAGGTCATGAGCAGTTTCATGATGCATAAGCCCAGAATAGATTTCATTAGGCAGTGCCATGGCCAGAATTCCATGGGCTTTAGCATCAATCTCAAACAGTTTACGATCTTCATCTGAGTATTGATCCTTCTTCTTCGGAACCATTTGGTTGGTCTCCGGATTGTTCACCATAGGCTTGTGTGGACCGTGAACCACAGATGTCCAACAACCTGAACTGTTAACAGACAGGTGATGGAGCATTCTTCGTTGCCATATGTTATACTCACTCCTAACCAGAATCAGAGGCTTGGTTGAGGAGCCAGTATTGTGAGGGTCATTAGAAGGAGTAGTCATTCTCAGATTCAAACCAATTCAATCAAGTTTCAACAGATTTAGTACAAAAACACAACAAACTCAGTATGAACCAAGAAGAAACTCAAATTGACTAACCAGAAGCAGCAGAAGACCAATCTCTATAACCAATTCTTGCAAATATGCTAATTCGATCAAACTTTAGATATCGTAATAGCAGTTTCAATGATCAATTGTTAAACCGATCAATGATTAACCCGCTCTGTACCATTTGACAGGATCAGTGATCTAAGTTTGATCAATTAGAGTTGAATCGCAGCGGAATTAGAACAAGAATTAGACAAATATAGCAAGAACACAATAGATATTCAATGGAACAGTACACGGGTATAGAGAAAGAGGGTTTTCTGCAAAAGGGATAATATCATTCATCCACAAATGCTTCGGTATGGCGGCCGCTAAGCTTCGCTAAGCTGCGCTAAGCTACGCTATAGCTGCACAGGTTACAATTAGGTCAACATTCCTTATATAAAGGAATGTGACGTCTGCTGATGTCACTTGATAGTGACATCTAACAGAATTATTACAAACAACTGAAAGTAAGCAAACTACTGAGAATGTTCACAACAACTGAGAACATCTCAGAGTATGCTAAGTGCAAGATGAAACTAAAACTACTGAAACTACAAGTACTGATTACAAGAAACATAAAACTACTGATTACAAAAGAACTGAAAGGAAAATATAACTACTGAAAGGAAACCATCACAACTACTGAAGAGGTCTTCTTCAGCTGTTGTGACAACATCTGAAACTTGGTCTTCAGTCTTTGTCTTCAGCTTTTGTCTTCAGACTTTGTCTTCAGTTCTTTAGCTTCAGACTTTGTCTTCAGCTTTTTCACTTCAGACTTTGTCTTCAGCTCTTTCACTTCAGACTTTGTCTTCAGACCTTGTTATCAGTTGATGTCTTCAGCTGTTGCAGACTACTTCAGTCGTTGTAATGTCTCTGGGACTTAAAGGTTTTTCTGATCAGGCTCATTGGTTCTTTTGGTCCAACAATGCTGATGATCTTTTATGTGTACAAGTATATGTCGATGATATCATATTTGGTTCTACAAGTCCAAAATTGTGCAATGAATTCGAAGAAATCATGAAGTCTCGATTTCAAATGAGTTCTATGGGAGAAATAAATTTCTTTCTTGGACTTCAAGTCAAGCAATCTGCAGATGGAATATTCATAAATCAAGAGAAGTTCGTTGACAAACTCTTGAAGAAATTTAAACTACAAGATTGTCAGTCCATCAGAACTCCAGATGACATAAACACCAAGATTAAGCCTGATCCGAAAGGAAAATCTGTAAACCAAACTTTATACAGATCTATGATTGGTTCATTGATGTATCTTACTACATCTAGACCTGGCATAATGTATGTTGTCTGTGTCTATGCCAGGTATCAATCAGACCCGAAAGAATCTCACTTAATTGCTGTCAAACGCATATTTAGATATCTCAAAAGAAAACCGGCCTTAGGGTTATGGTATCCTTATGAAGGAAACTTCGAGTTATATGGGTATACTGATAGTGATTACGGAGGATGTTGTCAAGATAGAAAATCTACTACGGGTGGTTGTCAGTTTTTAGGACCCAGATTAGTCTCATGGCAATGTAAGAAACAAGCAAATGTCTCCGTTTCAACCGCAAAAGCTGAGTACATAGCTGCTTTAGCAGGATGTTCTCAAATCCTTTGGTTACAAAACCAATTGCTAGATTACGGGTTCAACTTTCTTAAAATTCCAATTTACATTGATAACACTACTGCTATGTTCATTACAGCTAATCCTGTCCAATATTCAAAAACAAAACATATCGAGATTCGATATCATTTTCTCAGAGATAATTTTGAAAAAGGTTTAATCATTCTGATTCAAATTGCTACTGAAAAACAGTTGGCTGACCTTTTTACTAAAGCCTTCTTATCAGGACGATTTGAGTATTTGGTAGAGTTAATTGGTCTTTGTAGGATCTTATATGCCCAAGACACATACAAGATTGATGTGGTTAGTACGTTATGATCCAAGTCGGGTCATACCCAATAACAAGCTAGGCAAACACCGATAAATATTTATTTGTTGACATGATCAAGCAAATAATTTTTGACACCAATTTAAAAAATGGGTTTTCTGAATTATTGCATTTGAGATAGAACAAATTATATGGATATTTTGTTCATGAGATATCATTTGTAATGTTATTTAAATAAGTTAAATAACATCAAATATAAGAGTGTTTAAGTTATAAAATTAAAATTGGTTTAATTATATAACTTAATTAGTTATTAACAATGTATTAAAAGGGAGTTTTTCAAAATGGGAGGGAACCCATTTTGAACCCATTTTCGGCCGCCCCTTTGGGTTTTGCCTTGGGAATCCTTTGTCTTGTTTTATGCAAGATACTTACTTGTTCAACCAAGACACTCAACACATTTTCTCTCTCACACATGCAAGCTCCTTCTTCTCCATTTTCTCTTCTCCCATTTTCGGATCTAGAGCTTTTGTAAGAAGGATCTTTGGTGTCAACTTCCTAACAAGTTGGGTGTTTTGCAAGAGCTTGTGGGTATACTAGCTTGAGACTTTCTTCTTTGGAGGTTTACATTCAAGAGCATCATCTTCTTCATCTTTATCCATCTCGAATTGCCTTGTTCTTGAAAGGTAGTATTCAAGAACATCCTATGGTTGTTTTCTTTGATAGCATTTCTTTTCACATATATATGATCCTTGTTCTTGGGTTTGTTTTCTTGAAAATAAAAATGGTTTATTTTCAGCATCTAAAACAAGTTTTAAATTCATTATATCCGCTGCGTTTTCTTGTTTAAATGGTTAAACATCTTTGTTAAACTTGTAAGAACCCAACAATGGCATCTAGAGCCGGTTATGTGGAAAACTTGCTTCAAAAGTCCAAGAAAAGTTAGTTTTGTTGGACTTTTTCAACCCATTAGGGGCTGTTTTGTTGTGGATGAATGAATCCCTTATCTTTCAAAGTTTTATCTTACATGCTTTAGAATAAACCTTGAAAGATTAACATCAAGTGGTTGATTGTTTTGTTTGGACTAAACCCTAAAGTTTGGGTTTATGTTGGCCGAAACTTTAAGGGTTAAAAGGGAGTTCATGGTTGTTCTTGGATGTTGTATTTGATACATATTTTGGTGCATAACATAGCCTTGATCTAATGTGTTTTGGATTTGGATGAATGTGATTGTCATGTTTGGTTTTATTCATTAAAGGGTTGTAATAATAATTTTGGTGTTTGTATCTTTTGGGTTGTAATTTATTTATTCATTGGTTATGTAATAAATAGATTAGGTGCATTTCTTTTATTAGAAAAATTGTATTAGGATATGATTTTGTAAAAGAAGATGCACAAGTTGGAGACTCAAGGGAAATACAAAGGAAGAACTCAAAAGACATGGACACTTGAAGCATTTGGATGCGGATTCGAGTGGGAGTTCTTGGACACATTTTAATGTGTAATTATTAACCCTTAGGAAAGACCAAATGACAACACTTGTGATGGCAAACAAGTGTGGTCACCTTAGTGGCTATGGTTATGCACTTATGATTGAATGGTTGTGCTTGTTTGGTTGTTTTGTTTTATGTTGGATGTTTGATATATGGATATGCATAACAAACAAATTTATAAACATAACAAGCTGAAAATAAATGTTCTTAATCATTAAGTGGTTAATAAAAGGTTATTAAAAGGATTAATGATTTTAAATAAAAGGGGTTTTATTAAAAGAACCATAGGGTACCATGTATTTGAAAGCATGCAAATACAAGGTACATAGAGTTTTCTAAACTAGAATTATGAAAACTTAAAATGTCTTTTGAAAACAAGTTTATCACCATCCTTTTACACAACACTTGAGTCACTTGAAAACTCTTAATGGGATAAAGGTCACCTAACCATTTTGAGGGAACTTGTGATTTGAGGTGGGAATGCCATATTTGTGGGATAAAGATCACCTAACCACTTATATTGGTAAACTCACATGTGTGTGTAAGTAGGGTAACTTGATTTGCAAACCATGTTAAATGGATCACCTACAATGTGGTTTACAAAAGGTGTTGATGGGATTAACATGCCGACTATACATATGATGTTTAAGTCGATCCCATACCTCTAGAAGTTGCAAAGGGTTGCAATTGGCAAACGTTGACTACCTTGTTAATTTAAATAATGGGATAAAGGTCACCTAACCACTATTTAAATGTAACGTTGGATTCTAGAATTTTATTTTGTGTATAACACATAAAAGGTATTTATAATTAAATATGATAATATCGTAAATACTAAAATTGAACCTTGTTAAATTTTGTAGATGGCCACCAACAACAATGAAAATAATGATATTCCATCCGCTCATACCCTATCACTAAGAACCATTCTCCAAAAGGAGCGTCTAAACCATAACAATTTCATTGATTGGTTTCGAAACTTGAGAATTGTTCTCAAGCAAGAGAAACGGTCATATATCTTAGACGATCCGATTCCGATGAACCCAATGAGGAAGATGAAGAGGCCTACATGAATTGGGTGAAATACACTGAGGACTCGGTCCAAGTGTCTTGCCTCATGTTGGCAAGTATGACTCCGGATCTCCAAAAGGAGTACGAACATCACGGAGCATACGACATGATAACCCAGTTAAAGGAAACGTTCCAACAACAAGCAAGGGTAGAGCGCTTCGAAACGGTTCGAGCACTCCATGCATGTCGTATGGATGATACCCAATCGGTCTCGTCTTATGTACTTAAGATGAAGAGCACATAGACCGCCTCGAAAGGCTGAATTGTCCCGTCTCGAAAGAGTTGGCTACGGATTTGATCCTCAACTCTTTGTCAAAAAGGTTTGACAATTTTGTTATGAATTATAACATGAACGGTTGGGACAAGAACATAACTGAGCTTCACTCTATGCTCAAAACAGCCGAGGCGGCCATGGGTAAAAGGAGTTTACCCGTTCTCACCATCAATGAAGGTGGGAACAAGAAGAGGCCTCACCCCGCATCCAAGGCAAGTGTTGCCAAAGGTAAAGGGTACGTTGGGAGAAAGGGAAAGGGAGTGGTAAAAGTGCCACCACCAAAACCAGCGGAGAAGAAGCAAAAGGTTGCTTCGGATGACCCATGCTTTAAGTGTGGGGAGATAGGACATTGGGCAAGAAATTGTCCTGTCCATCTCAAAGAGTTGAAAGCTAAGAGGGATGCCGGGCAAACCTCAGGTACAATTTTCATGATTCATATTGATCTAAGTTTATATCCTCTAACACATGGGTATTGGATACCGGATGTGGAACTCATATTTGCAATTTGTTGCAGGGGTTCAAAAGAAGTAAAGACTTCAAGAAAGGGGATGTTAGCCTCTACATGGGGAATGGGGCAAAAGTTCAAGTTGAAGCCCGAGGGGACTACATCCTGAAGCTTCCAAATGGTTTGGAAGCAATTTTGAACAATGTTTTGTATGCTCCTAGTTTGACTAGGAACATTATTTCAGTTGCCCAATTAAGACAATATGGTTATGTTTTGACGTTTATTGAAAATGAAATTCATGTTTCTTTAAATGACATCTTTTATTTTAAAGCTATTCCTATTAATGGTATTTATGAATTGGTTCGTGAAAACACATTATATGATAGCTCTTATACCAAACTAGTACCAAGAAGCTCAAATTGGATTTGAGTGACACCTATCTTTGGCATTGCCGTCTTGGTCATATAAACAAGAAGCGCATACAAACACTTCAAAAGAATGGTCTTTTAAAAGCAAGTGAATATGATTCATTTGATGTATGTGAATCTTGTTTACAAGGCAAAATGACTAAGGCACCTTTTAGTGGCAAAACCGAAAGGGCAAAAGATTTATTAGGTATCATACATTCGGATGTATGTGGTCCTTTTAAGCCAATGACTAGGTACAATGAAAGATACTTCATTACTTCACCGACGACTATAGTAGGTATGGGTATGTGTACTTGTTAAGACACAAAGATGAAGCTTTTGAAATGTTCAAAACCTTCCAAAATGAAGTAGAAAATCAACTCAACAAATCAATAAAAATTCTTCGCACCGATAGAGGAGGTGAATACCTGAGTGATACTTTTAGAGAACATCTTAGAAGTTGTGGGATTATCTCACAACTATCTCCACCTGGAACACCACAACACAATGGTATGTCCGAGAGGAGAAATCGAACTCTATTGGATATGGTTCGACCTATGATGGCTGGAAGCTCATTGCCTCTATCATTTTGGGGTTTCGCTTTGCTCTCTGCGGCCCGTATTTTGAATATGGCCCCAACCAAGAAAGTGGAAAAGACACCTTTTGAAATATGGCATGGAAGGGTTCCATCTCTATCATATTTAAAGGTGTGGGGATGTGAGGCTTATGTAAAGACTCCCACCTCAAACAAGTTAGAAAGTCATTCCACTAAGTGTATCTTTATTGGATATCCTAGAGATTCTATGGGACATTATTTCTATGATCCATTGGAACAAAAGGAGTTTGTTGCCAAGAAGGGTGAGTTCTTGGAAGCCATGTTCCTTATGGAAGGAGCTAGCAGTAGAACAGTGGATCTTGAGGAGGATCAAGAACCACAACCCGATACACATTTGGTTGATACTAGCACTCAACATGAGGATGTTGAGAATGATCAAATGGTTGATCAATACACACAAAACGTTCGCAAATCTGGTAGAACTAGTAATCCACCTGAAAGATATGGATTTTTCATGGATGGGTGCTATGTGGTTGATTCCGATGAACCAATCGCATACCATGATGCAGTGTCCAATTTGGATTGTGACAAATGGCTTGAAGCCATGAATGTTGAGATGCAATCCATGTATGACAACCAAGTGTGGGACTTGGTTGTACCACCTCTTAGCTCCAAGGTAGTTGGAAGTAAATGGGTTTTCAAGAAGAAAACCGATATGCATGGAAACTTGGATACTTATAAAGCTAGACTTGTAGCAAAAGGTTTCACTCAAACTCAAGGGGTTGATTATGATGAGACTTTTTCGCCTGTTGCAATGCTAAAGTCTATTAGGATATTATTTGCCATAGCTGCTCATTATGATTATGAGATTTGGCAAATGGATGTCAAAACCGCTTTTCTAAATGGATATCTTGAGGAAGATGTCTATATGGTTCAGCCTGAAGGTTTTGTCGACCCAAAACATCCTAACAAAGTATGCAAGTTAAAGAAATCAATCTATGGATTGAAGCAAGCGTCAAGAAGTTGGAATCACCGTTTTGATGAAGAGGTAATTAAATTTGGGTTCATCAAAAATGCTGATGAGGCTTGTGTGTATAAAAAGGCTAGTGGGAGCATCATCACTTTCCTAGTATTGTATGTCGATGACATCCTACTATTTGGAAATGACATTCCAACCTTGGAAGGTGTAAAAACCTGGCTTGGAAGCTGTTTTTCCATTAAGGATCTTGGTGAAGCCGCCTACATTTTAGGAATAAAGATCTATAGGGATAGATCAAGGCGGTTGATAGGTTTAAATCAAAGTGCATACATTGATAAGATCTTGAAAAGGTTCAAGATGGAGAACTCTAAGAAAGGTACGGTACCTATTCAAAGAGGAACGATATTGAGTACGACTCAATGTCCAAGCTCAAAGGATGAGCAAGATAAAATGAAGGGAATCCCATATGCGTCTGCTATAGGATCCATCATGTATGCAATGATATGCACTAGGCCGGACGTGTCATGCGCTTTGAGCATGACAAGCCGATACCAGCAAAATCCTGGAAATAGTCATTGGATGGCTGTTAAGAACATACTTAAGTACCTAAGGAGGACTAAAGATATGTTCCTAATCTATGGATCTGGTGAGGAGGAACTCGTGGTAAAAGGTTACACGGATGCGAGTTTCCAAACTGATCAGGATGACTCACGATCACAATCGGGATACATTTTCATCCTAAATGGAGGAGCAGTCTCTTGGAAGAGCTCTAAACAAGATGTGGTGGCATTATCAACTACAGAGTCAGAATACATCACCGCTTCATTAGCAGCTCAAGAAGCTGCATGGTTGAAGAAATTCATTGCCGATCTAGGGGTTGTCCCTTCCATTCAGGACCCCCTAGAAATTCTTTATGATAATGAGGGTGCGATTGCTCAAATCAAGGAACCCCGTGCACATCAAAAGACTAGGCACATTGAGCGGAGATTCAACTACATAAGGGATGAAGTTGAAAAAGGAAAAATATGTATTCGCAAAGTTCACACGGATCAAAACATTGCGGATCCACTCACGAAGCTCCTTGAAAAGGCAAAGCATGAAGGTCATACTTGTGCTATGGGACTTCGATATTCTAGTGACTGGATTTGATCTTATAATTTTGTATTTGGATATTGGAACCTTTTATTATTTGATCGAATTATTTGGTTATAATGCTTCAACTAACGTTCCAATTTTGCATGTTTAATCCATGAGTAAATCATTTACTCTAAACGCCCATAGTCGTTCATACCTGTGGGAACAAGTATGAGGGTAAGACTATTATGAACTTGGATTGGTGGATATTCATATGGATGAATATATAGCAAAGGGTTGCTGCCAAAGTTCATAGATATTTGTGGGAACAAATATTGGACTGACCGCATCTCAAATATTACTACATGGAATCTTCTTGATTGATCATAAGTAAATTTGAGTAAAGGCGAATATCATTTGGTATCCTCTGACCTGAGATACATATTGGGTCTTGATATTCACCAGGTATTATACTTTGACTTAGTTCTTCGCTGTTCTGAAACACGGCAGTACATAAGACTAAATTCAGGTATAGCACGAGGTGATTGTGAGAGACGTATGTAATCAAGATGGGATTTGTCCCTCTTATTCGTTGAGAGTAAGATGTCTAAGGCCTGCTAAAGTTAAGTCAATGGAGAATGATCATTTGTGTCTCTAAGATTTAACATGACATCTGTGACAAAAGGATAAATGATTGATTCACCTAAAACATTTTCGAGTAAGATACTTGAAGGGGATGATGTTATTGAATGGCTCTTAGTCATACGTATTAAGGGTAGTAAACCGTTGTTAGGCGGTATTTACTGCTTGCATCAATCTTCTATGAATCTTGTGCAAGTGGGAGATTGTTGGATCTTATATGCCCAAGACACATACAAGATTGATGTGGTTAGTACGTTATGATCCAAGTCGGGTCATACCCAATAACAAGCTAGGCAAACACCGATAAATATTTATTTGTTGACATGATCAAGCAAATAATTTTGACACCAATTTAGAAAATGGGTTTTCTGAATTATTGCATTTGAGATAGAACAAATTATATGGATATTTTGTTCATGAGATATCATTTGTAATGTTATTTAAATAAGTTAAATAACATCAAATATAAGAGTGTTTAAGTTATAAAATTAAAATTGGTTTAATTATATAACTTAATTAGTTATTAACAATGTATTAAAAGGGAGTTTTTCAAAATGGGAGGGAACCCATTTTGAACCCATTTTCGGCCGCCCCTTTGGGTTTTGCCTTGGGATTCCTTTGTCTGGTTTTATGCAAGATATTTACTTGTTCAACCAAGACACTCAACACATTTTCTCTCTCACACATGCAAGCTCCTTCTTCTCCATTTTCTCTTCTCCCATTTTCGGATCTAGAGCTTTTGTAAGAAGGATCTTTGGTGTCAACTTCCTAACAAGTTGGGTGTTTTGCAAGAGCTTGTGGGTATACTAGCTTGAGACTTTCTTCTTTGGAGGTTTACGTTCAAGAGCATCATCTTCTTCATCTTTATCCATCTCGAATTGCCTTGTTCTTGAAAGGTAGTATTCAAGAACATCCTATGGTTGTTTTCTTTGATAGCATTTCTTTTCACATATATATATGATCCTTGTTCTTGGGTTTGTTTTCTTGAAAATAAAAATGGTTTATTTTTAGCATCTAAAACAAGTTTTAAATTCATTATATCCGCTGCGTTTTGTTGTTTAAATGGTTAAACATCTTTGTTAAACTTGTAAGAACCCAACGGTCTTATTAACCACATTTAAAAAAAAACTGGTTTTTGAGCATTTCAGTTAATTGAGACTAAATATGATCAGAACCCTCCCTTATATGAATAGGACACAGCCAGAGAACCTGTCAAAGTTAATTGCCTGATTGTATTTTTGTTTATGCATGTTTATTAGAAAAAGTAAAACCAAATACAAAATTAGAAAATTGAAAAATCAAAAGATAAAAGTATAAATCAAAAAATACAAAAATAGAGTCTTTCTTTGTTAATTTATTATTTAGGATGAATCTGTCATTGCAATATGTGAGAAATGATAGATACATATTGTTTGATCAGCTGCATACTTCGCTTTCGACTAAAGTCTGACGTGATCAGATATGATGTGCAAGTAAGTTCATGCAATTAGACTGAAAAAGTAAATTCTTGTGATTAAACTAATCACTCATGCATTCATGTATGTCTATATTAGCTCTAATGAGTAGTGTTGATTTCTCAAATTGATTGCTTGCTAAGACATAATCTTACACCTGACGGTGATATGAATAACCATTGAGCTCTAATTATTTAATGCATCTAACACTTCTCTGTTATGAGTCATCATAGACCTGAAGTTATGAGATATCCTTCGTTGTAAGTGATTACAGACCTGGATATTCTCACTGATTCAACAAGATGCCAATGTGCACAAACACCAAATGAGATCTGGTTATAGTATATGTCAGGTCAACAACTTGAGAATAGTGACTTCTTGCATGTCTTTATAAGAATTAACCTCTCTAAGTCTAAAGTGTGATTACATAATGTCATATCTAAATGTACCTTAAACAATCCAAGAATTGAAAAAGTAAGTGTGCTGAATATCTTGCTAAATGCACTCATTTTCTGTCCTTAGATCTCGTGTCTCCTTTGCTGTAGAAATGCTGACCTGGAACACACTTGATCAGGATTTATTCATTGTCTATGACTATCCATCAATTTTTATTTCAATGTGCTGATCTTAACTAATATGATCTCACTGCAGACATTGATTCATTTGTAAATATTAGAATTTTATTCTTCTTTTATTATTTTTTTTTTTGCATGTTTTTTGTGTGCATGCATATTAACAATGATTAGTGTGATCTTCATGTGACAAATTCAAAAAACTTCTAACTTTTGTTAAACTTAAAAGTTTAGGGGGAGTAAAAAGAGTTAAAAGGAAAAGTGTCTAAGAAAATTGATTTTTAAATTTCAAGATATGAAAAATCAAAATTTAATGTTATGGATGGAAAGGATAAAGCTAAAAAGTTCAAGCATGTGTGCGTTTGACATAATGTAAAAATGAACCTGAAAAGTATTTTAAGTAAAAAGCTTCTTGCAACATTTTAAATGAGATTATTTGTTAAAAATTATAGACTAAAATGACGGGAAATTATTTTTGAAAAACTTAAAACAAAAATAAAAGGTCAAAATTTGTAAAAAATATAAAATTGAGGGTCTATTGTGTAAATTTTTGGTGAAAGTCAAAATTTAATAAATTGTTTAAATATTAGTATTGAACAGTACTAATATGTCTAAACAATGTTTAGGTGAAAGATTGAATATTACAAGTGTTAAGACACATGAAAGTCATCTCATGCGCCTAAACAGTGTTAATAAGTCCAGGATTAGGAGCATGATGGTTTTTCAGAATTTATACAACTGTTAGGCATTTTAGACATCCTCATACGCCTAAACTGTTCTCATAAGTTTGAAAATTGTGGTCAAGTGTTGGGCGTTTTACCTTTCTCATGCGCCTAAACAGTATCCAGACTTTCAAGAATTAGGCGTATCAAGTGAAAAATACCAAGTGCGGGAGTTTCAGCAAGACTCGTGCGCCTGAACAGTGCTGATGCGTCTGAACAGTGTTCATGCGTCTAAGCCCATGCGTACAAACAGTGCTCATGCGCCTAAATACTTTTGTAAAATTCATTATCATGCGCACAAACAGTGTTCATGCGCCTGTCCTCATACGCATAAACAGTGCTCATGCGCCATAAAATTTCACTTAGTATAAAAGCAACACTTTGTGATTTCAGACATTTCATTCTCAAAACCCCTGAACTCTCATAAACCCAGACACTCGATGAACCCTGATTTACTCATTTCCATTGATTTCTGATCTTGTCTTGCATTCAATATGTTGGGATTTGAACAAGTTTATCAGATCTATTTTATCCATATAAAATATAAAACGCAGCGGAATATCAGTTTAAAAACTTGTTACAGTTAGCATATATATAAAACCTATTTATATTTATCCGTTAAAACCCCATATGGATCGATATATGAAATCATGCTTACAAACAATCATAGAAGGTTCAAAAAACTACCTCCAACAGTTAGGTCGGCAGAAGGTGAACGAAGATGGCAGCTTCCAAAATAGGAGGCCACAAGCATGTCTACCCACGATCCACCAACAAGAACACCGGTTTGCTAGGATTTTTCACTTGTGAAAACTCTGATTTTTCTCTTGACCGATCTAGAGAAAAAAAGGGAGCTCTACACTTTTGTTTTTACCAAAAGGTTAAGTTATCAGAGAGATCTGAATGCAATCTTATATTGCATGTCTTGAAAACATAAAATTCAAGAGTGAGAAAAGTGGGTGGCCCAGCCCCTTTAACCCATCCACATTTCTTCACATATCATCCGCATTTATAAATGCGGATGAAGTAATTTGGCCGCATTTCATAAAAGCTCATCCACATTTGTAAATGCAGATGAAGTAATTTGGCCGCATTTCCATCAGCATTTCCAAAAATGCTTAACCGCATTTCTTTCATAAGCAAATGCCGATTGGGTTTCTTCAACCGCATTTGTAAATGCGGATGAGTAAACATCTGCATTTGTTCAACCACATCAAATGCGGCTGTTTTAGACAAATGAGGATGAATTAATATTCATCTCTTTTTGAAATAAATTATCCATATAATTCATTTACAACACAAGTGTAAATATTTGGAAACCAATTTCCAAATATTCTAATATTTATTTATATGATCATATCATAAAACAAATATCTTTGGTGTTTGTCTAGCTTGTTATTGGGTATGACCCGACTTGGATCATAACGTACTAGCCACATCAATTCAATATGTATTTTGGGCAGATCATTTCCAACAATCTCCCACTTGCACAAGATACATAGAGGATTGATGCAAGTAGCAAATACCTCCTAACGACGGTTTACTACCCCTAATACGCATGACTAAGTGCCACTCAATAACATCATCCATTTCAAGTCCCTTACTTGAAATGATTTAGGTGAATCAAATCATATACCCTTTTGTTTCAGATGTCATGTTAAATCCAGAGACACAGAATGATCATTCCCTGTTGATTTAACTTTATCAGGCCTTAAACATCACACTCTCAACGAATAAGAGGAACAAATCCCATCTTGACTACATACGTTTCTCACAATCACCTTGTATCACACCTGAACATAGCCTTGTGTGTTGTTCATTATTTCAGAACAGCGAAGAACTAGATCAAGGTATTATATTTGGTGAATATCAAAACCCAATATGTATCTCAAGTCGGAGGATACTATGATATTCGCCTTTACTCAAATTTACTTATGATCTATCACAAGATTCCATGTAGTAGAATTTGAGGGCGGGTCAGTCCAATATTTAATCCTATAAATATCCACGAACCTTGGCAGCGAACCCTCGCTCTATATTCATACCTTATGAATATCCACCAATCCAAGTTCATGATAGTCTTACTTTCATATTTGTTCCCACAAATATGAGCGACTAAGGACATTTAGAATAATTAACTTATTCATGGATTTAAACATGCTAAAATGTCACATAACTCAAAGTATCATAATTATACAAAAGAGTTAAAATCTACAATCGTTCCGATATTTAAATACTAAAAGATCAAATCCAATCACTAGAATATCGAAGTCCTAAGGCACAAGTATGACTCTCATGCTTTGGCCTTTCAAGGAGCTTCGTGAGTGGATCCGCAATGTTTTGATCGGTGTGAACTTTGCGAATACATATCTTTCCCTTTTCAACTTCATCCCTTATGTAGTTGAATCTCCGCTCAATGTGCCTCAGCTTTTGATGTGCTCGGGGTTCCTTCATTTGAGCAATCGCACCCTCGTTGTCACAAAAGATCTCTAGAGGGTCCTGAATGGTATGGACCACCCCTAGGTCGGCAATGAATTTCCTTATCCATGCAGCTTCTTGAGCTGCCAATGAGGCGGGGCGATGTATTCCTATTCAGTGGTGGAGAATGCTACCACATCTTGTTTTGCGCTCTTCCAAGAGACTGCTCCACCATTCATAATGAAAACATATCCCGATTGTGATCGAGAATCATCTCGATCAGTTTGGAAACTTGCATCCGTGTAACCCTTTACAACGAGTTCCTCCTCACCAGAGCCATATATTAGAAACATATCCTTTGTCCTTCTAAGATATTTCAATATACTCTTAACCGCCTTCCAATGGTAATTTCCCGGATTTTGCTGGTATCTGCTTGTCATGTTCAAAGCGCATGTCACATCCGGTCTAGTTCATATCATAGCATACATGATGGATCCTATAGCAGATCCATATGGGACTTCCTTCATTCTTTCTTGCTCATCCTTTGAGCTTGGACATTGAGATGTACTCAATATTGTCCATCTTTGAATAGGTACCATACCTTTCTTAGAGTTTTCCATCTTGACCTTTTCAAGATTTTATCAATGTATGCACTTTGGTTTAAACCTATCAACCGCCTTGATCTATCCCTATAGATCCTCATTCCCAAAATGTAGGCGGCTTCACCAAGATCCTTGATGGAAAAACAACTTCCAAGCCAGGTTTTACACCTTCCATTGTTGGAATATCATTTTCAAATAGTAGTATGTCATTAACATACAATACTAAGAATGTAATAATGCTCCCACTAGCCTTTTTATACGTACAAGCTTCATCAGCGTTCTTGATGAATCCAAATTTCTTAATCATCATCAAAACGGTGATTCCAACTTCAAGATGTTTGTTTCAATCCATAGATTGATTTCTTTAACTTGCATACTTTATTAGGATGTTGTGGATTGACAAAACCTTCGGGCTGAACCATATAGACATCTTCCTCAAGATATCCATTTAGAAAAGCGGTTTTGACATCCATTTGCAAAATCTCATAGTCATAATATGCGGAAATGGAAAATAATATCCTAATTGACTTTAGCATTGCCACGGGCGAAAAAATCTCATCATAATCAACCCCTTGATTTTGAGTGAAACCTTTTGCTACAAGTCTTGCTTTATAAGTATCCAAGTTTCCATGCATATTGGTTTTCTTCTTGAAAACCCACTTACTTCCAACCGGTTTGGAGTTAAGAGGTGGTGCAACCAAATCCCATACTTGGTTGTCATGCATGGATTGCATCTCAACGTTCATGGCTTCAAGCCATTTGTCACAATCAGATTGTGATATTGCATCATGGTATATGGTGGGTTCATCCGAATCTACCACATAGCATCCATCCATGAAAAATCCATATCTTTGGGTGGATTACTAACTCTACCAGATCTGTGAATGTTTTGTGTGTATTGATCAACCACTTGATCATTATCAACAACCTCTTGTTGATCGCTAATTTCAACCAAATGTGTATTGGCTTGTGGTTCTTGATCCTCATCAAATTCCACTGTTCTATACATCGTTCCTTCTATAAGGAACTTAGTTTCTAAGAACTCAGCCTTTCGAGCAATAAATACCTTTTGCTCTGTTGGATCAAAGAAGTAATATCCCATACAGTCTTTGGGATATCCAACAAATATACACTTAGTGGATCGAATTTCAAGTTTGTATTGGGAGTTGTGTTTGACATAAGCCTCACAACCCCATACCCTTAAATATGATAATGATGGAACCCTTCCATGCCATATTTCAAAAGGTGTCTTGTCCACTTTCTTGGTTGGGGCCATATTTAAAGTACAGGCTGCCGAGAGCAATGCGTAACCCCAAAATGAAAGAGGCAATGTGCTTCTAGCCAGCATAGATCGAACCATATCCAATAGAGTTTGATTCCTCCTTTTAGACACACCATTATGTTGTGGTGTTCCTGGTGGAGTGAGTTGCAAGATGATTCCACAACTCCTAAGATGATTTTGAAAGGCATCATTTAGGTATTCACCTCCTCTATCCGAATGAAGTACTTTGATTATTTTATTGAGTTGATTTTCAACTTCATTTTGGAAGATTTTGAACATTTCAAAGACTTCATCTTTGTGTCTTAACAAGTACACATACCCATAATGACTATAATCATCGGTAAAGGTAATGAAGTATCTTTCACCATTCCTTGTCATTGTCTTAAAAGGACCACATACATCCGAATGTATGATTCCTAATAAATCTTTTGCCCTTTCGTTAGTACCACTAAAGGGCAACTTGGTCATCTTTCCTTGTAAACAAGACTCACACTTATCAAATGAACCATTTTCATTTGTTTCCAAAAGACCATTCTTTTGAAGTGTTTGAATCCGATTCTTGTTTATATGACCAAGACGACAATGCCAAAGATATGAATTACTTAAACCCACTTTAAGTTTCTAGGTGCTTGATTGGTATAATGAGTTATTAAAGGATGAGTCATCATGAACCAATTCATAGATACCATTAAAAGGCACAGCCTTAAAATAAAATGCATCATCCATAAAAACATAAATACCATCATTTACAAACTTTAATACATAACCATATTGTTTTAAAAGGGAAACAGAAATTATGTTCCTTGTCAAACTAGGAGCATACAAAATGTTTTTCAAAACAACTTCCAAACCATTTGAAAGCTTCAAAACATAATCTCCTTGGGCTTCGACTTCAACTTTTGCTCCGTTGCCCATGTAGAGACTAGTGTCTCCCTTCTTGAAAAGTTTATTTCTTTTCAACCCCTGTCACAAATTGCAAATATGAGTTCCACATCCGGTATCCAATACCTATGTATTTGAAGAAATAACATTCAATCTAATATGAATCATGAAAGTTGTACCTGAGGTCTACCCAGCATCCCTCTTGTTCCTCAACTCTTTAAGATAGGTTGGACAATTCCTCTTCCAATGTCCTATCTCACCACACTCAAAGCATGGATCGTTCTCCATCACCTTAGGCTTCTTAAGCTTTGGTTTGGAGGTTCGGCTCTAGCTTTTCCCTTGCCTTTCCCTTTGATGTACCCTTTGCCTTTGGCAACATTTGCCTTGGGATTGGGGTATTGTCTTTTCTTGTTGTCTCCCTCATTGATCGTGAGGACCGGTAAAACCCTTTTACCCATCCCCACCTTGGCTGTTTTAAGCATTGGTGGAGTTCACCAATGCTCTTGTCCCAACCATTCATGTTATAATTCATGATAAATGTTGCAAACCTTTCGAGACGGGATAGTTTAGCCTCTCAAGGCGATCAATGTGGCTCTTCATATTAAGTACATAAGATGATACCAATTAAGTTTCATCCATGCGACATGCATGAAGCGCTCGAACTGTTTCGAATCGCTCTACCCTTGCTTGTTGAAGGAACATTTCCTTCAATTGGGTAATCATGTCGTACGTCCCATGATGCTCCAAATCCTTTTGGAGCTTGGGAATCATAGTTCCCAACATAAGGCAAGAAACTTCCACAGAATCCTCTATGTGCTTAACCCAATCGTTATAGGCATCAACATCATTAATGTCATGTTCATCGGGAATGGGATCGTCTATGTAACAACTGACTCCTAGGTCCAGCACCAAAGCCTTAAATGTAATTTGAGACTTGTTTCTTTTTCAAGATTTCATTCGTTTAATGTACCCTCTTCTTTGTGATCGAATAGTTTTGTAAATTAATCTGATTCGTATGATTCTAGTATGTTTTGCCTTAGTCTCCAAACCAATTTATAATGATTGAAAATGTGAATGACTGACAGGATCAGTGATCTAAGTTTGATCAATTAGAGTTAAATCGCAGCGGAATTAGAACAAGAATTAGACAAATATAGCAAGAACACAATAGATATTCAATGGAACAGTACACGGTTATAGAGAAAGAGGGTTTTCTGCAAAAGGGATAATATCATTCATGCACAAATGCTTCGGTATGGCGGCCGCTAAGCTTCGCTAAGCTGCACACCTTATAATTAGGTCAACATTCCTTATATAAAGGAATGTGACGTCTGCTGATGTCACTTGATAGTGACATCTAACAGAATTATTACAAACAATTGAAAGTAAGCAAACTAATGAGAATGTTCACAACAACTGAGAACATCTCAGAGTATGCTAAGTACAAGATGAAACTAAAACTACTGAAACTACAAGTACTGATCACAAGAAACATAAAACTACTGAAAGGAAACCATCACAACTACTGAAGAGGTCTTCTTCAGCTGTTATGACAACATCTGAAACTTGGTCTTCAGTCTTTGTCTTCAGCTTTTGTCTTCAGACTTTGTCTTCAGTTCTTTAGCTTCAGACTTTGTCTTCAGCTATTTCACTTTAGACTTTGTCTTTAGCTCTTTCACTTCAGACTTTGTCTTCAGCTTTTGTCTTCAGACTTTGTCTTCAGACCTTGTTATCAGTTGATGTCTTCAGCTGTTGCAGACTACTTTAGTTGTTGTAATGTCTGTGGGACTTAAAGGTTTTTCTGATTATGCTCATTGGTTCTTTTGGTCCAACAAACTCCCCCTGAACCAATGCAGTCAAAACCTTTAAGCTTATTGAGGTCCCACTTATTCTTGGCAGAAATACTCTCTTGATCAGCTTCAGAGATATCAGATAAGCACAGGCCAGGGAACAGGTTTCAGTAGATGTGAATGTCAAAGGATGGAAGGGAACTCTGTCTTGGGGAACTGGACACAGAGCTGTTATCCCAACCATGAAACCTGCTTCCCATTGATGAGTCTATAAGACTCTCTGACGTAGGCCTCAAGGAGAACAACTTGTTCCTCCTTAGTGAGTTCTTCTGCTTCTCCTTCGAAGAAGAACTCTGGGCCATAGTACTCTGATAGGTACTTTACTGTCTTTCCATTTTTCAACTCAACAGTTGTTATCTCTCTGTAAGCAAATTCATCTGGGTGAGTCCCTTCTAATAACAACTGGAGTTCATTTTTCTTGATCTCTTCAAGCCTCTTGTATAACAACCCCTTCTTGACCATTTTGTTCTCCATTAGAGTTTGAGGGGTCATCTTTGACTTGTAGGCTCTCTTGAAGTCTTCAAGTATCTCCCAGGGTGAGACTACAATGGCCAACATAATAACAGCATCTATGGTCTTTCTCACTTGGCCATTGTATCTACTTGGTATGGATTTCTTATGAATTCTAGAACTAACCCTGGGGTCTGGCCAAATCCTTACTCTCTCCTTTTGATATTGAAAGGTATGCCTGAGAGCATACAGCCTTTGAGCGTGTTTCTTCATGGCTTGTATAGATGATGACTGAGGAAACTCTTTGTCAACCATCTTCAAAAGTTGCTCATCGTGCTGTTTCTGCTGTTCTTCTTCTTCAATCTTAACTTTCACCATTTGCCTCTGAAAGTCTGGTGTGATCATTTGTTGACTTCTGGGCTCAGGTATTTTTAGAACAGCAGAGATTGGCAGACTGTCTTCTTCATATCTTCTTCTTCTTCTTCTTCCATCCTCAACACCCTTCTCCTCCTTCTGGGTGCATCATTGGATGTGGTTTGAGGTGGTTTTTGGGGTAAGGGAGTTGGTTTTGAGGGTTGAGTTGGTTTAAGTTTAGGTTTAGGGATTGGTTTGGAGAGTTGTGGGGTTGGTTGTTTTTGAGTGGGAGTTTGGGAAGGCTGATCTAGCATTTTTGTGGTAAGTTTGGCTTTGAAAGCTTGGCCATATCAGTTCTCTTCCCAGCACCTGCTTCATCTAAGGCTTCGATAATCAACCCCTTATTGAATGCTTCAGAAGCACAGATTCTGGTGGTTATTGCCAGAATACTGTCTCTGGTCCATGATTTAATCTCAATTAATGATCTTCCCAAGTATTTTGCAATAAACCTGATCATTATCTCCAACCTCTCCCTTTCCATCACACTGTAACTGGCCCATCTCTCTTGTATCTCTTTAATCTCCAGCCTTCTGATCTCAGTGTCTAATGTAGCTGTATCAAAGCCTTGTCTGAAGAGTTGGTCTATTATTCTGTCCATTGATCTGCTGTGAGCTTCATCAGCTTCTTTAATCAGATCTTCCAATGATTTCTCTTCATCAGGCTTTTGAGTTTCAGCACTTTTCTTTCTCTTGTATGTGATCAGCTGTTTTTCCTTTTCTAACTCCTTTTCTTTCTCTTGTTGTTTCTCATCTTCCACTCTCTTTCTCTTTCTTTCTTTCACTGCCTTAGACTCCCCCTTTTTGGGTGCATTGGGTTCAGGGGTTTGAATGGCAGAAAGCTTCTTTTGCACAGCATCATCAACAAGTGTTTGTAGATTTGAGGAGATCCTCTCATCAATGGCTTTATGCACAATCTCATTGATGATGGGAGTGATGAGAGGTAAGGAATGTTGAAAGGTAGCAACCATCTGCTCAGAGGGGTTCTGTCCCTGAGAGGTGGTGCCAAAAGCAGTGGCTGGTGGCTCAGTTGAGTGTAGTGGCTGAGTGTTTGGTGAACCTTCAGATGAAGGTGCCATCTGTGGGTTTATTGGGGCAGATGGACTTTGATCCTGAGACATTTTGGCAAGCAGTTCTTTGAGTCTGCTCACCTCAGCCTCAAGGATTGTGTTATGGGCTAAGACATCGAAGAAAAAGCCCAGGTCATCATCAGTCTTTGCTGAATCACCTGACCTCCTGATTGAATCAGGATGTACATGCCCTGAGTGTAGATCAGTTGTAGCATGTGCCCCTTGTTCTTGGTTCTGGGGACTTCCTGCCTCAGGACTGAGTCCTTCATCGGCAGTTGCCTCTGGTGAGGTCTTAGAGATGTTACCAACTGCATCCTGTTCATTGCTGAATCAGTAGAAGTGGCAGCCTCACCAGATGTTCTAACCTCCTCCTCTACACGGGGAGATTGAACATTATAACCCCTGTGCTGTGGGTTATCAGCAGCATTTTGGTCCTCTTCCTCAGCTGTTGAGGTTCTCCCCATTGTAATTGGTTTCTGGGGAGGAGGAGAGGAATGCAGCTGACTCAGCACTTGTGCAACTATAATGGTTGGGCTTTGAGGGGCGGTTGCATTTGGAGATAGGTTTGAAGCAGATTGCACCCGGGGTGACTGGTGCTCTTCAATGGTAACCTTCTCAATTGAGATAGGTTCCAGCATTGTGGTATCCCCAATTATGGTTGCATCAGGATCCTGTTGAGAGGATGCCTGAGCGGCTAGGGCTGGTGGAGTCTTTGACACTACTGGGGGGTTAGAACCAGTAAGTGTTTCCTGTATTGGTGGTACAGGGGCATCCTCAGGGGACTCATCTCCCTGAGTAGCCTTTTTGGGCTTTTTGGTGTTGGGTTTGGTGGGGACTTTGGATCTGGAAGTGGAGGCTGTGGGTTCCCGCTGCTTGGGTTTTAGCAGTCGGGCAGCCCCTTTCAGTGTAGGGTCAGAGTTGTGCCTGGAGTATACTTCAGGCAATACAGCCGGAGCAGGGACTCCAAGGCCAACAAGGCCGTCTGATTTTAGCTGATTTAAAATTATGGCCATGAGAAACCTGGGATATAATATCCATCTGTTTGCCACAGGTTTCAAAGCCAGATCCTTTAGTTCCATGAAAACTATCTCAGAAAAATTTAGATTTTGTCGTTCAAAGATAGAGTATAATACCTGTTGCCATCGGGAGGACATCTGATCCCATGAGGAGGTTTTTGATGCAAGGCAGACATTCACCATGTGGAATATAAGACGTTCAGCATCATGGAAGTGCTTCTTCAGAATGGTGGTAGCACTTAAGTCTCCTTCATACCCGTTATTGATGAAAGACATATCAGTTGTGCCTTTCGGGTATTCTGTGACGCAGGTGGCATCATGTAGATTTAGGGTTTGTCGAATGATGTCTGGAGTGATGACCACCTGTTTCTGGTTAACCAACGACTGGAGAGTGATTTGGCGATCATTCTCACCAGTTTCACAGAGACGTTGGTCCAGAATTGGCTTAGGGAATCGGGGTATATGGTAGGATTCAGAAGAAAAGCGGTTCGGTACTGGGAATCTACCATAAGATCGATGGCATTATCAAATTTGTTCCAAAAGGCCGATTTCGAGAGGTAGGCAACACAGTTGTGTCTGGGTTTGAGTTTCATGGTCGCCATTGTTGAGAGAGTGAAGGACATAAAACAGCGAATGAAAGGTTTGAAAGTAGGTTTAGGTATTTAGGGTAAGAAAAGGCTGATATAAAACGACTGAAAGTGTTGGTGCTGTCATCAGTTGTCTGAAAACAACTGAAGACCTGGTATTAACTTTCAGAAGTTGTAACAACTGAAGACTTGGTATTAGTCATCAGTAGTTGTGAAACTACTGAAGACATGGTTTTGGCTTCAGGTGTTGTAAACAACTGAAGATTTGGTGTTAGTCATCAGTAGTTGTAAAACTACTGAAGACATGGTTTTGGCTTCAGTTGTATGAAGTGAAACAGCAGTTGTAGAAACAACTGAAGAGAAAAGTTTCTCATCAGCTGTTGTCGTCAATTCTTAGCTCATCAGCTGTTTCATTCTGACCTCAACACTTATCAGACTTTTTGTCTGATTTTCAGACGTTTCATTGGTCATCAGTACTTATCTGTTATACTGACATCAGTAGTTGTAACTACATCATAGTTGTAACCACATCAGTTCTTTTCAACAGATAGAGTACTTCAGTACTTTAAGTAATTTAGTCTTCAGTAGTTATGAAAACTACTGAGGATAAAAGAACTTATCAGTACTTATTTGTGACAATAGTATACGAATGCTCATCAGTACTTGTTGACTGAGATCATCAGTAGTTGTCACTTATTCTAGCTGCAGCATACCAAGACTTAACACTAGGTTTTGGAAAGTTGAACTGTCCAAAGGCTTAGTAAATATGTCTGCAAGCTCATCAGCACTAGGAACAAACTTTGGATCAATCAGACCTTTTTCAAAACAATCCCTAATAAAATGGTGTCTGATCTCAATATGTTTGGTCCTAGAGTGCTGGACTGGATTCTTGACAATACAAAGAGCTGAAGCACTATCCATTAGTAATGGAGTCTTAGTCTCTGTAATGCCATAATCCAATAATTGATTCTGAAGCCAGAGTACCTGAGATGTACAACTTGCAGCAGCAATGTACTCGGCTTCAGCAGTGGATGTAGCAACAGATGTTTGTTTCTTACTCTGCCAAGAAACCAAACAGTTGCCTAGGAATTGACATCCACCAGAAGTTGATTTTCTAGTTAATTTACACCCTGCATAGTCACTATCAGAAAAAGCAACTAATTTGCAAGAGTGCCCAGTGGAATACCAAAGACCTAGAGATTGAGTACCTTGCAGATATCTAAAGATCCTCTTGACTGCAATCAAATGAGACTCTTTAGGAGCAGCCTGAAATCTAGCACAAACACAAGTTGCAAACATAATATCTGGTCTAGAAGCTGTTAAGTACATCAAGGACCCAATCATACATCTGTAAAGTGTTTCATCAACAGCTTTACCTTTCTGATCTGCATCCAGTTGTGTGGTGCTGCACATGGGAGTAGAACAGGGCTTACAGTTTTGTAAATCAAACTTTTCCAAAAGACTCTTTGTGTATTTTGACTGATGAATGAAAGTTCCATCAGCCTTTTGTTTGATTTGCAAACCTAGAAAGAACTGTAATTCTCCCATGGCACTCATTTCGAATTTTTGTTGCATCAACTTTGTAAATGCATCACACAACTGTGGATCAGAGGATGCAAAAATAATATCATCAACATAAATTTGAACAAGGAGCTTATGCTGACCCACTTTCTTAATGAACAAAGTTTTATCTATGGAGCCTCTAGTGAAATTATTCTGAAGAAGAAAATTTGACAGTGTTTCATACCAGGCTCTAGGAGCTTGTTTCAACCCATAAAGAGCCTTATCAAGTTTATACACCCAATCAGGATGTTTATTATCCTCAAAACCTGGTGGTTGACACACATAAACCTCTTCTTTTATTTTACCATATAAAAATGCACTTTTGACATCCATTTGAAAAACTTTAAGATTGTGGAATGCAGCATAGGCTAAGAACAATCTAATTGCCTCCAGTCTGGCTACAGGGGCAAAGGTTTCATCATAATCAATACCTTCTTCTTGTGAAAACCCCTGGACAACCAGTCTGGCCTTGTTCTTGACAATTTGCCCATTTTCATCTGTTTTATTCCTAAACACCCATTTAGTGCCTATTGCACACTTACCTGGGGGTAGAGGAACCAGTTCCCACACTTGCTGCTTTTTGAACTGAAGAAGCTCAAGCTGCATGGCATCAACCCATCCATTGTCTCTTAATGCAATATGATAGTTCTTTGGCTCTTGCTGACTGATGAAGAGAGCATAGAAGCAGAAGTTGGACACTTGACTTCTAGTTGAGACACCAGCATTGATATCACCAATGATTTGAGACATTGGGTGATTCTTCAGCTCTTGGTACACTATGAGATCTGTGCAAGTGTTTGTAGCACGCTCAGCAGCAACAATGTTGATCCAGATTCTTGAAACCAAGTATTAGATGGCAAGTCAAATGAAGTAGAGGATTCAGAAATCTCATCAGCATTTGTTGTGGATGGTGCTACTGAAGCTACAGGAACATCAAGTTTAGTAGACTCAGGCAGTTGATCACTAAACTTGAATAGGTGAGTACTGGGATCATCATCAACATCAGTACCACCAGATGGATGACTAGCTGCAGAAGGTGATGAATTCACATGATCTGCAACAGCTGGAGGCTGATAAGGAACATATTGCAGTATGTCCAGATCAAACAACTCCACAGGGTTTTGTGGGATTTTGTCCTTAGGAGATTCATTGAACTTCACATGCAAGGTTTCTTCAACCATCTTTGTTCTGCAGTTGAACACTCTGTAAGCCTTGCAAGTGGATGAATACCCAACAAAATACCCTGCATCCACCTTAGAATCAAACTTTTGGAGTTGATCCTTTGTGTTGAGAATGTAACAAGGACACCCAAATGCTCTGAAGAATGAAATTAGAGGAGCCAAATGATGTAGAACTTCATAAGGAGTCTTCATCAACCTCTGATTCACTAAAGCTCTATTTTGCACATAGCATGCTGTGTTGACAGCTTCAGCCCAAAAGGTCAGTGGCAAACCAGAGTCAGCCAACATGGACCTTGCAGCTTCAATTAGGGTCCTGTTCTTTCTCTCCACTACTCCATTTTGTTCTGGAGTCCTTGGGATGCTATACTGCCTCTTGATTCCTTTTGAAAGGTAGAAATCATCAAGTGTATGGTTTCTAAATTCAGTTCCATTATCACTTCTTATACACTTGACTGATAGGGAATACTGCTTCTCAACATACAACACAAAGTTAATAATTGTCTGAGCAGCCTCATCCTTTGAATGCAAGAAGAAGGTCCATACAAATCTGGAGTAATCATCCACAATTACCAGACAGTATTTCTTCTTTGCCATGCTCATTACTCTCACAGGACCAAAGAGATCCATGTGCAGTAATTGCAAGCAGGCAGTGGACTTTGGTTCTTCTATAGGAGGGAATGAAACTTTGTGTTGTTTTCCTTTTAAACAAGCAGTGTAGGTTTCATCACAGTGGAACTCCTTTATTGGTAGACCTCTCACTAAACTATTGTGGATCAGCTGATTCATGTTTTTGAGATTAACATGACCCAGCCTTCTATGCCACAGTTTAGATTCCTGAGGAGAGGCCTTGGAGAACAGGCAAGGATGACCTTTTAAATCAATCTTCTTTGACAAATCCAAGGCATATACTCTTCCTATCCTGTTGGCCTTCAGGAGAGTATGTTCATCCAATACCTTGTCAATCAGCCTCAGAACTTTGGAAGACAGAATCCGGCAGTTCTGGCTTGTGAAAAGTGCAACATGCCCTTTATCACACATCTGACTGACACTCAGTAGATTATACTTGAGATTCTCCACATGGTTAACATCATCAAATCTGATTTCTCCATTTGACACAAATCCTTTCCCGATGATGTAACCCTTAGCATCATTTCCAAATGAGACAAATCCCTTCTTTCCTTGAGAGTAGTCATTAAGAAGAGAACTGCTCCCAGTCATATGCATAGATCCTCCACTGTCTACATACCAGATGCTTCTTTGGCATGCTGAAGAACCCTGCATTTATCATAAGAAACTAGTTAGCTTTAGAGACCCAAACCTTTTTGGTTTTGGGTCTGTTTTCATCAACAGATTTAACCATAACTTGTTTCTCATGATTAACAGCTGATGAAGGTGGAGATGGTGCTGAAATGGATTTCTTAGATTTGGGCTTGGATTTCCTTTTCAGTGGTTTGATCACAGGTGCATCTAGTTGGTTAACTCTCCCCAACAAATGCTGAACCATCATAACAAGTTGTGTCTGATTTGTTGCTAAAGCCTTCAGCTCATTTGACACATCAGTACTTGTTTTTGATGAGTTCCTGTGACCCACCATTTCCTCCTTCTTGAAATTCACAGACTTAGTCTGATGTTTATCATGAGGAACACTATCAGCTGTTTTCTGATAAACCCCATCCTTCCTTTTGGATTTTGGCGAGGCCTTGGGTTTATCAGTTTGAGATGACTGTGGTACAAACTTGGTCTCAAACTCATTTTTCATTTTATTAATCTCTTCTTTAATGAGCTTATCTCTGTTGAGTTTGGAACCCTTTTTGTACCAGCATTCATCAGATAGATGATTGAATTTACCACATATTTCACATGGCTTATTCTTCATCTTGGATTGATCAACTGCTGAAGTGGAAACTACTGAAGGTGTGATCTTCAGTACTTTCCTCCTTTCAGTACTTGTGTTAAGTACTGAAGGATCGGTAACAACTTAAGACTTGTTCTTCAGCTGTTCTCTATCCGTCCTGAAAGACCGTATGATAGATTCCTCAGCAGTTGGTAATCCTTTTATTTCAGCAGATATGAAATGCTTTTCAGATGTTGTGACTTGCCCTTCAGTACTTGGAGTACTTTGAGGGACAACATCTGAATTGCTCAGCTTCATGTGTTTATCAGCATTTAAACCATCAGGCAATTGATTTGCTGAGATCTTAACACTGACTTCATCCTCTAATTTTGTATTATCATTTGAGGATGAATCACATGATGATGTGGTTTGGAAATTACTTTCACCTTCAGATTTTACTATTGATTTTGAAGTAAAATCAGTAGGTGGTGCAGTATGATTGTAACCTATTCCAAACTTCACATTTGAAGCTGTTTGCTTGCTGAGAAGCATTTCAAATCCCTTGCAGGATGTTACCCAGCGGTCACACTCAACTTGGGTAGCTGCAAGTGTCTCTTTGAGACTTCTGTGGTTCTCAAGTATGACCTCTACCTTAGCCTTTTCATCATTAAGTTGACATTTAAGCTTGTAAATCTCATCATCTTTGTCATTAAGAGCAGACTCATACTCAGCTTTTCTTTTGGAAATAGTTTTCTCAAGCTCAAGATTTTGATTGATTAAAGCTACATTTGCCTCTCTAATAGAGACAAAGGCAGCTATGCATGATTCAGAACATAACTTGGCTTTAGCCTCAGAAGATACCTGGGTTACCTGTGAAGATGATGCATTGGAGCAGGAACCCTCAGTAGACTCCAGGGCCATGAGAGCAAGATTCCCAAAAGGATGTTCACCACCATGTTGACCAGCACCAGCAAATAATTGCTCATTGAAACCAGAAAGATCATCTGGTGAGCTGCTCCAGTCAACAACTCCTGGTGTGAAGAAGCTGTGATGAGGTTGAGATTGTGATGGAGATGGTTGAGGCTCAGGTAGGGCTTGAGGTTGTTGTGCTATAGGAACTTGAACTGGATTTGGCTGTGGCATGTAATAGCAGGGATATGGATATGGCATTGGACCCTGAGGGACAAAATATGCAGGAGATTGAGGTTATGAGTGATGACCAGAACTAGCAGGATGTTGCCCTTTGTTTTGTGAACTATTGCTTGGAAAGGTCATAAAGGGTGCAGAGGAGTTATATCCAGTTGATCTACACTCTCTTGCAAAGTGCCCAAGCCTGTGGCATTTGTGACACCTCAACTTACTCTTGTCAAAACCAACTTTGGTTTTGCCAGAGAGTCCTGGAAATTTCCTACCAGTTCTCTTGTAGAACTTTTGAGATCTGATATTGATCAAGGCCATTTGGCTCAAAATATCCATCTCTTCTAAATCATCATCAACAATACCCATCAAATCATCCATGATAAAGCATAAATTATCACTATTACACCCAGAATGACTGTCAACACCAACAAATGCATTATCATAAATTCATCTGGCTGTTAGTATACTCATGCTTGACCATTTTCAGCTCAGAGATCAAGCAGGAGAAACGCTAAAACTGTTGAGTCAGTGTCTCACCCTTCCTATGAGAGAATGTCTCATATTGTTGGGCGAGGATTTCTCTGTTGTTTGCTAAGACCTCATCAGTTCCTCTGAATTGTTCCTTCAAAGCATTCCAGAGGTCATGAGCAGTTTCATGATGCATAAGCCCAGAATAGATTTCATTAGGCAGTGCCATGGCCAGAATTCCATGGGCTTTAGCATCAATCTCAAACAGTTTACGATCTTCATCTGAGTATTGATCCTTCTTCTTCGGAACCATTTGGTTGGTCTCCGGATTGTTCACCATAGGCTTGTGTGGACCGTGAACCACAGATGTCCAACAACCTGAACTGTTAACAGACAGGTGATGGAGCATTCTTCGTTGCCATATGTTATACTCACTCCTAACCAGAATCAGAGGCTTGGTTGAGGAGCCAGTATTGTGAGGGTCATTAGAAGGAGTAGTCATTCTCAGATTCAAACCAATTCAATCAAGTTTCAACAGATTTAGTACAAAAACACAACAAACTCAGTATGAACCAAGAAGAAACTCAAATTGACTAACCAGAAGCAGCAGAAGACCAATCTCTATAACCAATTCTTGCAAATATGCTAATTCGATCAAACTTTAGATATCGTAATGGCAGTTTCAATGATCAATTGTTAAACCGATCAATGATTAACCCGCTCTGGTACCATTTGACAGGATCAGTGATCTAAGTTTGATCAATTAGAGTTGAATCGCAGCGGAATTAGAACAAGAATTAGACAAATATAGCAAGAACACAATAGATATTTAATCGAACAGTACACGGTTATAGAGAAAGAGGGTTTTCTGCAAAAGGGATAATATCATTCATGCACAAATGCTTCGGTATGGCGGCCGCTAAGCTTCGCTAAGCTACGCTGAGCTTCGCTATAGCTGCACTGAGCTTCGCTATAGCTGCACACCTTACAATTAGGTCAGCATTCCTTATATAAAGGAATGTGACATCTGCTGATGTCACTTGATAGTGACATCTAACAGAATTATTACAAACAACTGAAAGTAAGCAAACTACTGAGAATGTTCACAACAACTGAGAACATGTCAGAGTATGCTAAGTACAAGATGAAACTAAAACTACTGAAACTACAAGTACTGATTACAAGAAACATAAAACTACTAAAAGGAAACCATCACAACTACTGAAGAGGTCTTCTTCAGCTGTTGTGACAACATCTGAAACTTGGTCTTCAGTCTTTGTCTTCAGCTTTTGTCTTCAGACTTTGTCTTCAGTTCTTTAGCTTCAGACTTTGTCTTCAGCTATTTCACTTCAGACTTTGTCTTCAGCTCTCTCACTTCAGACTTTGTCTTCAGCTTTTGTCTTCAGACTTTGTCTTCAGACCTTGTTATCAGTTGATGTCTTCAGCTGTTGCAGACTACATTAGTTGTTGTAATGTCTGTTGGAATTAAAGGTTTTTCTGATCAGGCTCATTGGTTCTTTTGGTCCAACAATGACTAAACCACCTTAACAATTCCTTAAAATAAAAGTAAAAATCCTGGGTTGTTCATCCGCATTTCTTTGTGTTCATCCGCATTTCTTTGTGTTCATCCGCATTTCTTTGGTCTTCATCCGCATTTCTTTGTGTTCATCCTCATTTCTTTGGTCTTCATCCGCATTTCTCTGTGATCATCCGCATTTCTTTGGTTTTTCCACTTGGACGCATGACCGTGGGCGCATGGGCATTATTCAGGCGCCCCGGGGCAACACTTAGCATTTTTGAAAACTTCAAACCCTTCTAGAAGCCTTTGACCCCGGTCTGCACACCTCCAAACCAGCCAATGCATGGGTTGTTGCCATGCATTCGGCCATTTCACCACCCAACCACACCACACCTCGGTTCTCCCTAACCTGAACCCACACTCCACCTCTTCCTTTCAAAAACCGAATCCCCACTCCATTCCACCCTTTTTACCCACACATTCAAACTCTCTCCCTACACTCGGTCTCTCTCTCGGCGATTGTCATAAACAAACCCGAGAACTTTTCAGTCTTCAACCGAGCAAGAACAAGAACTTCAGGCCTTAAGACTTTTGAATCAACCACTCTTGCACTTTCTGAATCACTCTAATCACGGGTATTCTGCGTGTAAGTTTTCTTATACCCGAACAAACCATTATTGTCGCTTTTCCTACTTTTCTTTCCTTTGAATCCTATTTCCTTGTTCAAAGGCAGAAACCCATGACACATTTGCGACATTGGTGTGACTTACTACTCCTCAAAAGGTACACACTTCATCATACTCGTTTACCTCGTGTTTGTGCCACGACATCTACCCGAAAACCCCTTTTCATGGGTTTTCAGGACCATCAAACCATCTGTCCCTAATCTAACCCCCATTCCACACTTAAAAACCTATTTAAAACACCTTATAAACATTTTTATAACCTGGACTTATCAATTTCAGAATGAAAATGGGTGCTAAAACCCGAAATTTCATGTTACACATGTGTAAATTATCGCTTTAATACCCCAACCTTGACCTGGTTTATTTGTACTGTTCCATCTGTGGGTGTAGTCTAAATTTTCAGAATGTTTGATGATACTAAAAGGTTATTATTGTGGGTTGGATGATTTGGTTTGGTGTTATGGACCTTAGAAGCATGTTTAAAGACCCGAATAGGTGATGGAGGTACCTAATAATGGCCAAATCCTTAAAAAGTATTAATAACTTGTTAGAAACAAAATTTTCATGCCCTAAGACTAATAAATTAGTGGCTAAAACTAGACTTGGTGAAATTTTTGGGTTAACATGTAAATCTTTATGAATTTATTTGGCTAAAACATGTCTAACCGGGGGATTTTTGGATGAGATTCTAAAAATAATGTAACGAGCCTAAAAACCAATGAAACCATAATATTTCAGTAAGTTTGAGGGCCTCAAACTCGTATTTTGATGAAAATGTTTGAAATGGAAAGAACCAACTTCGGGGTAAAAACTGTAATTTTGGAAACTTAAAGGACTAAAGTGTAGATTCTAAAAAATCGACCATATTTCAGTAAGTTTATGACCAGAAGCTACTATTATACTTATTTTTATGTAAGAACTTGTGGGAAACTAAAAACGGGTCGTTTTACGACAAAAACCCCAACTTTCCTAAAAAGAAAACTTTTCGACACCAATTTTTCTAAGGGATGTGGTCATATGTATTTTAAAACATATTTTACCTTTGACTACCCTCCCGATTGTAAGGCCCCGTTCCCGGGACGCTTACAGCTGGACCTTCATCGCATCAATTATTTAAAATACTCGTTTCTTTGCAGCGGAAATTAATAACTTTCATTTATAATTAGAACATGTTATCTCATTACATAAATCATTTACATTTTAAAAATACAATAACATGTCCAAAATGTGGATGCTAGTCTCAAAACGTCCCCAGTAGCGTATGCATCCATGCCTGCAACTCCTCAGCATCAACAAAATACCTGCCAACTATTATGCATACAAAAAGTCAGCGACGCTGAGTGAGTTCTAGTTTTATAAATAAAACACTTTTCTTTCTTTAAAACGAATCCTTCGTAATCGTATGCAATCACACATCATACGTACACATTGATAATATTATTATTATCTTCATCATTGTTCAATTCGTACATTTCGTACATTCATCATTTTCTTTCACTTCAATCTGGATCCTGTCACATGCAATACCCCCGACTCATGTCCGAAGACCGACAGTACCGGGGTACGCGACAAGGATCCCCTTCAAGTCGCAAAGACTCCCTTCGAGTCGCAAAGACTCCCTTCGAGCCACAAGGACTCCCTTCGAGCTACAAGGACTACCTTCGAGTCACAAAGACTCCATTTGAGCCACAAGGACTCCCTTCGAGTCACAAAGACTCCCTTCGAGCCACAAGGACTCCCTTCGAGTCACAAAGACTCCCTTCGAGCCACAAGGACTCCCTTCGAGCCACAAAGACTCCCTTCGAGCCACAAAGACTCCCTTCGAGCCACAAGGACTCCCTTCGAGTCACAAAGCCTCCCTTCGAGCCACAAGGACTCCTTTCGAGCCACAAGGACTCCCTTCGAGTCACAAAGACTCCCTTCGAGCCACAAGGACTCCCTTCGAGTCACAAAGGCTTCCCTCGAGCCACAAGGACTCCCTTCGAGTCACAAAGACTCCCTTCAAACCACAAGGACTCCCTTCGAGTCACAAAGACTCCCTTCAAGCCACAAGGACTCCCTTCGAGTCAATCTCATGGATTAAACCCCTTACAAGTCTGTTGTGACAACACAGTCACTCACCCCAACCATGGCTTACGAGTCTTTTGTGACACACAGTCACTCACCTCAGTCTTGCTTGCAAGACAATTATTACATTCCACTTTTCATTATTGTTATCTTTCACTTCGTTATATAATACTTTACGTTCATTCATAGCCATACATCAAACCACGTAAAGCCATACATCAAACCCAACGTATTATAAAACATAATACATACGTTTTGAAAACCGTTAAAAGAAGAAAGATAACACACACACCCATACATCATAAACATCATCACACCATCATGCACACATCAAACGTAAGCCAACACATCTCAATTGGACCTAACTCAAACATCACATCTTAAAGCCCTTAAGAAAGCCCCAAGTCCAAAACTAGGCACAACATAACATTCTAGGCGCATCAGCAGAAAATTCTAAGTATAAAACTTCTTGGGCGCATCATCACTATTTGGGCGCATGAGCCCTCTTCGGGCGTCCCAACACTTATCCACAGAAACAATTCTGGGCGCATTGGTACTATGCAGGCGCATGGCTCACACTTAGCCGTTTTCACTTTCTGGGCATACGAACCACTGTTCAGGCGCATGACCTACCCTTAGCCAATTTCACATTTCCTGGGAGCATGGCACTATGCAGGCGCATGGCCCACACTTAGTCATATTTTTATACTTTCTGGGCGCACGGCCACTATTCAGGCGCATTACCTGGGTGCATCAGCCCTGTTCGGGCGCACCACCCTTGGGCGCACCACCCTTGGGCGCATGAGAACACTTAGGCACATAACACTTGGGCGTATGAGGACATTCTAAAATATATCTAGCACTGCCAAATTCACCCGAACATCATTCTAACACCACCCAAACACAGATCTAACGTACTAAGGGCATCTAAAACCTGCCAAGCACAATACTAACCCATAATAAGCCTAGAACACACAACCACAGCACATACATCGAACAAAAGATGAAACATACGGTTATCTTTAAAAACCTTTTACCCGGTATGCATAATAGCCCCAAAACACTTTAAAATCTGTAAAAGAGGGGTTCTAGAAACTCACCTTGAAGCAGCTCTTCAAACCAAACACTTCCACCTGTGATTTCAGCTACAAAATCCCGAGAACAACCTTCTAAAACATCGAGAGCTTCGGTTACAAGCTGCAAACTAAGCTAAAACCGAACATAAACCCGAGAACTAACCTTTTTGCAGCTTCTTCCTCCTTCTTCTTCTCCAATAACCCGATTTCTTGCTCTTCTTCTTCTTCAGCCGAGGCCAAAAAGCAGATCTGCTGCTTTATGGGGCGGCCATACCCTCATTTATATTAAAATAATGAGTTTTGGCACTTTTACACCTTACACCCCTCATCTTGTGCCCATTTACTCTTCTTTCTGAATTCTTTTCTTTTCGTTTTCTTTTAAATAAAAATTCGGGGTGTTACAAGTCCACCCCCCTTATATAGGTTTCGTCCCCAAAACCTGTCGCTTCTCGAACAGTCACGGGTAACGCTGTCTCACCATCTTCCTTGATCTTACACGTAGGCTTAGTCCCCTTCTAGGCTCCATTGTACTTGCACAAGTGGAACCACCGTTCTCCTTAGCCCTTCTTTTCCTTCTATCGTAAATGACCCTCAGTTGCTCGACGTAGTTAAATCTTTCATCCATCTCGGTATTCTCAAGTGGTACGATCACATCCTCATCGATTGAGCACTCTTTCAGATGAGATACATGGAATGTCGGATAACTTCACTTAACACATCGAGTAGCTCCAGTCAACATGCCACTTTCCTTACCCGAGCAACAATTCAATTTGGTCCTTTATACCTTAGTGTTTACTTTAGTCGTCTTCTAATTCGGAGGATTCTTTATTACTCCACTGCCGTAGAGCGGCATCGAACTCCTTTAGGGTGCAATTGCTCAAACCACCTTCTTGCAACACTCGGTGTTTGCCTCATAGGCTGCTAGCCAATCCTTCCGAAGGTGCACGTCTATCCATCCATGTCTATCCTGAACAGTCTAGCAGGAAACACGCGCTCTCTCACTACTATAGCGCAATTCTCTAGGACATCCGGTAACCTAGTGGACTTACCAATAGCAATTTCTACATCGAAGGATGCATCGATCTTCCTATTCCTAACGTGCAACTTAACACAAAGGCAGCAGAAATGAAACTACTACTAGCACCACAATCAAAGCACAAGGCACAAATTTAACTTACCAGAATGTACCTGACGTCGCGTCGAAGTCTGCTCTAGCCTCCTCCTGGTCATAGCGAATGCTCTGACCTTCATCCTCTGCCATCCTTCCTTGCACCGGAGCCCTGTGCTCTCGACTTCATGCAGTCTCTGCTCCTGTGTCCACTCTCACCACACCTGTAACATCTTATTGCATGACAAACCCTCGCCAAGTGGCCCTCCTTTCCACACTGAAAACAGAGATCGATCCCCGCTTACATACTCCTGCATGCTCCTTCCCACATTTCTTGCATACCTCTTCCCTCTCAAACATCCTCTTTTGATCATCGAACCTCATCATCTTACCTCCAGCCACAAATTCACCATCATCATCATCCCGCCTTCTGTTCCCACTCCTAACATAACCCCGCTCCTCCTCTTCGTCCATCATCGCCACAGACTCTCGCTTGTCATACAACCTCCCCGCCAAATCGACCGTTGACCTAAATGTACTTGGTCGGACAGTGATCAGGTGTCTGCGGATATCTATTGGCAGACCTTGAATATACCTTTTGATCTTTCATGACACAGGCGTCACTTGATCTGGCACCAACCTTGCCATCTCATTGAACTTCGTGGTGTACTGTTGGTGAGTCATCGTTCCCGCCTCTAACTGCAGAAACTCCCTCTCAACTTTGTCAAGCTCTCTATGAGGGAAAATCTCCTCGATTACTAACCTCTTCAGCTCCTTCCACCTCATCCTCCCGATTACCCTGGTGCCCTCAGCCTGAACAATATTGTCCCACCAGCACAATGCTGAATCCACAAATGAGTGGGTAGCAAACTTCACCTTCTGATCCTTATGGCACTCGCTGATATCAAGTACCACTTCCATCTCTCTCACCCAATGTTGTGCAGCAGCAGCACTCCCATTTCCATCAAACACAGGAGGCCTACACCTTTGGAATGCTCCATAGCTGCATCCCTTCACAGTCTCCAGCACAGCTTCCTCATTCATTATCACCGGAGACAAACATGTCAACATCGGGTTGCTCCATACCCCTAGAACCTCCAGCTTCACCTCCGAGTCATGTGGTTCTCCTTCTCTCACTCTCCTTCTTCTCATCCTCCTTCATAGCTCTAATTTCATCGGTCACTACAGTCGGCAGAATCGTTTGCATGACCTGTTGGACTTCCTCTGCCACTGCCTCCTTCATTGAGGCTCTCAGATTAGCACTCCCGTCCTCACCGTCCTGGTGACGAAGCGCTGGCTCATCAGGAGCCATCTCAGCAGTCTTAGCTCTGCTCCTCGTGACACGTGGCCTAACACCACGTCCATCACGACCTCCACCTCGCGAAGCCTCAGAAGACCTACCACCAGCCATCTAAAACACTACAAGATTCAAACACCAACATGGTCAATCAAGGTAATAGCTCAAGTTATGTCAAGTATAGTAAGTCCCTAATCACAGTGGCCAGTTGTGTTTAACCATTTACTTTACTCTTCATTTCTCAAGCATTCCCTATCCTGACTACATCAGTATCTAAATCCGCATAGAAGCACACAAGCCACATAACATGCGCACATAATACCGGTTAACATTAACTTACATAAAACTTTTACCTGCAAGCACGTAGCTACTAGGACTAGCATCCCTTTCCTTTCGTCCCATTCCCAGTTTAAGATTAGGTTTTTTTTTAAATATTTACCCAATTCTCTTAAACTTTAGCTCTGATACCAACTTGTAAGGCCCCATTCCCGGGATGCTTACAGCTGGACCGTCATCGCATAATTTATTTAAAATACTCATTTCTTTGCAGCGGAAATTAATAACTTTCATTTATAATTAGAACATGTTATCTCATTACATAAATCATTTACATTTCAAAAATACAATAACATGTCCAAAATGTGGATGCCAGTCTCAAAACGTCCCCAGTAGCGTATGCATCAATGCCTGCAACTCCTCAGCATCAACAAAATACCTGCCCACTATTATGCATACAAAAAGTTAGCGACGCTGAGTGAGTTCTAGTTTCTTAAATAAAATACTTTTCTTTCGTTAAAACGTATCATTCGTAATCGTATGCGATCACACATCATACGTACACATTGATAATATTATTATTATCTTCATCATTGTTCAATTCGTACATTTCGTACATTCATCAGTATCTTTCACTTCAATCTGGATCCTGTCTCATGTAATACCCCCGGCTCATGTCCGAAGACCGACAGTACTGGGGTACGCGACAAGGATCCCCTTCGAGTCACAAAGACTCCCTTCGAGTCACAAAGACTCCCTTCAAGCCACAAGGACTCCCTTCGAGCCACAAGGACTCCTTTCGAGTCACAAAGACTCCCTTCGAGCCATAAGGACTCCCTTCGAGTCACAAAGACTCCCTTCAAGCCACAAGGACTCCCTTCGAGTCACAAAGACTCCCTTCGAGCCACAAGGACTCCCTTCGAGTCACAAAGACTCCCTTCGAGCCACAAGGACTCCCTTCGAGTCACAAAGACTCCCTTCGAGCCACAAGGACTCCCTTCGAGTCACAAAGACTCCCTTCAAGCCACAAGGACTCCCTTCGAGTCACAAAGATTCCCTTCGAGCCACAAGGACACCCTTCGAGTCACAAAGACTCCCTTCGAGCCACAAGGACTCCCTTCTGGTCAATCTCATGGATTAAGCCTCTTACGAGTCTGTTGTGACACACAGTCACTCACCTCAGCCTGGCATACAAGTCTGTTGTGACAACACAGTCACTCACCCCAACCATGGCTTACGAGTCTTTTGTGACACACAGTCACTCACCTCAGTCTTGCTTGTAAGACTATTATTACGTTCCACTTTTCATTATTGTTATCTTTCACTTTGTTATATAATACTATACGTTCATTCATAGCCATACATCAAACCACGTAAAACCATACATCAAACACAACGTATTATAAAACATAATACATACGTTTTGAAAACCGTTAAATGAAGAAAGATATCACACACACCCATACATCATAAACATCATCACACCATCATGCACACATCAAACGTAAGCCAACACATCCCAATAGGACCTAACTCAAACATCACATCTTAAAGCCCTTAAGAAAGCCCCAAGTCCAAATCTAGGCACAACATAACATTCTAGACGCATCAGCAGAAAATTCTAAGTATAAAACTTCTTGGGTGCATCAGCACTATTTGGGCGCATGAGCCCTCTTCGGGCATCCCAACACTTAGACACAGAAACAATTCTGGGCGCATGGGCACTATGCAGGCGCATGGTCCACACTTAGCCATTTTCACTTTCTGGGCGCACGAACCACTGTTCAGGCGCATGACCTACCCTTAGCCAATTTCACACTTCCTGGGCGCATGGCACTATGCAGGCGCATGGCCCACACTTAGTCATATTTTTATACTTTCTGGGCGCACGGCCACTATTCAGGCGCATTACCTGGGCGCATCAGCCCTGTTCGGGCGCACCACCCTTGGGCGCATGAGAACACTCAGGCACATAACACTTGGGCGCATGAGGACATTCTGAAATATGTCTAGCACTGCCAAATTCACCCGAACATCATTCTAACACCACCCAAACACAGATCTAACATACTAAGGGCATCTAAAACCTGCCAAGCATAATACTAACCCATAACAAGCCTAGAACACACAACCACAGCACATACATCGAACAAAAGCTGAAACATATGGTTATCTTTAAAAACCTTTTACCCGATATGCATAATAGCCTCAAAACACTTTAAAATCTGTAAAAGAGGGGTTCTAGAAACTCACCTTGAAGCAGCTCTTCAAACCAAACACTTCCACCTGCGATTTCAGCTTCAAAATCCCGAGAACAACCTTCTAAAACATCGAGAGCTTTGATTACAAGCTGCAAACTAAGCTAAAACCGAACATAAACCCGAGAACTAACCTTTTTGCAGCTTCTTCCTCCTTCTTCTTCTCCAAAAACCCGATTTCTTGCTCTTCTTCTTCTTCAGCCGAGGCCAAAAAGCAGATCTGCTGCTTTATGGGGCGACCATACCCTCATTTATATTAAAATAATGAGTTTTGGCACTTTTACACCTTACACCCCTCATCTTGTGCCCATTTACTTTTCTTTCTGATTACTTTTCTTTTCGTTTTCTTTTAAATAAAAATTCGAAGTGTTACACGGATAGTCTAAGAACCCATAGCATATGCATATGTCTTGCTCATAGGGTGCTAGGACCTGAATCTACTTGTGTGTGGAATCTTTGACACTACTTGAGGTGAGTTTCTTGTGTCCCCTTTTAATTACTATTTTGGGGTGAAGCATGCTCTGTTTGAACTAAACTTTATTGGATACTATTATGCGACGCTATTGTATGTTGTGGCTATTGTTAGAACCTGCATCTATGTGTATCACAGTCATTAATTCTATGTGAACCACTTGTTTATATGGATAGATCTACTTGGGGAATCCCCCACGCACAGTGCCTTCCGATGAGAAGGGTACCACACTAAGATCATGCGGGGTCGTTGTGTCATGTAATAGGTTTTATGAGATACTATGGTGTACCACCTAGCAGGTATGGTATACTGTTCTGAGGCTCTGTTTCCCTTATGGGATATACCGGCAACACAAGTTTAGAAGAGGCTAGCCGAGACTGAGTGCAGGGTTGATTGTGATCCCACAACTGTGATACTATGTTTTTAAACTTAACTTTGGTTTCAATGAGTCCTTTTGTTTTTTTTAAACACTTGAACTCACCAACTTTTTAGTTGACACAAATTCTTTTGAGCATGTTTCAGATAATCCTTGATGAAAGCTTGGATTTTAATGGAGACTTTATGGAAGGCTTAGCACCGTGACTACCCATGGCATTACTTGAACTTTTAAAACATTATTAAACATTTGGATTTGTTGGGTGTCAACTTGGATAATTTTGTAATGGACTATTTTTTTTTATGTTTGGGTCTGACTGTGTTGAAGAGAACAAATTTTTATTTAATGTAATGCCAGTGTGATTTCTCTCCTTATGTGCTCTTGTGTGGTTTGTTTCCACTGCCATGTATGTTGCTAATCTGTGATGTCCCACCCTCTCCTTGGGCCCGGGGTGTGACAGATTGGTATCAAAGCCATAGGTTGTAGAGAAATCGGGAATACCTTAGTAGACCCTAGGCTACAACCCTGATACCCTAGGACTGTCCTTGTTTTGGGATGTGTTGGAATGAGTGGGTTGGGTAAATTGATTATTACACTTGATCAACGTAATCATGAATTTACCGGATGCGTAAATTCCAGCACGATCCCCTATTCGGTGTTAAAAATCTTTTCTTTTGACTGGAAAATGTTTTGTGTGAATCTAAACCTTGTTTTATCCCTGCGGTAACCTGTGCTTTCATTATTATATGATACTGCTACCATTGTTACTGTTGTAACCATTATTATGAGATACTATCGTCACTACTGCCATGAGCTATGAGAAACCAAATTACTCATGATGATTTTACAGGAACTCGAAGACTATCGCCAACAACGGAAAAACTCCCGCATTGCCCGTAGATGAGACCGCCCCTGTAGGACGGCTAAGGAGGGCGACTTCCCCGTCTCAATATGAGGAGTACATCAAGCGGTGTAGCCACCCCGGATGGATATCTGTTACATCTGTAGACACCGAGCCATCCGAAGATTTATCCCCGACATCTCAAGCGAGGAGCCAGACCCGCTCCAACTCACCCCATGTTCCAGCACTGACACATTCGCCCATCCCACCTATTGGGAATAGGGGAGCGCGAGTCATTACTCGGCCACGGAAGAGCACTAGACCTGGAGCATCTGTCTCGTTTAGGATGCCGCCTCCTCCACCTCCTACTACGGCAGCTCCTGCACCGGCACCTCCAATGATGGGACCGCCCAGATGCCAACATCAGGACGTGTTCTGGATACCGCCTAGACGTAGCATGTACGATGGCCCGAGCGTTCTAGCTGGAGATCGCTACTCGTAGTCCAGCCGCCGTGCCAGTGACTTTGGTCCTTCTGACCCCGTGCTGAGTGACATACTGAGGACCATTCAGCGCTATGATCTCACACTCTAGCATGCCACGCGGACCTCGCAGTCTGCCTAATTTCAGGCACTAATGGCGTCCCATGGTGTCCAATGCTTGGAGCAAGAACAAAGGAAGAAGGGGTCAGGCTGGTTCGCGTGGTTAAAGAAGAGATGGCAATAGTGATGGACTGATGTTGATTATTGAATGATGCTAACATTATGAGAAACTATTTATTTCTGACACTATTTTTGGGAGTGATGGCACCTTCCTGCTTGTATTGCTACGAAACTATCGACTCTATTGATGCTTGTTTTACTATCTACAATTGAACTTCTTTTATGATACTACCTTATCCATTGCAGGTTACCTGATTTGGGTTATGCATTAGTATATTCTAGGGAACTAATATGATTGCCTTTTTGAATTCCTAATTGACTCTATGAATATATGAGACTATGTATGACTTATTATGTGTTGTGAGTGTCCTCGTGTGTTTTCTAGAGCAACCTTAGGGAGTCAATTGGTGTGTGGGATACTCGAAACAAAATTTATGAGACACTAAATGAGTTTATCTATGATTGACACCAGAATGCGGCCTAGAAGGGAAACACACGGAGGAAGAAACAGAGGTGTTAGACGCCCCAGGGGTCAAGGTGGGAACCGACCACCCACTCCACCTAGGGCCGACCCTGAGGAAAATGCTAACAGTGAAAACGATGAGAGGATTGCCAACTTGGTGGCCCAACAGATTGCTAATGCTATCCCCACCATCATCGCGCAAATAAATGTTAATCGGGAAAACATGACCATGGACCCGGAAACCACGCGGGAGATGCTGAGAATACCGAAGAGGTAAGAACGGGGTGTTCTTACAAAACATTCATGTCTTGTAAGCCAAAGGACTTCTTCAGCACTGAAGGAGCAATTAACACATACCGATGGCTAGACGAAATGGAAGCTGTACTGGACATAAGTGAGTGTAAAAACGAACTTATGGTCAGGTTGCCTCATAATCCCTAAAGGGACCAGCCCTAGAATGGTGGAAGACGATCATTCAGCAAAGGGGTAGGGATGCTGCTAGCCGCATGAAATGGTTAGAATTTCGAGAACTGATGACCGGTAAATACTGTCTGATGAACCAGCTGGAGAAGCTTGAGGCGGAATTCCTGAGCCTGGAAATGAGGGGCTCAAATTACACCGAGTACATAAACCGATTCTCAGCTCTGTCCAGACTTATGCCTCACTTGGTAACTCCCTAATCTAAAGGCATAGCCTGATTTATCTGGGGACTACATCCCAGAGTCAGAAGCATGGTCCGATCTACTAGACCTACAACTCTCCACTCGGCTGTCGATCTTACTGGCAGCTTAACGGACGACCTGATCAGGGCCGGATGGACGGATCAGGGGAGGAATGAGGATAAGAAGAGGTTAACGGGTGAGAAGAGAAGGTGGATCGATGTTAGAAGGGCCAGTGGTGGTGGTAGTAGCTCAAACATGAGGGCCGATGAAAGGGCAAGACGTGATGAACAAGGGATAAGAGGCCAAAGGCTGTATGTAGGTACCAACCCCTTATGCACCAAATGCAAACTGCACCACCAAGTGGAATGCAATCCGATGCCCTGTTTTAGGTGCAAACGAACTGGCCACCTGATAAAGGATTGTACTTTTGAGCCCGGGAAGCAATGCTACGAATGCGGGGATCCGGGACACATCCGAAACAAGTGTCCCAAGCTGGCAAGAGACAAGGACGCTAGGCCTAACAATCCTAAAGGGAGAGCATTCATAATGGACCCCAATGGTGCCCGCAAAGATCACGACGTGGTAAACGGTACGTTCTCCATTAATAACCACCCCGCTACTGTTTTGTTTGATACTGGAGCAACTGGTAGTTTTGTTTCTACTACCTTTAGACGTTTAATTGATTCAAAGATTGCACGATAGAATTAGAGGGTAACCCATTTAAAATAGATTTGATGCCTATCACTTTAGGAGGATTTGATGCAGTCGTAGGAATGGATTGGTTAGCAAAATATAAGGCTGTAATTGTGTGTGGTGAATGATTGCTTAGGATACCTTTAACTGATGGAAGCACGCTAACGATCCATGGTGACAGAAACAACCCACTATATCCTATGATTTCCCACTTGAAGGCTACCAAGAGCCTCAGCAAGGGATGCTCCGCCTTCATAGTCTACGTTACGAAAGCGAGAAAGGAAAAGAGGATCGAAGATATACCGGTGGTGGCTGAATACCAGGAAGTTTTTCCCGAGGACCTACCGGGACTACCTCCGACTAGACAGGTCGAATTCCAGATAGATCTAGTGCCTGGTGCCGCACCAGTGGCCAAGGCACCCTACCAACTCGCTCCACCCGAGATGAAGGAGCTAATGGTGCAAATCCAATAATTACTGGATAAGGGATTCATTCGGCCAAGTGTTTCTCCCTGGGGTGCACCGGTATTGTTCGTTAAGAAGAAGGATGGGACCCTGCGATTGTGTATTGACTATCGCGATTTTAACAAGCTTACAATCAATAATCGCTATCCTATCCCAAGAATTGATGACTTATTCGACCAACTACAAGGAGCCAGCTACTTCTCCAAAATAGACTTAAGATCGGGATATCACCAACGAAAGGTGAGAGAAGAAAATGTACCCAAAATAGCTTTTCAAACAAGGCATGGGCACTATGAATACTTAGTCATGCCCTTCGGACTGACTAATGCACCAGCCGCGTTCATGGATCTTATGAATCGAGTGTGTCGTCCATACCTAGACAAATTTTTCATTGTATTTATCGATGACATCCTGATCTACTCTCGAAGCCGAGAAGAACATGTGAAGCACCGCAGGCTGATTCTCGAACTGCTAAAGAATAACGGCTATATGCAAAGTTCTCCAAATGTGAGTTTTGGATGCGTGAAATCTAGTTTTTAGGGCATGTGGTGAACAAAGAGGGAATTCAAGTAGACCTATCAAAGATTGAAGCCATTAAAAACTAGAAAATTCCTAAAACCCCTACTAAGATAAGGTAATTTCTTGGTTTAGCTGGATACTACCGAAGGTTTATTAAGGACTTCTCCCGAATTTTACAGCCATTGACCTCTCTAACTAAGAAGAATACAACCTTCACATGGGGAATGGAGCAGAATGAAGCATACGAATTACTCAAGGAGAAGCTGTGTAGTGCACCAATCCTCACCCTACCTGAAGGCTTTGATGATTTTGTAGTCTACTGCGACGCCTCGCATCAAGGACAAGGATGTGTGTTGATGCAGCGAGATAAGGTGGTTGCTTACGCGTCAAGATTATTGAATGAGCATGAGAGAAACTATACTACCCATGATCTAGAATTAGGTGTCGTGGTGTTTGCCCTCAAGATATGGAGACACTACCTTTACGGTACAAAGTGCGTCATTTACACTGACCATAAAAGTTTGCAACACATTCTGGAACAAAAGATGCTAAATATGCGCCAGCGAAGGTGGGTAGAACTGCTGAGTGATTATGAATGCGAGATTTGCTACCACCCAGGAAAGGCCAATATGGTGGCTGATGCCCTGAGTAGAAAGGAAAGGGAGAAACCCCTCCGTGTCCGTGCTCTGAGAATGAGCGTGTTTACTAGTCTTAACGCTAAATTGATAGAAGCACAAAAGGAAGCCCTGAGCAATGATAAACTAGCGGAAGAAATGCTAACAGGAATGGAAAAACGTTTGAAATTGTGTAGTGACGGACTGTATAAGCACGAGGAAAGAACCTAGATACCGAAACACGAGGGAATTAAAGAGGTAGTCCTGGATGAGGCGCACAAATCTGGATACTCAGTTCATCCAGGAAGTGACAAAATGTATCAGGACTTGAGGGTTCTTTTCTGGTGGCCCGGAATGAAGAAATCTATTGCCACCTATGTGGGGAAATGTCTGACGTGTGCAATGGTAAAGGCAGAGAACCAAAAGCCATCAGGAACCTTACAACAGCCTGAAATCCCTGAGTGGAAATAGGATAACATTACGATGGATATCGTTACAAAGTTGCCAAGAACTTCTCGTGGGCATGATGCAATCTGGGTAATAGTGGTTAGGCTGACCAAATCAGCTCACTTCCTACCCATACGGGAAGATTACGATTTACCAAAACTAGCGCGACTATACATCGATGAGATTGTAATAAGACATGGAGTACCCCTATCGATTATCTCAGACCGTGATAGTCGTTTCACTTCACGATTCTAGAAGTCTCTCCAACAGGCTTTGGGGACACGGCTTGATTTAAGCACCGCATACCACCCTTAAACTGATAGGCAAAGTGAAAGAACCATTCAAACACTGGAGGACATGTTGAGAGCTTGCGTGATCGATTTTGGGGGAAGTTGGGATAACCACCTTCCTCTGGTGGAGTTCTCCTACAATAATAGTTACCACGCAAGTATAAAAACAGCTCCATATGAAGCCCTATATGGTAGAAAGTGTTGATCACCTTTGAGTTGGAATGAGATTGGTGATAGCCAAATAATAGGGCCTGACATCGTAATGGAAACCACGGGCAAGGTATTCAAGACTAAGGAACGACTAAGAGCAGCCAGGGATCATCAGAAGAAGTACGCCGATAGAAGGCGGAAGCCCCTGGAATTCCAAGTTGGCGATAGAGTGATGCTAAAAGTAGCGCCGTGGAAAGGCACGGTGATATTTGGTAAGAAAGGCAAATTAAGTCCAAGATACATTAGACCATTTGAAATCTTATCGAGAGTTAGCTCGGTAGCATACCGGTTAAAGCTACCCCAAGAGCTGAATTACGTACATGACACTTTTCATGTGTCAAACTTAAAGAAGTGTTTCATTAACAGGGCCTTGGAACTCCCATTGAAAGATGCCAAAATCACTAATGAGTTGAAGTTTGTAGAAGAGCCCATAGAGATTACTGACCGATTGGTCCAGAAACTTAGACGAAGTCGTATACCCAAAGTCAAAGTAAGATAGAACTCTAGGCGAGGACCCAAATTTACATGGGAATGAGAGGATGTGATGAGGAAGGAGCATCCACACCTCTTTAAGCCCACTCATCCAGAATCTAATCGAAGCTAAAATTTCAGGACCAAATTTCTTAAACGGTGGGTGAATGTAACAACTGACTCCTAGGTCCAGCTCCAAAGCCTTAAATGTAATTTGAGACTTGTTTCTTTTTCAAGAGTTCATTCGTTTAATGTACCCTCTTCTTTGTGATCGAATAGTTTTGTAAATTAATCTGATTCGTATGATTCTAGTATGTTTTGCCTTAGTCTCCAAACTAATTTATAATGATTGAAAATGTGAATGACTAAACCACCTTAACAATTCCTTAAAATGAAAGTAAAAATCCTAGGTTGTTCATCCGCATTTCTTTGGTCTTCATCGGCATTTCTTTGTGTTCATCCGCATTTCTTTGGTCTTCATCCGCATTTCTTTGTCTTCATTTGCATTTCTTTGTGTTCATCCGCATTTCTTTGTGTTCATCCACATTTCTTTGGTCTTCAACCGCATTTCTTTGTGTTCATCCGCATTTCTTTGGTCTTCATCCTCATTTCTCTGTGATCATCCGCATTTCTTTGGTTTTTCCACTTGGGCGCATGACCGTGGGAGCATGGCACTATTCAGGCACCCCGGGGCAACACTTAGCATTTTTGAAAATTTCGACCCTTCTAGAACCCTTTGATCCCGGTCTGCACACCTCCAAACCAGCCAATGCATGGGTTGTTGCCATGCATTAGGCCATTTCACCACCCAACCACACCACACCTCTGTTCTCCCTAACCTGAACCCACACTCCACCTCTTTCTTTCAAAAACCGAATCCCCACTCCATTCCACCCTTTTACCCACACATTCAAACTCTCTCCCTACACTCGGTCTCTCTCTCAGCGATTGTCATAAACAAACCCGAGAACTTTTCAGTCTTCAACCGAGCAAGAACAAGAACTTCACGCCTCAAGACTTTTGAATCAATCACTCTTGCACTTTCTGAATCACTCTAATCACGGGTATTCTACGTGTAAGTTTTCTTATACCCGAACAAACCATTATTGTCGCTTCTCCTACTTTTCTTTCCTTTGAATCCTATTTCCTTGTTCAAAGGCAGAAACCCATGACACATTTGTGACTTTGGTGTGACTTACTGCTCCTCAAAAGGTACACACTTCATCATACTTGTTTACCTCGTGTTTGTGCCACGACATCTACCCGAAAACCCCTTTTCATGGGTTTTCAGGACCATCAAACCATCTGTCCCTAATCTAACCCTCATTCCACACTTAAAAACCTGTTTAAAACACCTTATAAACATTTTTATAACCTGGACTTATCGATTTCAGAATGAAAATGGGTGTTAAAACCCGAAATTTCATTTTACACATAATGCTTTAATACCCCAACCTTGACCTGGTTTATTTGTACTGTTGCATCTATGGGTATAGTCTGAATTTTTAGAATGTTTGATGATACTAAAGGGTTATTATTGTGGGTTGGATGATTTGGTTTGCTGTTATGGACCTTAGAAGCATGTTTAAGACCCGAATAGGTGATGGAGGTACCTAATAATGGCCAAATCCTTAAAAAGTATTAACAACTTATTAGAAACAAAATTTTCATGCCCTAAGACTAATAAATTAGTGGCTAAAACTGGACTTGGTGAAATTTTTGGGTTAACATGTAAATCTTTATGAATTTATTTGGCTAAAACATGTCTAACCGGGGGATTTTTGGATGAGATTCTAAAAATAATGTAACGAGCCTAAAAACCAATGAAACCATAATATTTCAGTAAGTTTGAGGGCCTCAAACTCGTATTTTGATGAAAAGATTTGAAATGGAAAGAACCAACTTCGGGGTAAAAACTGTAATTTTGGAAACTTGAAGGACTAAAGTGTAAATTCTGAAAAATCGACCATATTTCAGTAAGTTTATGACCAGAAGCTACTATTATACTTATTTTTATGTAAGAACTTGTGGGAAACTAAAAACGGGTCGTTTTACGCCAAAAACCCCAACTATCCTAAAAAGAAAACTTTTCGACACCAATTTTTCTAACGGATGTGGTCATATGTATTTTAAAACATATTTTACCTTTGACTACCCTCCCGATAGTCTAAGAACCCATAGCTTATGCAGATGTCTTGCTCATAGGGTGCTAGGACCTGAATCTATTTGTGTGTGGAATCTTTGACACTACTTGAGGTGAGTTTCTTATGTCCCCTTTTAATTTCTATTTTGGGGTGAAGCATGCTCTGTTTGAACTAAACTTTATTGGATACTATTATGCGATGCTATTTTATGTTGTGGCTATTGTTAGAACCTGCATCTATGTGTATCACAGTCATTAATTCTATATGAACCGCTTGTTTATATGGGTAGATCTACTTGGGGAATCCCCCACGCACAGTGCCTTCCGATGAGAAGGGTACCACATGAGATCCTATGGGGTCGTTGTGGCATGTAACAGGTTTTATGAGATACTATGGTGTACCACCCGGCAGGTATGGTATACTGTTCTGAGGCTCAGTTTCCCCTATGGGATATACCGGCAACACAAGTTTAGAAGAGGCTAGCCGGGGCTGAGTGCAGGGTTGATTGTGATCCCACAATTGTGATACTATGTTTTTAAACTTAACTTCGGTTTTAATGAGTCCTTTTGTTTTTTCTAAACTCTTGAACTCACCAACTTTTTAGTTGACACAAAATCTTTTGAGCATGTTTCAGGTAATCCTTGATGAAAGCTTGGATTTTAATGGAGACTTTATGGAAGGCTTAGCACCGTGACTACCCATGGCATTACTTGAACTTTTAAAACATTATTAAACATTTGGATTTGTTGGGTGTTAACTTGGATAATTTTGTAATGGACTATTTTTTTTTTATGTTCGGGTCTGACTGTGTTGACCCGGACAAATTTTTATTTAATGTAATGCCAGTGTGATTTCTCTCCTTGTGTGCTCTTGTGTGGTTTGTTTCCGCTGCCATGTATGTTGCTAATCTGCGACGTCCCACCCTCTCCTTGGGCCCGGGGTGTGACAGTCTAATACATAGGATTTCTTCTCCTGCTTGAGAACAATTCTCAAGTTTCGAAACCAATCCATAAAATAAAGACGATGCCTTTCTAAGATAGTTCTTAGTGATAGGTTATGGAAGGTCGGGGTGGTAGCGTTGTTTTTTGCGGCCATTTCTACAAATATTAACAAAGTTCAATTTTAGTATTTCCAGAAAAATAAATTTTAATTATTAATACCCTTTCACGTCTCATAGATAATTAATAATTAAAATCTAGAATCCAACGTTACATTTAAATAATGGTTAGGTGACCTTTATCCTATTATTTAAATTAACAAGGTAGTCAACACTTGATGATTGCAACCCTTTGCAACTTCTACTTTTATGGGATCGATCAAACATCTTTATTTTAAGTTGGCATGTTTAATCCCATCAACACCATTGTACGCCATGCTTCGGTGACCCTATTCACATGGTTTCCAACTCAAGTCATCCTACTTACACACACGTGTGAGTTTACACATACAAGTGGTTAGGTGACCTTTATCCCACAAATATGTTAACCCCACCTCAAATGCACAAGTTTCCTAAATATGGTTAGGTGACCTTTATCCCACAGATAGTTCCCAAGTGATTCGAGTGTCGTGTAAAAGGATGGTGTTAAACTTGTTTAAAAGGGATTTCAGTTTTCATTAATTCTAGTTTTTGAAAACCTTTTGTACCCAACATTTGCATGCATTCAAATGTGTGGTACTAATATGAAAACAATTTTCAAGGTTCTTTCAATAAAACCCAATTTTTATTGTGAACACATTAACCCTTTTTAAAAAAAAATTTATTACCCATGTTAATGTTTCATAAGAACCAATTTTATGCTTGTTGTTGAAATTAAATTGTTTAAACATGCATATCCATATATCACAAAACAATAATAAATCAACCATACAAGCATCACATGAGTTCATAACCGTAGCCTACTAAACTTAACATCAATTGTTGACCGAAACAAGTGAGTTAATAAGGTCATTCCTAAGGGTGAAAATGGCACAACATTTGTGTCGGTGAACTCCCACTTGATCCCGCATCCAAATGCCTCAAGTGTCCACCTTGTATTGTGACTCTTCCATTCCATTTGGTTCTTCATCATCTCCTTTCAGTTAAAACCGAGAAAGGTAGCCTCGTTGCATCTTCTTTTACAAAATATATCCTAAATACATTTTTCTAGTAAAAGTAAAATGTAACTAACCTATTTATTTTACATGCCAAATGAAAATTAAATAAATTACATACCCAATAAAAGAATAAATACATTTAATTATTACAAACCATTTAAATAATCAAATACAAATCACAACACATTCATCGATAGGGTCTCGGCCTTGGTTATGAACAAGTAAAAAACATATCCAAATATGTAATCAAAAAATCCAAAAGCATCCCCTTGAACCATAGATTCTCGGCTGAAGCATAAACAGCCGAGAACCATGGTTTTGTTTCAAACAGAATCATCTAAATGATTTAAATTTTTCAAGATTACAATATGCATGTCTAAAGAGATCTTGAAAAACAGGGGATACTAGGACTGAAACCCCTCGGCCTTTTGGTGAAACATCACCAAGAAATCAAGTTTTTCAGTCCAAAAGAAGCATGTATCCATATAACCGGCTCTGATGCCATTGTTGGGATTTGAACAAGTTTATCAGATCTATTTTATCCATATAAAATAGAAAACACAACAGAATTTCAGTTTAAAAACTTGTTACAGTTAGCATATATATAAAACCTTTTTATATTTATCTCTTAAAACCCCATATGGATCGATATATGAAATCATGCTTACAAACAATCATAGAAGGTTCAAAAAACTACCTTCAACAGTTAGGTCGGCAGAAGGTGAACGAAGATGGCAGCTTCCAAAATAGGAGGCCTCAAGCAGGTCTACCCACGAGCCACCAAAAAGAACACCGGTTTGCTAGGATTTTTCACTTGTGAAAACTCTGATTTTTCTCTTGACCGATCGAGAAAAAAAAAGGGAGTTCTACACTTTTGTTTTTACCAAAAGGTTAAGTTATCATAGAGATCTGAATGCAATCTTATATTGCATGTATTGGAAACATAAAATTTAGGAGTGAGAAAAGTGGGTGGGCCCAGCCCCTTTAACCCATCCGTATTTCTTCACATATCATCCGCATTTATAAATGCGGATGAAGTAATTTGGCCATATTTCCTAAATGCTCATCCGCATTTGTAAATGCGGATGAAGTAATTCGGTCGCATTTCCAAAAATGCTCATCCGCATTAGTTAATGCGGATGAATGTTTCCATCAGCATTTCCAAAAATGCTTAACCGTATTTCTTTCATAAGCAAATGCCGATTGGGTTTCTTCATCCACATTTGTAAATGCGGATGAGTAAACATCTGCATTTGTTCAACCACATCAAATGCGGTTGTTTTAGACAAATGCGGATGAATTAATATTCATCTCTTTTTGAAATAAATTATCCATATAATTCATTTACTACACAAGTGTAAATATTTGGAAACCCAATTTCCAAATATTCTAATATTTATTTATATGATCATATCATAAAACAAATATCTTTGGTGTTTATCTAGCTCGTTATTGGATATGACCCGACTTGGATCATAACGTACTAGGCACATCAATTCAATATGTATTTTGGGCAGATCATTTCCAACACAATAGTCTTTATATCAGATTCTAAAGGTCAGTTTATGATCAAAATCATAGGAATTTCAGTTTAATAGATTGATTTGATTTGGGCGTATCGACCCTATTTGGGCGCACGAACCCTAGTTGACTGAATCTGTTAAACTTGTGAATGAAATGAGTATAATGAACTGAAATTGATGATTAAATGTTAATAGAAACATGATTGCGACCTTGTTAATGCATTTAAATCTGTTTTTCATTGAACTTCAATCTGTGATGATTCTTTATCAGTCGTATGATGAAGATGAACAGCCATGTTAGAATTTTTTTTTTTTTAAATGAAAAATTGAATAACAACAATTCATGTTGCAAATCTGTATTTGTGAGATAAATTTGAGAATTAATGTGTGTATAAATCATAAACAAACTAACTTGAATGATGATTTGTTCTTGAACAAAATGTCAAACACTTAGAATTTTTAAGTGCAATTTAGTCAAAATGTTTTAAAACATACTAATTCTTTAAATTTTAACAAACATCAAATGATTTTAATTGATAATATTCAAGTTTCTAAATTTCTTGTTTTAATTTTGCAGATGGCTGAACTAAAATTCGAGCCTAAACACAATGTTGCTGCTTTACTGAATGAAGAATTAAGAGATGCTGTGGGATATGAAGAGATAATCAGATTTTTACTGAGAACAGAGTATGTTTATGCCATGTGTTATCAGCCAATCATCTATGCAAGACTAATCAAGAAGTTCTGGAACACTGCATCTGTTGAAGTTAATGATGAAGGGTGAAAAGTAGTGAGAGGATTCATTACAAACTTCAAAATGATTGAAGTATCTGAAGAGTCCATAAGAGAAGCTTTAAGATTGGGACCAAATGATCCTGAGGATTTAGCTGAATTGTCATTTAATGAATGTTGAGAGACATTTATGGCAATGGGTCATCCTGGTCACTTTCCCAAGAAGCAATTTTTTCGAGTAAGAGTTTATAATCACTGGAAGCTGTTGTGCTATATCTTTCAACATTGTATGTCCAAAAGGAGTGCTAGATGGAACTCTTTCCCAGTAGACATAGCATCTCCTATCGTAGCACTTGCAACTAATTGGAGATTTAATATGTCAAAGTGGATTCTAAACGGTTTTATCTTTAATTTGGAAAAAGGGATTAGGAACAAGTATCTGATGTATCCTAGATTCCTACAGATGATTGTAAATGAAGAGCATCCAGATATACGTGTAGATGGAGTGAGTGGTGAAACTATGTTGCTAGAGCACATGTCTGAGATTTCTTATAAGAGACTTGCTATAGTCACTGGTGCTCAAAATGTACCATTGTTTGATTACATAAGGAATTTGTCTAATGATGAAGTTGACATTACTATTGATCACTTCCATTTGACAGAAGAAGAACCTATAGACCCTAATGATCTCATTGAAGAATTGCCTAATAATGATGACAATGATGATAATGATGATAATGATGATGATGAAGAGAGTTCAAGTTCTTCTGAAGATGATAATGGTGATGATGGTGGTTATGATGGTGATATGATGGAAGTAGTTCATGATGATATACAAGAAGCTGATCAAGTTACTGAAGAAGCTCATGAAGAAAAACATGATGATGTAGATGAAACTGAGTCAGCTACTGAGGAAATTCATGAAGAAATTGATGAAAATATACAAGAGACTAATCAAGTTACTGAAGAAATTCATGATGATGATACTAAAGTTAATCAAAGTGAAGAAATAGTTGGTGATAGTCAAACTGTTGATGAGATAGTGAGTATGATTGAAGAGATGGTAGATGCTAATGAACAGTTTGAGTTTAATGAGAATATTCAAGAATTTGAAGTTGTTAAAACTACAATTCATAAGAATTTATGAATGAACCTCAACAAGAAGTTAATGTAACAGAAGAAGTTAATTTTCAGCAGATTATTGATGAGTTGAAAGAAGAAAATTTGAAGCAATTGAAAGTGATTGAAGATTTGAAAGAAGTTAATGAGAAATTACAAGAAGAATTAAAAAAGAAAGATGAAGTGATTGAAGAGTTGATGAAAAGTAAAGAAGACAATGTGAAAAAATTTGAGGTAATGATGAAAGATTATGATTCAATGGAAGAAAAGCTTAAGAAATTGAATGATGAAAATGAAGTTATTAGAGAAGAATTGGAAAGGATGAAAGAAACACAAAAGTCTCCTTCTCCAGATTTGATGATTATTTCAGAGAGTAATTCGATAGATGTTGAGAAAGTTCCTGTTTTAGATCATGGAAAGAGGAAAATAGATGATATTGATGTTTCAGTATTACCTGAATCATCATCCACAGTTCAAAAAGTGATGGATGAACATGCAAGTATAGATGAAGAAGATTCGGATATACAAGAAACCATTGAAGCTTTAGATGATATAGAAGCTGAATTTGATGATGACTGGTATAATGAAGTATTAGATGATGAAGATTTAGTAGAAGCAAATGTTGATGAGCATTATTCACCGATTGATATAAGCCATGATGATATACCTGTTAATGTTGAAGAAAGGTATAATTATCTTATCAAAATGAAGTACAATAGAGTTTTTCTTGATGGTTTAACTGTGTCTCAAATTAATGTAGAATTTGAGAAGTGCATAGCTACTGAATCAAGTGCACCAATTGATCCGGATGAGATTATAGTGGAACACGGGGAGTGGAATCCATTACAGGAGAGCATTAATATTGAAGAACTAACTACATCTGAGTTGCATCATCCAGATCCAAATGATATGAATGTTACTGCATTAAGGACATGGTTACAATCAAGAAACTATCCATGGAAGAAGCTCAAGAAGTTACAAGCCAAATCATTAAGAAATTTGGTAAGGAGCTTTCAAGAAACAGAAAAGCAGACTAATAGAATGATTGTACTTGATACTGATAATCCTTAGTATCTTGAGATCACGGAAAGAATGAGGATTCTGAAACCTCAAGAAATTCAGTCTATGGCTATGAAGAGCACAGTGTATGAACAAAGAAAGGAGCTTATGAGAATGTTTCCAGAAACTAAAAGACAAGGTTATCAAGTCTCTATGGAACAAAAGCAACTGTGGAACAAGGCACGTTCAGCAGGAGACCTAGTTCGCAATGTATTGTAGAAAGAGCAATCTATTTCAGAACTACTCAATGCTATGATTGTTCTAGATACAACAAAAGAAGTGAAGATCGTTGCTTGGAAATATGATGAGGTTTTCGATGCATTTTTTATCAAGAGAGTTAATGCAATCTATGACGTTTATCATTTTTTCTCAAGTATCATAAAACTTCCTGTTCAAGATCTCAAAGAGTTGAATAAATTGCCATTGATTAATCCATCTAAAGCTAAGCGTGGAAAAAACTTTGTGCAATTGTTGAATAGAGGAATAACTTGAATGGGTTCATTTTTACAAAAGAGGTGTGATCAAGAAGATAAGGAATATTTTCAAACAATAAAGAAGAAGAGAAAAGGTGTTGAGAAAGACGTAGGAGAAGAAAAGTTTTTAGACGCATTCAGTGATCAATATTTTGAAAAAGTAACAAATCCAGGACTCAAAGTCATTGATGGAACACAGCAATAGAAACCAATCTTGAGATGGTTTTATAGTTCGGATACATTTGAGCCGAAGTTAGTACGAGATTTGAATGATTGGGATCATAATACGATTTCTTTATTTGGTGTTTTTGAGTTGAAGCTTTTGCATCCCAGTTACATTTCATTCTTATCTATACAAAAGTTTGAAAAAGTTGTTCCAAAAACGGCTGAGAATGATAAGAAGTATTTTCCGTCAATCATTAAAGTGATGAATGCGGCAATGGAAAGGATATCTTTGAGGAAAGCATTGGCATATGCTAACATTGTGAAGAAAGATATTAAAGATATTGAGTTCATGAGAATATCAAGCAAAGGAGTTTTAGAGATTCACTGTAAAGATAATCCAAACCCAATAGAATGTTATGCTAACGTGGATATTGCAGGTCTCTCAAAGCAAACTTTGGAAGTGATGAATAGCATGGAGATAAAGACGAATGATGCTAAACCGGAGCAAGGAATTTTAGCTAGCAAGTTCAAGTCAGCTATTGCTAAAGCTCTGAGAGAATAAGAACTTTATAGAGAGAAGCCAATATTCAAGATTAAAGAAAAGCCTAAAGACTTCTTTGATTTATGAAGACTGAAGACTGGAGATAAAGCATGGAGACAGAAGATAAAAGAGAAGACACAGACAGAAGATAAGAAGATTAAAGGAAAAGATCTGAAGACTGAAGATTGATTTTGAAGACCGAAGACAATGTCAATCTTAGGGGGAGTATTGTAGATGCTTCTTAAAGATTAACATTTAGTCTTTTTGTGTCTTGTATAGTTTTTGTCATAGTATAGGGACTATTTTATAAATATTTGTTCCTTTTGTATTGATAGTATAAATAGCATAGATAAGGTATGTGCAGGAAGAGAGACACATCTTAGAAGCACCTAAGAATGAATTGTAACTGATTTCTTTCTATACTTGTACTTTCTATGCATTCTATCAATAAAACTATGAATTTTTGTGATATGTTTGCGTTGAATTGATTACTCGTGTTTTGTTTTGATTGAATTGTATCATAATATCATCACAGATCGATCCATTTTGATCATATCATTTGGTGTCTCAAGGAAGGTGATGAAAGGACCCTTTTGTGAGTTGTCAGGATAGCAGATAAGATGATGCTATAGTTCTCTACTATCCTTTTCAACCATATGGATGGCTGAACTCTATTGATTGCAACTGCTTGATGGATTCTGCATGTTCATCTCCATCTGGTAGCCACTAAGGATACCATACAGCTTTATGAGAGTAAGGGTGGAGAGGTTTTCAATTCTTTTAATGGCCACACAGTAGCGAGTCCATTGTCTCGAAAGAGAGAACATGAACCTCCTCATAATTCTCAAGCTTAACTCCAACATCCATAAGAGTATCTATAATCTCAACATACCTAAAGTATTATTGAGTCATAGTTTCACCTGATTTGTAGGTGAAGTTCTCAAACTGCTGCTTCATGAGGTCCTTCTTGTTTTCTTTAGCTTTAGTATACCCCTCATACATAAGTTTCAATGCATCCCAAAGCTGCTTAGCAATTTTGCACTTCTTGAAGCCTCTGTATATAAAGTTTGGAAGAGCAGTTTGGAGAGCGGTCATGACCTGTTGATCTATGTCAATCTTCTTCCAATCTTCCTCAGAATAGTCAGCCACTTTCTTTGGAATCATCTCACCTCCAGTAGTGGTTGAAGAGGTGCTTGGGATGTGAGGTCCTTCGACAACAGATCTCCAGATCCTTCTATCTTAAGACTTGATGAACCCTTCCGTACGCTGGCACAAAGTATCAAAGTCATCAGGAGTGATCAGTGGAGACTTTTGTCATGGTACCGGTTTCCATATAAGCTTTTGTGAGAGCTGCCATTTGAGCTGGTTAGTGTTTTATGAAATTAAAGGGATTAAAGATGTTGAGATCATACAATCAAGAGCCTAAAAAGCACTGATACCAATTGCAGGACCAGTGAAGAGGGTCAATGCAACAGTTTCACAGGGCTGGAGAGACGTAGCACACTTAACAGATCAAATAGGGAACCGACTATGTTAAAACAATGAACACAAGTAAAGAACACAAGCAGAATACAATAAGATGGTTTTAGTGAATGTTGTATATTGCTCTGAAGTGTTTTACAAAGTGTTACAAGGCTTGGTCCTATGGACTGATACCTGAGATACTTTATACTACATCCTAACTGGAAACACTAGTCTAGACAATAAAATCAATGTAAAGTCAAAAGACATATTTTCTTTTGACTAGTGACTATGACATGCCATAGCTCACATCCTTATCTAATACAAAAAGGATAAAAGTACATAAGTAGAAAGTTACAGACACTATGACCATAATCTACAGTTGACAAAAATATGGCCTTTCAACCAACTTGTATATGTTGGTGAGTCTTTAGAGGTGGTAGCGAAAAGTGGTTCAGCCTTTTTTAAAAGTGAGTCAGAGAAAGCATGTCTTCCCTGTCTTTGGAAGAAATTAGTTTTTTGGCTTCGGAAGACTTTCTCTTGAAGCTTCAAAAGACTTCATCTTTGGCTTCAGAAGAATTGGTCTTTTGGCTTCAGAATATTTGATACTTAGTGAATTTCATTGAGTTGTATCAAATCTTCCTAAGTAACTTTTTTTGTACTTCACATGTGCATGCTGAGAGCTCTTTGGTTACATCAGCCTCTAAGTATAGTTCTTACATTATGTTCTATCTTTTTTATTATGTTCAAGCTCATTGTGAGCTAAACTCTTATTATCATTCTAATTGGATGAAACATATGTAATTTATGATGAACTAATGGTGGTGTTTATATTATGTTATTGTTATGGTAATTTTAGGTAAACTTTTGATGAGTATCATTTACATTTTAACGTTAAGTTATAAACTTATGATTTATAATTGTGAATGTCATACAAGATTTTTAAAATGTAAGAACTAACTTTTATTTGTGAAACCATTTTTCATAATAAAGTTATGGCTAATATACTAGAAATGGTTATTAGAAATCATATCACCTTAACTTTTTGATTATTTGCGGATTCTTATTTATGAGTTTAAGAAATCTACGATGATTATTGTGGTTTTCTTAAACTAATGATATGTTAAAAAAGAATTTGAACAACTTTTTTTCTAATATTAAGTTATGTTTTTAGAAATCATATGTTAAAAAGATCCACAACGTTATTTGCATCAGGGGCTTGGTGGTTGTATCGTAAGTTACTCGTTGCAACTTTCCTTGTCAATACGGAGATGATTTACGATAACTATGCGTTGGCTCACGTTTATAAACATTAACATAGTTACTTTAATCTATATCTTTAACCACACCAAGCAATTCATCACAATTACTTAAGTAGAACCTAAATTAGGATGATAGACTCATTTCACTGAATAAACTTTAAAAGTCTCGACCTTTATTTACCATTTATTTAAATTATAGTTTTAAAATAAAAGTTTTGGTCATCTTTAATCAAACTAATCATTTTCTAAATCAAAACTTTACTGATAGTCAATCGTTAAGGTTATTGAGTAGGCTAAGTGTGTTCATGGATTGATACGTGATTCTTACCAACGGTAGATTACCACACGACAGGTACATCTGCATTTTGCGTGTATAGTTCAGTATAAGTAAAAACTATTTAAACTAATTCCATTCGAAAATCCCTTTAGAAATATATATACGAACAACACGTATTAGATATTCAAAAAGGTTTATGTGTATTCAGTTATCATCATGTTGAATCCCGTGATCATGTGTTTGGAGTTTGCACTGTTGCACCAAAAGTGTGGAAGGCGATTAGAAGTTGGCGGATTATTAATTTTCCTTTGGGAACTTATCCGATGCAATAGATGGATTGGGTTGATTCTTTAAACATAACACAAATGAAAAAATAGACGATAGAGGACATTGTTTTTTATGGGATTTCTTATCTATGGAAATTTTTTAATGAGATTGTCTTTCAAGCAAATGACATTAACAGGGAGCTTATCTTTGATTTCACCATTTAGCATTTGGAATTTTTGTATTGTAATAGGACTCGTAAAATCAACTTGAGTTGGGTCGAGCAGATTGATGAATCTGCTTTTCATGTAATATTTAATTTGTTATAGCGGGTCAAGTGACTCCATTACAAATTTACTTCTATGTATAGTTTATTTAGATGATAATTGAGTGACCCCAAACTTTTGATGATAACACTCCTAAAGATTAACTTATTGTTTACTTCTCGATTTGCTTTTTAATTCCAAATGGCTTTGCAATTGTTCTTAGTGATGATCGACCGATTGTAAACCTGCTGCAGTTGATTGAGACCTTTTAGACTAATTAATGGCCCAAGGAAGAACAATAAAAGCCGCAACCAGAATCAAATCGCCAAGCATAGCAACGCTTTACTGCTAAAAATACAACTCCTATGGTAGCCATACTACTAATATACATTGGTTGCTCCCCTCTCGAAAGTCAACTCTCAAACTCACCCAGCATTCTGATACTAACTAACGGCCCATAATAAATTAATAAAAGAAGAATACATACACAAAATTATTAATGTTTGATCAAACCTTGATGGACATGATTTTATTGATATCAGATTCCAAATACAAAATTTCAGTGACTCTATCTAATCCAATTTATAACCAAGCAACCTTAATGATGTGTGTAAAAGTATATAGATTTTTAGTAATGGTTTTTCACATTAATGGGATTTAATTCAAATAAACAATTGTTATCTTTTAATTAACTACACATAATAGACAAGTGCACCTATCATATAGTAGTATAGCTTGAGGTAAGTACCGAGTATTCATCCGTTGATACAATGGCTCCCAATACTTAATAATATCACTATCTAACCGATCAATTGAGTTTAGATGTGTGAATATTGAAATTAACTAAAACAAACAAAGGAAATAAAGACGATACACAATCAATTAAAGATATGAATTAGACTTCGACTCCACTTAGCTTAGCAATAACAACTAACAAAAACTCGAGGTGAGACCATTTTTTAAACGTGATACATGGAAGTAGCCTAAACCCCAGTCAATAATATCTAAACATATATCTATTCAGAAAGCAAAAACGATGAACTCGCAATAGTCATCTAAATTTATGCCATGAGAAACTAATGATACAATTATGTCAATATTAAAAATGAACTAAACTCCCGTTAAGGTTGTCTAATTCAACAAATTTTTGGAAAGTTAACGCGATGAACTGTAACACCCTGAAATCTCCAAAGAAAACAAAGAAATGACAAGTTATCGCATGGAAAAGAAAGTTCTCGCGCGAAAAATTGTTTTCTCGCGAGAAGCTTGGCGATAAGTCTTGGCCCTATAAATAGATGAGAGCACCTGTTGGCCACCATTCTCGCGCGACAACTGCTACTGTTAGAGAGAGAGAGAGAGACATGAAGTATAGAGAGAAAGCGAAAATTTAAGGTGTTTAAGGTATGTAACTCGTGTAATGATTCGTGTTATGTATCAAAGAACAGTTATTGATGAATATAAAGCATGATGGTGTAGTTTCCATTCAAAAAGCTCTCGAGAAAGTCAGTTATGTGTTATAATTTTCAAAAGGTGAGTTTCTAGCCCCTTTTTATACAAGTTTTATATGTTTTGGGGCTATTATGCATGCTACCTTACTTTTTAATGCTCATAATGATGATTGGTTGTAGAATGGTTAAGTTATGTTGAATCTAGATGTCATTATTGCGATTTGAGGCTGGAAACTTTATGTTTTCATGTTATGGCAGGTAGGTTGTCTCGTGGACAAGTTTTCGGGCGAGGGTTAGATAGCCTGGGCTACAAGGGTTGAAATTCCATGAACTTCTCGCGCGACTTAGGATGTTCTCTCGCGTGATCAGTCTCATAACTTATGTTGGGGGCCAAGCATATGATACTAATTATTTACAGTAAAAGATAATAAATGAATGAAATGATGATAAAAGATAATAAAATGAATATATTGATATGTATGTATTGATGTATGCTTATGTATATAAAGGTAAAGGTTTTAACGAATGTAAAATATTTTAATATTAAAATAGAATTCACTCAGCATCACTGACTTTGTATGCATAATAGTTGGTCGGTGATTGATGATACTGAAGAGATGTGGGCAAGGACGTGGTAGCTACTGGGATAGTCTAAGTCTGGCATCCATGATTTTGAAACAATGTTTATATTAATTCATTTTTGATGTTCAACGAAATGGAATGATGTTATGAAAATCATTATTTGAATAGTGAAATTGTATTTTCCGCTGCACATATTACGTCTATTAAATTTTTTATGCTATGAATGTCTAATTGTGAGTACTTTCAGGTCCGGGGCCTTACAAGTTGGTATCAAAGCCAAAGTTTAAGAGAATTGGATTAAATTAATTTTGAAACAAAAACTTAAACTAAAAATGGGACAAAAGAAAAGGGATGCCAATCCGAGTAGCTACATGCCTGCAAGTAAATGTTTTATGTTAAGTAAAGGAAAATGGATTATGTGCCTGTGCTATGTCAATTATGTGCTTATAGCAGATTTAGATGTTGATGTAATAGGGATAGGAAATGCTTAGGGAATGAAAGGTAAAGTAAGTGGCTAATCATAACCAGCTAATGTAATTAGGGACTTACTATACTTGACATAATCTGAGCTATTACCTTGAATGATCGTGTTGGTGTTTGGATCTTATAGTAATTAGGAGATGCTGGTGGAAGGTCTTCGAAAGCTTCTCAAGGTGGAGGTCATGATGGATGTGGTGTCAGATTACGTGTCACTAGAAGTAGAGCTAAGACTACTAAAACGGCTCGTAAGGAGCCTAAGCTTCATAATCATGAACGTGGGGATAAGAGTGTCAATCTAACTAACTGAAGGAGACTATAGTTGATGAGGTAAACCAAGTCATGCCGATGATTCCGCCATCTGTGGTGACCGAGGTTATCATAGTGAAGGAAGACGAAAGAAAGGAGAAGAAAGAGAAGAAGAGCACTAATAAGTAAGGAGGTGAAGAGGGAGAAGCGGGGGAGCGGGAGCAACCAAATATCGAGATTGTTGTTTCTAGTGATGAGGAAGAGGAGGAAGCTATGCAGGAAACTACAAAGGGGTGCAACTATGGGGCATTCAAGAGATGCAAGCTCCCCGAATTTTGATGAAAATAGGAATGCTACTGCTGCTCACTGATGGTTGAGAGAGATGTAGGTTGTGTTGGATATTAGCAAGTGAAGGGAGAATTAGAAGGTGAAGTTTTCTACCCACTCGTTTGAGCTTTCGACCTTGTTTGGTGGGCCAATATCATCTAGGCTGAGGGTAGTAGGGCCCTTAGCAAGATGAGCTGGTCAGAACCGAAGAAGCTGGTGATTAAGAATTTCTGTCCTCACAAAGAGTAAGATAAGATTAAAAGGGAATTCCTGCAGATAGAAACTGGGACAATGACATATGAGTAGTACACGATGAAGTTTAATAAGATGGCAAGGCTGGTGTAAGAGTAGGTTACACCCGCGTCACGAATGATCAAGAGGTACATTCTGGGCCTACCGGTGGATATCCGTAAACACATGATCGCCGCCCGGCTAGGCACGTTTAGGTCGGTGGTTGATCTTGTAGGGAGACATTATGATGAGCAGGAGGAAGTGGCTGTGGTAGAGGCGAAGAAGAAGTGGAATGGTGATAGGAACGGTAATGGGAACGGGAAGCGGTACGATAGTGGTGGTTTCGCATCTGGTGGTAAAAAGGCAAGAGTGGATGATTGGAAAGAGTCGACAGGAGGTATGAGGGGATGGGCTTACAAGAAGTGTGGGAAAGATAATGTAGGGGAATTTAAGTGGGGATCAAATCTGTGCTTAAGGTATGGAAGGAGGGGCATATGGCAAAGGATTGTACCGAGAGGGCCAAGTGTTTTAACTATGGAGAGATTGGTTATATAAGTAGGGATTGTAGTAAGTCGAGGGCTAAGGGTTTCGGCTTGAGAAAAGGGATCGAGAAAGGGAAGGAAGGGAAAAAAGCCAAGGCCATGGCCCTCACTATGACCAAAGAAGAGGCTAGGGTGGATCCTGACGTTACGTAAGGAACATTTCTAGTAAACCAAACTTATGCATCTATACTCTTTGATTCAGGTGCTAGTAGGAGTTTTATTTCAACTACCTTCTATGTTAAGCTACCTGCTAGGAGTAGAAATATTGATGAACCCTTCGATGTAGAAATTACCATTGCTAAGTCTACTAGGATATCTGATACGGTAGATGATTGTGGTATAGAATTAGAAGGCCATAGGTTCTCTACTAGACTGTTTTTTATGACCTTAGGTGGATTTGATGTTGTCCTAAGCATGAATTGGCTGGAAGCCTATGAGAATATCGTATGTCATAAAAAATGATTTGACTGACCGCGCATGATGGAAATGTTGTTATGATTTATGGGGATAGAGTTTGTTCGGTCCTGAAGGTAATTTTATTGATTTCAGCTGAAAAGTGTCTGAGGCGGGGATGTAGTGCTTATCTAGCTTACGTGAAAGATGTTGATGCGTCAGTACCACAAACGTCAGATGTGCCGGTCGTGTGTGACTTCCCGGATGTTTTTCCCGAAGATCTATCAGGTGTATCACCTAACCGTGAGATTGAGTTCCAGATTGATCTAATACCTGGGGCTCAAACAATTGCTAAGGCATCAGATCGTCTAGCTCCATTTGAGATGAAGAATTGATGACCCAGTTACAAGATCTACTGGATAAGGGTTTCATTCGATCGAGTATCTCTCCATGTGGTGCTCCATTCCTATTTATGAAGAAGAAGGACGGTAGTATAAGGATGTGCATTGTTTACCGTTAGCTGAATAAGTTGACCTTGAAGAACCGATATCCATTACCAAGGATTTATGATTTGTTTGATCAGCTTCAGAGTGCCAGTTGGTTTTCGAAAATAGACCTTCGATCAGGTTACCATCAACTAAAGGTGAAAGAGTAGGACATCCCTAATATATCTTTTCACATGTGTTATGGACTCGACGAGTTTCTCATGATGTCTTTTGGTTTAACCGACGCGCCAACTTCCTTTGGGGATCTCATGAATCACGTATGTCATCCGATATTGGATAGATTGGTGATTGTATTCATCGATGACATCCTGGTTTACTTAAAGGGTGAGCAGGAGCATGCTGGTCATATCAAGAAGTACTTGAGACACTTAGAAGCGAGAAGTTATACGCGAATTTCAGTAAGTATGCGTTTTGGTTACGTGAGGTCCAATTTCTTAGCCACGTGTAACGCCCGGAAAGTTTCAACAAAAGAAAAAGAAAGAAAGGTGAAATGCTCTAAGTCAAGGGGTTAAAGTTATGCAAGTGGCAAACTTGTCTATTATGGGTTCAAAAGCACGTATGGCCACCCACACCCTCATTTCTCACACCTCCTTTCGGCTGGAAACAGAGGAAGAAGCTTCAACTGGCTTTTTAGAGTAAGAAAGCTTAAATTCTTCAAGAAGGTGAGGTTTTCTTGTATATCTGTTCGGATTTCAGTTGTGCTCATGCTGCTGGACTGATTTTTATGTGTTTCTTTGTGTCTGGTTGCTTGTTCTTGCATGTTTAGGTACTAGAACTCCAGGCGCTCTCGGGTTGGTGGAGTTTTACTCGAAAGCTGTTAGAGGTGAGTTCTAGATCCCTGGTTTTACTTGTTTTTAACTTGTTTGGGGCTGAAATGCATATTACGTACTGCTTTACAACCGAAATTATAAACTGATCTGTGTGCTCTGCACCTGTTGTGCGTGTGAGTGTGTGTTCGAATGCTTGATCGATTTGGGTGGTTGTATGCTTCTTCTAAGAGTTTAGTATGCTAGATTGGAGCTAAGAATGTATAAGAATAAGGGTTTGGAACTGGATATAGCATAGGAGGCAACTACAGGTTGGTTTAGTTCATCCGTATTTAGACTTGAATATTCGCATAAGTGTTTGTTCATGCACATTTGCCATTTGCATTTAGTACAGCCAAAGTGTTCATCCGCATTTGTTTTGACCATGCGTATTTGCTACAGTGACCATGCATATTTTCTTTAGTCATCCGCATTCGGTTCATGCGCACTTCCTGACACTTAGAATAGTTCCTGAGAATGTTCACCGCATTTGTTCATCCGCGTTTGTTATGTTCATCCACATTTGTCTAAGACTTGGGATTTTTTGAAATTTTGGGGAATAGAATTTTAGTGTGGAGAACTTCTGTATAAGGGAAGATTATGCTTGATTTTTTCTTATGTGTTGCTTTTACTATGTCAATCATATTTTCATGTTATGTGATTAAGTAATGAGCATCTTAATAAGTATTATCCATAACAAGTGGACACAAAGGAATAAAAGAAGAACAATAAAACTTAATGAATGTTACCCCCGGGCCCTTATGATGAATAAAAAGCCTTGCAAGCAAATGAATAGATGTTCACGACCAGGAGGTCGTTTGCTCAACTGATGTATGGCTGTATCAGCCCATGAGGATGTACGTCAGGGGTCTAATCCTAGGGATTGACCAATGAATGAATGGGATCCTAGTTCATGAGCAAGCTTCGTGCCTAGCAGTGTGGATCAACTGTCGATGGGTTAGCTACCATGATAAACGTTTGCCGACAGGGGTTCGGCAGCTGTTGCCAACCAACAATGTAGGCTCTTGCTTTATGCAATCCTAGTTAATGAAAGAGAAAGGTAAAGAAAGAAAGATAATGAATCACTTAATGATTAATTATTTATATTGACGAATGATCACCAAATAAAGTTTACAAAAGGGTATTTTCTATTTTATTAAACTAGGACTCACTCAGCAACGCTGACTTTTTGTATGCATATCAGTTGGCAGGTAAGGACGTTGTTGAGGATGACACGGGACTGAAGCTACTTAGTGCATTGAGACTGGCATCCATTTAGGCAATTATGATATTTTTGTCATGTAATGCAACTAAATATTCTTTTGTAACACTTAACAACAATGTATTATTTGACAAAAGTAATCATTAATGCAAGAAATGGTTTTTGGTTAAGTTATTCCGCTACGATGGTTTTCCTATAATAATGTGACTTAAGGTGTTTTCAATAACGAATGATGCTATGAATGACCAACTGTGGGGTTCCCGGGAACGGGGCCTTACAAGTTGGTATCAGAGCCAAAGTTTAAGAGAATTGGGTAAATTCTTTTACGAAACATAAACTTAAACTGAAAATGGGACGTAATGAAGGGATGCCAGCCCAAGTAGTTACGTGCCATCTGGTAATTTTTTCAGGAAGTTAACCGGCATTACATGCGTGTGCTATTTGATTTATATGCTTAGTAGATTTGGATACTGATGTAGTCTGGATAGGGAATGCTTGGGGGATGAAGAGTAAAGTAAGTGGCTAATCACAACTGGCCACTGTAATTAGGGACTTACTATACTTGACAAAATCCGAGCTATTACTTTGAATGACCTTGTTAGTGTTTGAATCTTATAGGGGTAGATCTTATGGCGGGTAGGAAACCTAGGAAGGCAACCCGAGGCAGTGCTCGTGGCTGGCATACTACTGGGCCACGTGTCACCCGAAGCAAGGCTAAGGCTCCTGAGATGACTCATGAGGACACAGATATTCATAGCCACCAAAAGGGTGAAGGATCAGCCACCCTCAAGTCTATGGTAAAGGAAGCTATCGATGACGAAGTCTACAACGTCATGCAAAACGTGTTACCTTCGGTGGTGACCGAGGTGTTGAGGGCTTTAAAGGATGGTGAAAAGACCAAAGATGCAGGGGAGAAGGGGAAAACTGATAAAGATCCATCTAGTCCCAAGGTGGTAATTCATGATAATGATAGCGAGGGGGAGAAGGAGACCGCTAAGGGGTGCACCTATGGGGCGTTTCAGAGGTGCAAACCCCCGACCTTTGATGGTAACGGCAATGCTACTGCTGCTCATCGTTGGCTTCTAGAGATGGAGGCGGTTTTAGACATCAGTGAGTGCCGGGAGGATCAAATGTTGAAGTTTGCCTCCCATTCTTTCATTGACTCGGCATTATGCTGGTGGGACAACATTGTCCAAGCTGAGGGGAAACGATCTGTTACAAGGATGAGGTGGTCGGATTTGAAGGAACTGGTACTGGAGGAAGATTCTCCACATCGGGAGTTGGACAAAAGTGAGAAGGAGTTCTTGTATTTGGAGGCTGGAAACATGACTTATCAAGAGTATACCTCCAATTTTAATGAACTTGCAAGACTGGTGCCGGATCTGGTAACTCCAGAGTCTAAGAAGATTAAGAGGTACATGCAGGGTCTGCCTGTGGATATCAGGAGGAACATGATAGCTGCTAGACTGATCACTTTCAGGTCTACAGTAGACTTGGTCGGGAGGTTGTATGATGAGAGGGATCCGGTGCCAATTCAGGGGAAGGTTGAGAAGAGTTGGAACAAGAACAGTAATGGGAAGAGATTCCAGGGTGACCACTATGGGATTGGGGAAAAGAAGATGAGGATTGATGATCGTCGCTCAGGATTAAGAAGGGGAATCACAGGAGGGAATGTAAGAAGTGTGGGAAAGCTCACATGGGTGAATGTAGAGTGGGGTCAAACCGGTGTTTTAAGTGTGGAGGCGAAGGCCACTATGCTAAAGAGTGCAGGGTACCGTAATGTTATCAATGTGGGGAGGTAGGCCACTCGGGCCGAGATTGCAAGAAGGGTGGAGCAGGGAGCTCAGGGACCCAGACTATGGGTGAGAAAGGGAGAAGTAAGAACACCAAAGCCAAGGCAAGGGCATTCAACATGACCCGGGAAGAAGCCAGAATGGACCCTGAAGTAGTTTCAGGTATGTTTTTGGTAAACCAATTGTATGCTTCTGTGCTCTTCGATTCAGGTGCTAGTAGAAGTTTTGTATCTGCTACCTTTTTTTGTGAAATGCATTGTAAGAATAAGAAGATATACGTGCCCTTCTATGTTCAGACAGTGATAGGAAAGTCTACCAAAATGACTGATGTGATAGACGATTGCCTCGTAGAGTTGGACGGTTGTAAGTTTCCTACTAGATTGTATGTGATGGACCTAGGAGGTTTTGATGTAGTGTTAGGGATAGATTTGTTGTCGGCCTACGAAGCGAACATCATGCGCCGAAAGAAGATGATTTGTCTAACTGCGCCCGATGGCAGTTTGGTTACGATACATGGAGACAAGGAGTGCATACATCGTGAGTAATCTCGATGATCACGGCAGAGAAGTTTATGAGACGTGGGTGTGGTGCTTACTTGGCATCTGTGAAGAATGTGAATGTTAACGTGCCTCAGCTGTCAGGCGTGCCGGTGGTATGCGATTTCCCCAATGTGTTTCCCGAACACCTACCCGGGGTACTAATTGACCGCGAGATCGAGTTCCAAGTTGACCTGATACCTGGTGCCCAACCTGTTGCAAAGGCGTCGTATCGACTCGCTCCCTCTCAGATGAAGGAATTGATGACCCAGTTGCAAGAGTTGTTAGATAAGGGGTTCGCCCAACCGAGTATCTCTCCCTGGGGCGCTCTGGTCTTGTTTGTAAAGAAGAAGGATGGTAGCATGAGGATGTGCATAGACTACCTTGAGTTGAACAAGTTGACGGTGAAGAATAGGTACCCACTACCGAGGATTGACAACTTTTTGATCAGCTCCAAGGCACCAATTGGTTCTTAAGAATAGACCTTCGATCTGGTTATCATCAGCTAAAAGTTAAAGAGCAGGATATCCTGAAGACTGCTTTTCAAACATGATATGGGCATTACGATATCCTTGTTATGTCTTTCGGATTAACCAACGCGCCAGCTACTTTTATGGGTTTGATGAATCAGGTGTGTCGGCCGATGTTGGATAAATCAGTGATTGTGTTTATCGATGATATCCTGATTAATTTGAAGAGTGAAGAAGAGCACTCCGATCACATTCATGAGGTATTGGAGACGCTTAGAAGAGAGAAACTATATGCTAAGTTCTCCAAATATGCATTCTGGTTGCGAGAGGTTCAGTTCTTAGGTCATGTGGTTAATTCTGAAGGGATTATGGTGGACCCGGCAAAGGTGGAGGCGGTTATGCAATGGAAGACTCCAAAGACGCCATCCGAGATCCGCCGTTTCTTGGGTTTAGCGGGCTACTACAGAAGGTTCATCCAAGACTTCTCCAAGATAACTTCACCATTGACCAAATTGACCCGTAAGGATGTGAAGTTCGTATGGGGTCAAGTGCAGAAGAATGCATTCGAAGAGTTAAAGACAAGATTGACTCAAGCCCCTGTCTTGACGTTTTTCGAAGGGAATGAAGACTTGGTGGTCTATTCAGATGCTTCTTATTCGGGATTGGGTTATGTACTGATGCAACGGGGAAGGGTTATAGCCTATGTGTCCCGACAGTTAAAGATCCATGCGGCTAACTACCCTACTCATGACTTGGAGTTGGCGGCTGTGGTCTTTGCATTAAAGATTTGGAGGCACTACCTGTACAGGACGAAGTGCACCATCTTCACTGAACACAAAAGCTTAAAGTATTTCTTTGAGCAGAAGGATCTTAATATGACACAGCGACGATGGTTGGAACTCATAAAAGACTACGACTGTTAGATTCATTATCACCCGGGTAAAGCTAACTTGGTAGCTGATGCTCTACGCTGGAAGGAAAATTGGGAACCGATTAGGGTGAGATCTTACAGTTGATCGTGACTCCTGATGTGATAAAGCAAGTGGGTGAAGCTCAAGAAGAGGCTCTAAATCCCGAGCACGCTAATGAAGAAAGGATGAAAGGGCAGATCGTGAGCCTGGAAGAAAACGACAATGGTGTCAAAACAAGGTTTGGGCGTATGTGGATTCCTAAACGTAGAGGTCTGTGAGAGAAAGTGTTGGATGAAGCTCACAAGACTCGCTACTCCATTCACCCTGGAACTAATAAGATGTACCAGGACCTAAAGAAGAATTATTGGTGGCCAAGAATGAAAGCCAACGTAGTGAGGTATGTAGAAAAATGCTTGACCTGTCACCAGGTTAAGGCCGAGCATCAGAAGCCATACGGGAAAATCCAACCCTTGGAAATTCTCGAATGGAAGTGGGAGCATATTACTATGGATTTCATAGCGAAGCTACCTCCTACAGCTAAAGGTTATGATTTCATATGGGTCATAGTGGATAGACTGACGAAGAGTGCTCACTTTATACCCATCCGAGAGACGTATAACTCGGAACGGCTAGCCGAATTGTTCATCAATGAGATAGTAACCCGTCATGGTATGCCGGTGTTGATAGTCTCGGATAGAGATACACGGTTTACATCCAAATTTTGGAAGAAGTTCAATGATGCGATGGGAACCAAACTGCACATCAGTACAGCATACCACCCACAGACGGACGGCCAATCCAAAAGAACTATCCAGACCTTAGAGGACATGCTTCGGGCATGTATCATAGAATTTGGTGGAAGTTGGTATAGTCACCTACCATTGGCAGAGTTCTCATACAATAACAGCTACCATGCCAGTATTGGTATGCCCTCGTATGAGATACTCTATGGCCGAAAATGTAGAACCCCTGTTTGTTGGGGGGAAATTGGGTAAAAGGAGTTGGGGAGTATCGAGGTTATCGAAATGACCAACAAGAAGTTAGGCAGAATTAAAGCCTATATGAAAGCCGCCAAAGATAGGCAAAAATCCTATGCCAACAAACGTCGAAGACCGATCGAGTTTAACGTCGGTGACAGAGTGATGCTAAAGGTGTCCCTTTGGAAAGGGATAATTCGATTCAGAAAGAGAGGAAAGTTGAGCCCTCGATTTATTGGGCCTTTTAAGATAGTAGCCTGTGTGGGAGAGGTGGCCTATAGGTTGGAGCTACCCAATAAGTTAAGTGGAATTCATCCAACCTTCCATGTATCTCACCTAAGAAAGTGCTTAGCCGATGAAGATATGATAGTGCCACTGGAGGACATTAAGGTGGACGAATGACTCAATTATATGGAGCAGCCAGTGGCCATCATCGACAGAAAAGAGAAGAGATTACAGAATAAAGCGGTTCCACTGGTACGAATACAGTGGAGGCACAGGAAGGGATCCGAGTCTACGTGGGAGACTGAGGAAGAGATGAGACAACATTACCCGCATTTGTTCGAGGAGTGACAGGTTTCGGGGACGAAACCCATTTAAGGGGTGTGGACTTGTAACGCCTGGAAAATTTCACTAAAAGAAAAAGAAAGAAAGGTGAAATGCTCCAAGTCAAGGGGTTAAACTTGTACAAGTGGCAAACTTGTCTATTATGGGTTCAAAAGCACGTATGGCCGCCCACACCCTCATTTCTTACACCCGCTTTCGGCTGGAAACAGAGGAAGAAGCTTCAACTAGATTTTTAGAGTGAGAAAGCTGAAATTCTTCAAGAAGGTGAGGTTTTCTTGTATATCTGTTTGGTTTTTAGTTGTGCTCATGCTGCTGGACCGATTTTAATGTGTTTCTTTGTGTCTGGTTGCTTGTTCTTGTGTGTTTAGGTTCTAGAACTACAGGCGCTCTCGAGTTGGTGGAGTTTTACTCGAAAGCTGTTAGAGGTGAGTTATAGATCCCTGGTTTTACTTGTTTGGGGCTGAAATGCATATTACGTACTGCTTTACAACCAAAATTATAAACTAATCTGTGTGCTCTGCACCTGTTGTGCGTGTGAGTGTGTGCTCAAATACTTGATCGATTTGGGTGGTTGTATGCTTGTTCTAAGAGTTTAGCATGCTAGATCGGTGCTGAGAATGTATAAGCATGAGGATTTGGAACTAGATATAGCATAGGTGGCAACTGCAGGTTGGTTTAGTTCATTCGCATTTAGACATGAATATTCGCATATGTGTTTGTTCATGCGCATTTGCTGTGTTCATCCGCATTTTTCTTTAGTATAGCCAAAGTGTTCATCCGCATTTGTTTTGACCATGCGCATTTGCTACAGTGTCCATGCGTATTTGCTTTAGTCATCCACATTTGGTTCATGCGCACTTCCTGACACTTAGAATAGTTCCTGAGAATGTTCATCCGCATTTGTTCATTTGCATTTGTTCATCCGCATTTGTTTTGTTCATCCGCATTTGTCTAAGTTCATCCGTATTTGTATAAGACTTGGGATTTTCTAAAATTTTAGGGAATAGAATTTAGTGTGGAGAACTTCTGTATGAGGGAAGATTATGCTTGGTTCTTTCTTATGTGCTGATTTTACTATGTCAATCATATTTTCATGTTATGTGATTAAGTAATGAGGATCTTAATAAGTATTATCCATAATAGGTGGACACAAAGGAATAAAAGAAGAACAGTGAAACTTAATGAATGTTACCCCTGGGCCCTTATGATGAATGAAAAGCCTTGCAAGCAAATGAATAGAGGTTCATGACCAGGAGGTCGTTTGGTCAACTGATGTATGGTTGTATCAGCCCATGAGGATGTACGTCAGGGATCTAATCCTGGGGATTGACCAATGAATAAATGGGATCCTAGTTCATGAGCAGGCTTCGTGCCTAGCAGTGTGGATCAACTATCGATGGGTTAGCTACCATGATAAAAGTTTGCCGATAGGGGTTCTGCATCTGTTGCCAACCAACAATGGGCTCTTGCTTTGTGCAATCCTAGTTAATGAAAGAGAAAGTTAAAGAAAGAAAGATAATGAATCACTTAATGATTGATTATGTGTATTGACGAATGATCACCAAATGAAGTTTACAAAAAGGTATTTTCTATTTTATTAAACTATGACTCACTCAGCAACGCTGACTTTTTATATGTATATCAGTTGGCAGGTAAGGACGTTGCTGAGGACGGCACGGGACTGAAGCTACATGGTGGATTAAGACTGGTATCTATTTATGCAATTATGATATTTTTGTCTTGTAATGCAACTAAATATTCTTGTGTACCACTTAACAAAAATGTATTATTTGGAAAAAGTAATCATTAATGCAAGAAATGGTTTTTGGTTAAGTTATTCCGCTGCGATGGTTTTCCTATAATAATGTGATTTAAGGTGTTTTCAATAATGAATGATGCTATGAATGACCAACTGTGGGGTTCCCGGGAACGGGGCCTTACACCATGTGATTTATCCAGATGGAAACATGGTGGATCCTATCAAAGTCAAAGCAGTAATGCAATGGAAATCTCCAAGCACGCCATCCGAGATCCGTAGTTTCTCAGGTTTGGCAAGCTACTACAGGAGATTTATCCAAGATTTCTCTAAGATGGCTTCTTTATTAACAAAGTTAACTAGTAAGGATATGGAGTTCAAATGGGGTCTTAATCAGGAGAGTGCCTTTCAAGAGTTAAAGACAAGGTTAACTCAAGCCCCTGTCTTAACGTTACCCGAAGGAAATGACGACTTAGTGGTATATTCGGATGCTTCATATTCAGGCTTGGGTTGTGTGTTGATGCAATGAGGGAAGGTTATAACCTATGTATCCAGATAGTTGAAGTCCATGAAGTCAATTATCCTACTTATGATGTAGAGTTGGTGGCTGTTATTTTTGCATTAAAGATTTGGAGGCATTAGTTGTACGGGACCAAGTGCACCATCTTCACAGATCATAAGAGTTTGAAGTACTTCTTCAAACAAAAGGATTATAACATCAGGCAGAGAAGGTGCTGAGATTTGATCAAGTACTATGACTTTGAAATTCATTATCATCCGGGCAAGGCAAACGTGGTTGCTGATGCCCTTAATCAAAAGGAACGGTCTGACCAATTCAAGTAAAGGCTTATGAGTTGATTGTGATGCCAGATGTCATGGGTAAAATTAGGGAGTTTTAAGATGAAGCACTTAAGGATGACACAATTAACTTAGAGTGAATGAATAGACAAATTTCAAATTTAGGAGAGAACACCCTTGGTGTTAGAACTCGATCTGGGCGGATGTGGGTTCCTTGTTATGGGGATCTGAGAGGAAAGATCCTAGATGAAGCTCACAATACTTGATATTCTTTTCATCCCAAAACTAAGAAGATGTATCAATATATGAAGAAGGATTACTGGTGGCTGGGGATGAAGCGTGATGTGGCGGAGTATGTGAGTAAATGCATGTTTACAAGTGAAGGCAAAACATCAAAAGCCAAACGGGAAGATCCAATGTTTGGATGTACCTGAATGGAAGTGGGAGCACATTACGATGGACTTCATTACTAAGTTTCCTCGCACAGTGAGAAGATGTGATGCCATTTGGGTAATTGTGGACCTGTTGATAAAGAGTGCTCACGTTTTGCCTCTCAGAGAGACGTACTCCACAGAACAGTTGGAGGATCTATTCATCAAGGAGATTGTAACTCTTCATGGTGTACCAGTGTCTATAGTTTCTGATAGGGACACTCGATTTACCTCCAAGTTCTGGAAGAAATTTCATGATACGATGGGGACGAGATTACACATTAGTACGGCTTATCATCCTCAGACGGATGGTCAATCAAAATGGACGATACGGATATTGGAGGATACGCTCAAGGCATGTGTTATACTTACCGTTAGCGGAATTTTCATACAACAATAGTTATCATGCTAGTATTGGTATGCCTTCTTATGAAATGCTATATGGTAGGAAGTGTAGAATGCCTGTATGTTGGGGTGATATTGGGAAGAAGGAACTAAGTAGTATTGAGGTGATCGAGGCCACAACGGAAAAGTTGGATAAGATCAAAGTTTTTATGAAAGTGGCAATGGATCGACAGAATTTTTATGCCGATTAGAGACGAAGACCGATAGGGGTTTAGGTCAGAGACAGGGTTATGTTGAAGGTATCCCCCTGGAAAGGGATTATCAGATTTTAGAAATAAGGAAAATTGAGCCCAAGATATATAGGCCGTTCCAAATTACCACAAGGGAAGGAGAGGTGGCCTACCGATTAGAGTTACCCGATGAATTATGTGGAACAACTAGTGGTCATCCTTGATAGAATAAGAAGCGCCTAAGGAATAAAATGGTTCCACTTGTACGAGTACAGTGGAGACAAAGAAAGGGGTTAGAGTCAACATGATAGACGGAGGAAGAGATGAGGCGGCATTATCCGTAGTTGTTCGAGAACTAGTCGGTTTCAAGGACGAAACCTAAATAAGGGGGTAGACTTGTAATGCCACAAAATTTCCAAAGAAAACAAAGGAATGACAAGTTCTCATGTTGGGGGGAAGTTCTCGCGTGGAGGGATGTTCTCACGTGAGAAGCTTGGGCTATAAGTCTGGGCCCTGTATATAGATGAGAGCACCTATTTGCCCCTATTCTCGTGCGACAACTGCTGTTGTTAGAGAGAGAGACGCGAAGCAGAGACAGAAAGCAAAGATTTGAGGTGTTTAAGGTATGTAACTCGTGTAGTGATTCGTGTTATGTATCAAGGAATGATTATTGATAAATATAATACATGATTGTGTAGTTTCCATTTGAAAAGCTCTCGGGAAAGTCGGTTATGTGTTATAATCATCAAAAGGTGAGTTTCTATCCCCTTTTTATATAAGTTTTTATATGTTTTGGGGATATTATGCACACTACCTTACTTGTTAATGCTCATGATGATAATTGGTTGTACAATGGTCAAGTTATGTTGAATCTAGATGTGATTATGGCGATTTTAGGCTGGAAACTTCATGTTTTCGCGTTATGGCTGGTAGGTTCTCACGCGGACAAGTTCTCGCTTGAGGGTTACATAACTTGGGCTGTAAGTGTTGAAATTCCATGAACTTCTCGCATGACTTAGGAATTTCTCACGCGACAGGTGTGTTCTCACGTAAAGGTAACTTGGTGTGCAAGGGTTTGACTTAGGTGAGGTTCTCGCGTAAGGTTATGTTGTCGCGTGGACTTAGTTCTCACTTGAATTACGGTGTTATGGGTTATCCTTTTCATGTTTTAAGCGTTTTTTAAATGATTAAGTTTTATGATAAATCTTTGCTTGGTATGCTATGTACTATATTAAGTAAAGTGTTGGTCCAAATGATTGTATAAATGTGCTTTTGATGAAGTTTTAACACCAGAATCCTCAAGTTATCACTATACAAATAACTTGGGGACCAAGTAATGATACAAGAACAAACATAATCAAGCAAAACCCATTTGAAATATGTTTTGATAAGATAATAAAGAACAATGCTGAAAGATAACAATAATAAGCTCCTAGCAATACACAATCAACTCAAATCAGTAGTATTTCATTAATGTTCCAAGAGTTACAAAATGATCAAACAAACATATTTATACAGGACATAGTTTTGGATACAGTTTCGCATGGTGTGAAACTGTCATGCTCTGTGACCCTGTGAAGCTACCGAGCAAAACTGCAATTTCGCATGTAGTTTCGCATGCCACAGAAAACACAAAACAAACAAAGGGAAACTAGATCTGATTATAATAACAACTAAGCTATAACTAAAGGCATGGTGAATACCACCCTATACTTGATCATCAATACTCCCTCTAATGGGTATTCACCTGTCGGGTCTTCTGGGTTATCTCCTGCCGATGCTTTCTCGAACATCCTAGCCAATTCCCTCACTTCTGCTTCCTGATCATCATGTTCCTAGACACTTTTTTCGAGCTGTTTGATCTCTGATCTAAATCCCCTAGCTTTGTTGGCCACTCTCTCAAACAAAAGAGTATGCAGGAACATGATGATCGGGAAGCATAAGTGAGGGAATTGGCTAGGATGTTCGAGAAAGCATTGGCAGGAGCTAACCCAGAAGACTCGACAGGTTAATACCCCCTAGGGGGAGTATTGATGATCAAGTATAGGGTAGTATTCACCTTGCCGTTAGTTATAGATTAGTTATTATTATAATAGGATCTAGTTTCCCTTTGTTTGTTTTGTATTTTCTGTGGCATGCGAAACTACATGCGAAACTGCAGTTTCGCTCTGTAGCTTCACGGGGTCACAGAGCATGACAGTTTCGCACCATGCGAAACTATATGTGAAACTAGGTCCTGTATAAATATGTTTGTTTGTTGATCATTTTGTAACTCTGGGATCATTAATGAAATACTACTGATTTGAGTTGGTTGTGTATTGCTAGAAGCTTATTATTGTTATCTTTCAGCATTGTTCTTTATCATCTTATCAAAACATATTTCAAATGGGTTTTGCTTGATTATGTTTGTTCTTGTATCATTACTTGGTCCGCAAGTTATTGGTATAGTGATATCTTGAGGATTCTGGTGTTAAAATTTCATCAAAATCATGTTTATACGATCATTTGGACCAACATAAAGTATAATGTAATGAAAGTGGAAGATAAAGATAATGAAAAGTGAAATCCATTGAATGAACGACAGTCTTGCAAGCAAATGTATGGAGGTTCATAATTCCTCGAGTGGGTTTGTTAGCTCAACTATGGGTGGCCATCTTGGTCCAGAAGGATACTCACAAGGTCTGATCCTTATGATCGACCATGAAAGGAATGGGATCTTTGTCATGACACCTTGAGATTGTGATCAGTCTCATAACTTATGTTGGGGCCAAGCATATAACACTGATTCGTTACAGTGAAAGATAATGAATGAATGAAATGATGATGAAAGATAATGAAATGAATACATAGATATGTATGTATTGATGTGTGCTTACATATAAAAAGGAAAAAGGTTTAATGAATGTAAAATATTTTAATATTAAACTAGAACTCACTTAGTGTCGCTTTTGTATGCATAATAGTTGGCAGGTGATTGATGATGCTAAGGAGATGCGGGCATGGACGTGGGAGCTACTAGGATTATCTAAGTCTGGCATCCACGCTTTTGAAATATTGTTTATATTAATCCATTTTTTATGTTCAACGAAATGGAATGATGTTATGAAATTCATCATTTGAATAGTGAAATTGTGTTTTCCACTGCACATGTTACATGTATTAAATGTTTTATGCTATGAATGTTCAACTGTGAGTGCTTTTGGGTCCAGGGCCTTACATGAACACATGAGAACGACCTTAACTTGCGTATAATAGACAAAATTATAAAGACCTTTCATCTCATGAACATCAAACCATGATTATAAAATCAATTGTAACCAGTGACAAGAGAGATTCATGATACACCATGGTTTTGTTAAACATAAGCATAAGGATACACATTTGCCCAATTTTACTAAACCCTTAACATTCATTCAACATTTCTAGTTAAATGTCATAAAATTACACACAAAATATGCAATCAGATGCATAAGTCTTATAAGAACATGAGGTTTTCCAACATAACATGCTTACAACACCCACAAGGTTGAAAATTTCATTAAACTATTACAAATACACATAATCATTGAAGAATAATCAAGTTTCATTATAACATCTAAATAAACAACACCAAATATCATGTTCAAGTTGCTAAATCATGCTAAGTTTCAACAAACTCAAGTGATAATAAGCGTTTGGCCCACGAGGCTTACAAAAAGTACACCCAAACTCAAGAACAAGGAAGAACTCATAGTTGATCTAGAGGAATTTAAACCAATTATGAGTGGAAATAAGTTGGGTGAAACTTGATCCTCCTTGAAAGTGTGAAATCTTCAATCTTTGGCTTCCTTTCTCCTAAAAGCTCTTAAGAAATACTCAAAATCACTACGGGTTTGAGGGTGGCTACAGTGAGAAAATGAAAGTTATCTTAATAAGTATTATCCATAACAATTGGACACAAGGAATAAAATAAGAACAGTGAAACTTAATGAATGTTACCCCCGGGCCCTTATGATGAATGAAAAGCCTTGCAAGCAAATGAATAGAGGTTCATGACCAGGAGGTCGTTTGGTCAACTGATGTATGGCTGTATCAGCCCATGGGGATGTACGTCAGGGATCTAATCCTGGGGATTGACCAATGAATAAATGGGATCCTAGTTCATGAGCAGGCTTCGTGCCTAGCAGTGTGGATCAACTATCGATGGGTTAGCTACCATGATAAAAGTTTGCCGATAGGGGTTCTGCAACTGTTGCCAACCAACAATGTAGGCTCTTGCTTTGTGCAATCCTAGTTAATGAAAGAGAAAGTTAAAGAAAGAAAGATAATGAATCACTTAATGATTGATTATGAATATTGACGAATGATCACCAAATGAAGTTTACAAAAAGGTATTTTCTATTTTATTAAACTATGACTCACTCAGCAACGCTGACTTTTTATATGTATATCAGTTGGCAGGTAAGGACGTTGCTGAGGATGGCACGGGACTGAAGCTACATGGTGGATTAAGACTGGTATCTATTTATGCAATTATGATATTTTTGTCTTGTAATGAAACTAAATATTATTGTGTACCACTTAACAAAAATGTATTATTTGGAAAAAGTAATCATTAATGCAAGAAATGGTTTTTGGTTAAGTTATTCCGCTGCGATGGTTTTCCTATAATAATGTGATTTAAGGTGTTTTCAATAATGAATGATGCTATGAATGACCAACTGTGGGGTTCCCGGGAACGGGGCCTTACACCATGTGATTTATCCAGATGGAAACATGGTGGATCCTATCAAAGTCAAAGCAGTAATGCAATGGAAATCTCCAAGCACGCCATCCGAGATTCATAGTTTCTCAGGTTTGGCAAGCTACTACAGGAGATTTATCCAAGATTTCTCTAAAATGGCTTCTTTATTAACCAAGTTAACTAGTAAGGATATGGAGTTCAAATGGGGTCTTAATCAGGAGAGTGCCTTTCAAGAGTTAAAGACAGGGTTAACTCAAGCCCCTGTCTTAACGTTACCCGAAGGAAATGACGACTTAGTGGTATATTCGGATGCTTCATATTCAGGCTTGGGTTGTGTGTTGATGCAATGAGGGAAGGTTATAACCTATGTATCCAGATAGTTGAAGTCCATGAAGTCAATTATCCTACTTATGATGTAGAGTTGGTGGCTGTTATTTTTGCATTAAAGATTTGGAGGCATTAGTTGTACGGGACCAAGTGCACCATCTTCACAGATCATAAGAGTTTAAAGTACTTCTTCAAACAAAAGGATTATAACATCAGGCAGAGAAGGTGCTGAGATTTGATCAAGTACTATGACTTTGAAATTCATTATCATCCGGGCAAGGCAAACGTGGTTGCTGATGCCCTTAATCAAAAGGAACGGTCTGACCAATTCAAGTAAAGGCTTATGAGTTGATTGTGATGCCAGATGTCATGGGTAAAATTAGGGAGTTTTAAGATAAAGCACTTAAGGATGACACAATTAACTTAGAGTGAATGAATAGACAAATTTCAGATTTAGGAGAGAACACCCTTGGTGTTAGAACTCGATCTAGGCGGATGTGGGTTCCTTGTTATAGGGATCTGAGAGGAAAGATCCTAGATGAAGCTCACAATACTTGATATTCTTTTCATCCCAAAACTAAGAAGATGTATCAATATATGAAGAAGGATTACTAGTGGTTGGGGATGAAGTGTGATATGGCGGAGTATGTGAGTAAGTGCATGTTTACAAGTGAAGGCAAAACATCAAAAGCCATACGGGAAGATCCAATGTTTGGATGTACCTGAATGGAAGTGGGAGCACATTACGATGGACTTCATTACTAAGTTTCCTCGCACAGCGAGAAGATGTGATGCCATTTGGGTAATTGTGGACCTGTTGATAAAGAGTGCTCACGTTTTGCCTCTCAGAGAGACGTACTCCACAGAACAGTTGGAGGATCTATTCATCAAGGAGATTGTAACTCTTCATGGTGTACCGGTGTCTATAGTTTCTGATAGGGACACTCAATTTACCTCCAAGTTCTGGAAGAAATTTCATGATACGATGGGGACGAGATTACACATTAGTATGGCTTATCATCCTCAGACGGATGGTCAATCAAAATGGACGATACGGATATTGGAGGATACGCTCAAGGCATGTGTTATACTTACCGTTAGCGGAATTTTCATACAACAATAGTTATCATGCTAGTATTGGTATGCCTTCTTATGAAATGCTATATGGTAGGAAGTGTAGAATGCCTGTATGTTGGGGTGATATTGGGAAGAAGGAACTAAGTAGTATTGAGGTGATCGAGGCCACAACGGAAAAGTTGGATAAGATCAAAGTTTTTATGAAAGTGGCAATGGATCGACAGAATTTTTATGCCGATTAGAGACGAAGACCGATAGGGGTTTAGGTCAGAGACAGGGTTATGTTGAAGGTATCCCCCTAGAAAAGGATTATCAGATTTTAGAAATAAGGAAAATTGAGCCCAAGATATATAGGCCGTTCCAAATTACCGCAAGGGGAGGAGAGGTGGCCTACCGATTAGAGTTACCCGATGAATTATGTGGAACAACTAGTGGTCGTCCTTGATAGAATAAGAAGCGCCTAAGGAATGAAATGGTTCCACTTGTACGAGTACAGTGGAGACAAAGAAAGGGGTTAGAGTCAACATGATAGACGGAGGAAGAGATGAGGCGGCATTATCCGTAGTTGTTCGAGAACTAGTCGGTTTCAAGGACGAAACCTAAATAAGGGGGTAGACTTGTAATGCCACAAAATTTCCAAAGAAAACAAAGGAACGACAAGTTCTCATGTTGGGGGGAAGTTCTCGCGTGGAGGGATGTTCTCACATGAGAAGCTTGGGCTATAAGTCTGGGCCTTGTATATAGATGAGAGCACCTATTTGCCCCTATTCTCATGCGACAACTGCTGTTGTTAGAGAGAGAGACGCGAAGCAGAGAGAGAAAGCAAAGATTTGAGGTGTTTAAGGTATGTAACTCGTGTAATGATTCGTGTTATGTATCAAGGAATGATTATTGATAAATATAATACATGATTGTGTAGTTTCCATTTGAAAAGCTCTCAGGAAAGTCGGTTATGTGTTATAATCATCAAAAGGTGAGTTTCTATCCCCTTTTTATATAAGTTTTTATATGTTTTGGGGATATTATGCACACTACCTTACTTGTTAATGCTCATGATGATAATTGGTTGTACAATGGTCAAGTTATGTTGAATCTAGACGTGATTATGGTGATTTTAGGCTGGAAACTTCTTGTTTTCGCGTTATGGCTGGTAGGTTCTCACGCGGACAAGTTCTCGCTTGAGGGTTACATAACTTGGGCTGCAAGTGTTGAAATTCCATGAACTTCTCGCATGACTTAGGAATTTCTCACGCGACAGGTGTGTTCTCACGTAAAGGTAACTTGGTGTGCAAGGGTTTGACTTAGGTGAGATTCTCGCGTAAGGTTATGTTGTCGCGTGGACTTAGTTCTCACTTGAATTACGGTGTTATGGGTTATCCTTTTCATGTTTTAAGCGTTTTTTAAATGATTAAGTTTTATGATAAATCTTTGCTTGGTATGCTATGTACTATATTAAGTAAAGTGTTGGTCCAAATGATTGTATAAATGTGCTTTTGATGAAGTTTTAACACCAGAATCCTCAAGTTATCACTATACCAATATCTTGGGGACCAAGTAATGATACAAGAACAAACATAATCAAGCAAAACCCATTTGAAATATGTTTTGATAAGATAATAAAGAACAATGCTATAAGATAACAATAATAAGCTCCTAGCAATACACAATCAACTCAAATCAGTAGTATTTCATTAATGTTCCAAGAGTTACAAAATGATCAACAAACAAACATATTTATACAGGACATAGTTTCGGATACAGTTTCGCATGGTGTGAAACTGTCATGCTCTGTGACCCTGTGAAGCTACCGAGCAAAACTGCAATTTCGCATGTAGTTTCGCATGCCACAGAAAACACAAAACAAACAAAGGGACACTAGATCCGATTATTATAACAACTAAGCTATAACTAACGGCATGGTGAATACCACCCTATACTTGATCATCAATACTCCCTCTAATGGGTATTCACCTGTCGGGTCTTCTGGGTTATCTCCTGCCGATGCTTTCTCGAACATCCTAGCCAATTCCCTTTCTTCTGCTTCCTGATCATCATGTTCCTAGACACTTTTTTCGAGCTGTTTGATCTCTGATCTAAATCCCCTAGCTTTGTTGGCCACTCTCTCAAACAAAAGAGTATGCAGGAACATGATGATCGGGAAGCAGAAGTGAGGGAATTGGCTAGGATGTTCGAGAAAGCATTGGCAGGAGCTAACCCAGAAGACTCGACAGGTTAATACCCCCTAGGGGGAGTATTGATGATCAAGTATAGGGTAGTATTAACCTTGCCGTTAGTTATAGATTAGTTATTATTATAATAGGATCTAGTTTCCCTTTGTTTGTTTTGTATTTTCTGTGGCATGCGAAACTACAGTTTCGCTCTGTAGCTTCACGGGGTCACAGAGCATGACAGTTTCGCACCATGCGAAACTATATGTGAAACTAGGTCCTGTATAAATATGTTTGTTTGTTGATCATTTTGTAACTCTGGGATCATTAATGAAATACTACTGATTTGAGTTGGTTGTGTATTGCTAGAAGCTTATTATTGTTATCTTTCAGCATTGTTCTTTATCATCTTATCAAAACATATTTCAAATGGGTTTTGCTTGATTATGTTTGTTCTTGTATCATTACTTGGTCCGCAAGTTATTGGTATAGTGATATCTTGAGGATTCTGGTGTTAAAACATCAAAATCATGTTTATACGATCATTTGGACCAACATAAAGTATAATGTAATGAAAGTGGAAGATAAAGATAATGAAAAGTAAAATCTAATGAATGAACGAAAGTCTTGCAAGCAAATGTATGGAGGTTCATAATTCCTCGAGTGCGTTAGTTAGCTCAACTATGGGTGGCCATCTTGGTCCAGAAGGATACTCACAAGGTCTGATCCTTATGATCGACCATGAAAGGAATGGGATCTTCGTCACGACATCTTGAGATTGTGATCAGTCTCATAACTTATGTTGGGGCCAAGCATATAACACTGATTCGTTACAGTGAAAGATAATGAATCAATGAAATGACGATGAAAGATAATGAAATGAATACATAGATATGTATGTATTGATGTGTGCTTACATATAAAAAGGAAAAAGGTTTAATGAATGTAAAATATTTTAATATTAAACTAGAACTCACTTAGTGTCGCTAACTTTGTATGCATAATAGTTGGCAGGTGATTGATGATGCTGAGGAGATGCGGGCATGGACGTGGGAGCTACTAGGATTATCTAAGTCTGGCATCCACGCTTTTGAAATATTGTTTATATTAATCCATTTTTTATGTTCAACGAAATGGAATGATGTTATGAAATTCATTATTTGAATAGTGAAATTGTGTTTTCCACTGCACATGTTACATGTATTAAATGTTTTATGCTATGAATGTTTAACTGTGAGTGCTTTTGGGTCCAGGGCCTTACATGAACACATGAGAACGACCTTAACTTGCGTATAATAGACAAAATTATAAAGACCTTTCATCTCATGAACATCAAACCATGATTATAAAATCAATTGTAACCAGTGACAAGAGAGATTCATGATACACCATGGTTTTGTTAAACATAAGCATAAGGATACACATTTGCCCAATTTTACTAAACCCTTAACATTCATTCAACATTTCTAGTTAAATGTCATAAAATTACACACAAAAGATGCAATCAGATGCATAAGTCTTATAAGAACATGAGGTTTTCCAACATAACATGCTTACAACACCCACAAGGTTGAACATTTCATTAAACTATTACAAATACACATAATCATTGAAGAATAATCAAGTTTCATCATAACATCTAAATAAACAACACCAAATATCATGTTGAAGTTGCTAAATCATGCTAAGTTTCAACAAACTCAAGTGATAATAAGCGTTTGGCCCACGAGGCTTACAAAAAGTACACCCAAACTCAAGAACAAGGAAGAACTCATAGTTGATCTAGAGGAATTTAAACCAATTATGAGTGGAAATAAGTTGGGTGAAACTAGATCCTCCTTGAAAGTGTGAAATCTTCAATCTTTGGCTTCCTTTCTCCTAAAAGCTCTTAAGAAATACTCAAAATCACTACGGGTTTGAGGGTGGCTACAGTGAGAAAATGAAAGTTATGTTGGAAATAGTGTGTATTGGGGTTATAAACCCGTTTTTGGTCTGAATATGGCCATATCAGAGGCGATATAACTATATTAAGCTTCAAAAATAAGTTGCTTGAAGTTTCACTATTGATATGGGTATATCAGCTTCGATATGGTCATATCAGAAGCTTTTTCCTCTTAAACTTCTTCAAATCTTAAGTTTTCTTCACAAAAATCACCTAGTTTTGTCTAGTAACTACAAAATTCAAATAAAACACAAATAAATAATTAAATAAATGAATTTTGTAACAAAATGACTTAAAATGCAAAGAAATATGTAATTTAAACATATATAATTATTATCATACCACTTAATGACCAATTCGAATTGATTAGACTTAAATAAGAGAACTAAATCTTACTAGACCTTTGCTTACAAAATAACCAAATAAGCATACAAAATACTAAATCAAGACAAGTTGAAAAATAATCAAATTTAATAATAATCCTAAATCAACCCAAACATTTACTCATGACCCGTTTGGTTACATGTGAATAAATTTGATTAAGTCCAACAATCCCCCCTACTCGTTGTTTGCTAAACAACACTAGAATATAAAGAAGCCATAAATTGTTCAACAAACATAACATAAAATAAAATTTTATTTATTAACTAAGTCCACAAGCATCCTAAGTGTTATAGACTTGTAGGCATCCCAAGCAGCATTCCCTGTGACATGCATAAAATAAATGTCAACTAGCAAGTTGGTGAGTAAACATAGTTTTTGTTACATATACAAGATTTAAAACACGATTCAAGAGCCAAAGTATGAATTCAAGCAAGTATGAAAATGCATTTATAAAACCTTTGTAACAAGTGTCCCTAACCAACTAGTTATACTAAGCATATGGGTTTCGATACCCAAATGCCATCTACAACAGCCTGTTAGGGCGCGTGCCAAACCAATAGCGCTATCATCATTACCTTAGGCTTTAGAAAGTTAATGAGCACATGCTAGCAAGTAAGTAAGCAAGATTGGCCACCACATGAAAGATTAATCCACCAAGTTTATCACAAAAGCATAGAATACACACAAGACTTAATTGAATTGTATGATTTGAAAGAAATATTTAGAATTGAATACGTATATATGTCACATCCCCAAAACATAAAAGGAATAGAGACTATGAAAACTCGCATTGAGTTCTTGATTATAAATTGGACTTATGACTTGATTAATAGAAATAGTAAAGCCCTGAATTAGCATGATTATATGTATTAGAACTTATGTTTAAGGTTACGACTAAGAGTATTTACCATAGTAATAAGGGAATCAAAAGCAAAGGAAAAAAAGGATCTTGCATGATGAAAACAGATTGACCACAGTTATAGTTTTATATGATTATTAAAAATATCAAACCTTAAGTAAAATTCTAAACTTCTCCCTATACCATTTTTGGATGTTATAAACAACTTTTGTTTAGAAGAGTTTTTTAGATTCGGCTCAAAAGCTGATCAAAACAGCAGTGCAAAGCAGAAGGTGCAAATATGAGCACTTACTTTGTAGAGTCTATTGCGGAGTCGTCCGATTGAACTAGAAGTCATGTGAACTACGGTTGGAAAGATAACTCGATAAACTTGTTTGTGGAGTCTGAGTTGTTAATTTTTGGTTTATTATGACCAAGTTATGGTCGATTGAAGTTGTAACATATTTTGTCCAAAACAAGGGTAGCACTTATGTGCATCTTTTAGGGTTTTAAAATTAATAAGAACTTATAAAAATTTTGTTAAACATATATATGATAGTAGGAAGGTTATAATAAAAGAGAAAAATAAGGAGTTTGATTACATAGTTGCTTAGGATTATTTTGAAATCAAAAGAATAATAAGAACACTGAAATTAAGATTACAGTTGCTATCTTAAGAATGACAAACGGACTTGAAACTTCCAAAGGCTTCTATGAAGGGTTGGGGCTAAAAGTTTATTGAGATTGTATAGAGGGTGAAGATGAACTCTCTTGTAAGTTGAGAAGAAAAGTTGTGAAAGAAAATAGTGAGATAATTGTTAGTATTTATAGGTGGGAAAATCGGGGTTATGAATGGGGAAGTTTCATGAGCATAATTAAGATTGAAGGGTTATAGGTGGGTTATAAATGAAAGGAGAGGGGGTTTTGGTCTCTCGAATTTTATAAAAATGATAGAATGTTTATAAAATTAATTTTTATAAAAAGTTTGTATTATAGTTGTAAAATTAGAGATTTTTTTGGAGGATTTTAAAGACTTAAAATAGTTAGAATTTTTTTATTACTATAATAATTATAAACTTTTATAAATATATTATGGTTAAGAATTTCTATATAATTAAAGATGAGAGTACATAAAAGTTTTGCTTTATTATATATGTTCACAAAATAACACACGTGTACTTTATAAGAATTTAAGAACTTTAATAATAAAACGAACTTTAGAGATTTTATAAATATATAAGAACTGTATGAAATTACTAATTTAGGCTTTCAATCACCATTATCAAGTCATATGGATATTGTTCATGTAAACTTTAAGGCATATGTTGTCATGATAGTGGCACAAGTAAAGTTATAAAGGAAAGATTAGTCATACTAACGAACGTAGCTATTATAGAAACTCGTGTATAGCATGTATAAGACTATGAGTTATCATGTATAATAGTATCTAGGATAAAATAAATAATATAACATAGAATTTCCAAATGTTTTATTACATAAACAATAAATGAAAATGGATCGTGTTACAAATATGAATACGTGTCGGGGGTCACACTAATTACTCTCCAGCTGGACCGGGTAAAATGCACAATAGATAATCTGCAGAAGCAACAACTAATAGATTTTATTTAATATTTAAAATATTGTTTACAATGAATTTACCAAATAACAAGTTTCACATTTTCTATGCTTCCAAAAAGCCCACTAAGGATGACTATCCTCACAGCTTATTCATCTTTTAACTACATACACAAGTGTAGTTAATATGATGTCAGCAAGTGCTACTAAGCTCATGAAACACAGTTTATAGACAAGTAGGGTATTATGCATCACAAGATGGGTCGTATTTCAACCAGAGGCTTGGAGCCTTCCATGACTTTCATAACAACTCACCGGTAATGGACATTACCCCTCCGATCGTCATATGGGTATGGTTGCATCACATGGACATACTATCCTAGGGCCACTCACCCTGCTGAGCATTACTGCTCAGTGAATCCCCCTAGGATTCCCACGCCTATTAAGCACAAATGGATCCAATAAAACCCCACCAACATCATCCATATTAGGCATTCTCATTTATTACAAGTTGACCAAACAAGTATAGTGTGCGTATAAAATAATCATGATAACTCACCTAAGTTATAAGTCTGGTTCTGATTACAAGGATACCTGGAATTACATTCTTATAGATTATCAAGAACACTTAGTTAAATAACTGGGAATAGGATTGAGGAATGATTAAATTGTCATCAAACTTAGGTTTGGGTGAGTAGTCATAGTTTAAGCATAGTTGATCAGGCCATGCACAATCTATGACCATGTTACCCACTACATAACTTAGTCATGATCACCAAACCTTGTTAACAAATTGAATTAGTTAACCAAATCAAACCTAAACCTTACCTGAAGCTATCAGACGCGCTTCGAAGATTTAAAAATGACTAGAAGGCTTCAATATATGATTTTAAAGTAAGAGTAAGAGAACATCATGAACAAACGAGATAAAATCAAATTTCTATTTATAGAGCCATGGTGAGCGTCACTACAGACCACAACTTATTTGGATGTGGTTTGCATCGCCTTTAAGCGGTCAATGGTGACACGTGTCAGCTCTCTAGCCAGTACTGAACCACCACATATGCGGCCTGCAATAACAGTCTATTGAAGTTTGCATCGTTACTGAGTCACCATTCATATGTCAATCTGTTAATCCTTGCATCACAAAACGTGTAGGCTATCTGTTAATTACGTGGTCCTCACGTTGTGGCCTACAAGCTTCTTACGATATGGTCCGCAGGTGGGTAGGTTTAAGGCGCTTTGGCCGACCACATCTAGATGCACCATAACATTTTTCAAATAGAATATTCGCATCTTGTCATTCGCTTCTGATGCATGCAACCTTTAGCTGCTTTGCTCCGTATCGGTTCTCAAGAAATCTTGCTTAAATCATTTGTGTTCTTAAAAGAATTTTCACCTTGACCTTGCAGTTGGATCCTAACTAGAGGCTTTGTCCCTTAGACCCCACCAGGGGTTGCTACCCTTTTGGCCCTGCTATGAGAGGTGCTGCCCCCAGACCCCCGTTTAATTGTAAGGCTTCTACTCAACTAGGAGTATTACACTTGAGCAACCCCAACTGAAGAAGTGCTCACCATTGATCAATTAGACATGTTATACTAGGCTGATTTAATTAGATATGTCTTTTATCAACACCTCTAAAGGTTGACTCCTTTCTTACTTATTAATCTATTTTTTAATTAAATCTTGAGTGTTGATCGACCAATTGAAATGATTGAGCCTTCTATTGTTATTGGTAGTCGACCAATTGATGGCCCAAGTAACAACAATAAAAGTTGCAACCAAAACCAAGGCACCAAGAAACAACCCTTTATCGCCTAAAATGGGACATAATGGTAGCCATACGGCTAATGGCTTATCCCCTTCTTAAATGGAGACCCTCAAACCCACTATGGTACTAACTAATGGCCCATAATCAAAAATAAAAGAAGAATACAAACATAAAGCTCTCAGTATTTAATAAAACCTTAATCCACACTATTTTTTTAATATCAAAATTCCAATACACAATTAGAATGACTCCATCTAACCTTTTTTTCCAAACTAAGCAACCTTAATGACCAAGCTTACCTAATTAAACTTAAATTAGAAATCCAAATCATACTCAGTATCTACTATTCAAATAAGCATACTGGTGTTTGTTGAGTAATACATTTTAAATGGATTTTTTGCATTGACCCAGTTTAACTAATTATAATAATACTAAACTACATACAAAAAAAGCAGTGTACCTGTCGTGCAGTAACACGGTGTTTGTAAGAATCGAGTATCAATCCATGGACACGCTTAGCCTACTTGACAACCTTAATAACTAACTATCAGATTGGGTTTTGATTTCGGAAAATGATTAGTTTGATTTGAGGTAATTAAATTTTTAATTTTTAAAACAAAATTTAAATAAATGGTATATAAAGGTTGAGACATTTAGGGATAATTCAGGGATTTGAGGCTATCATCCTAATTTAGGTTCTAGTTAAGTAATTGTGATGAATTACGTAGTCAGGTTAAAGATATAAATCAAAGTAGTTATGTAAATATTTATAAACGCGAGCCAGCATGGAGTTATCATAAACCAGCTCCGTAGTAACAAGTAAAGCTGCATTGTGTCACTTCCAACACAACCACTGAGCCCCTAGTAATGTAGGTAATGTGTGTGCATTCTTTTCACATATGCATTCTGAAAACATAACTTAATGTTATAAAGAGAGTTGAGCAATTTACTTTTTAACTTATCATTAATCTTAGAAAACATAACAATTACTATAGATTTTCCAAACTAATATAAAGGATCATGCATATGATTAGAAAGTTAAAGTGATATAATTTCTAATAACCATTTCTACTTTATTGGCCATGTGTTTATTATAAAGTCTGGTTTCGCAAATGAAAGTTAGTACATATGTTTTTTTACCTTGCAAAACATTCACAATTACAAATCATAAGTTTATAACTTTACTTTCAATTGTAGATGCTACCAATAAAAAGTTTATCTAAAATTATCATAACATTAACATAACATAAATCACACCATTAGTTCATCATAAATTATATAAGTTTCACCCAATTAGGATGATAATAAAAGTTTAGGTCATAATGAGCTTGAACATAACAATCAACAAATATAGAAGATAAGTATGAAATCATCGCTAAAATGGAACAATCAAACCGGTGATCCACAATAGGTGATGTTTAGACAATCTTGAGCTTCTTTTAAGTATTGAATGCACCTCCTGAGCCTTCCAGGGATCTTCAAGACTAGATTCCCTAGAGAAAACAACAGACATTCGCCCCTTCAGAAGCTCCCTTTATAGTTGCAAATGAGATGTTATTTATACGCTTTCTAGAATGCCATACATAGCCTTGTGCCTAAAAAGGCACGACCCATGCTAGTACGATGTATGTGAAAGTTAGTCGGCTTGTACGTAAAGACTTGTTCAGGCACGACCCCGTGCATGATAGCGCATTGACCCGTGTTGGAGGTGGGGCACGTCCCGTGCTTCCTAGGGCACGCCCCCTGCTTCCTTTCAGGGGATAATACTTCTGCCTTGTTAGAATCATGAACATGATGGTGTGCTTATTTTTACCATGGGGTGTGTTTTAGGCTGGGCAATGGGGCGTGCCTCACGAGGCACGACCCCATGCTTGGACTTCGAAGCTTGGTTTTCTTCAATTTCTTCTTCTTTATACTCTTTTTGTCCATCTTGATCCTTTTCAAGCTTGAAAAACACAATTTAACAATTTTAAGTTTAATTTTATCACTTTAAACAAGAGTTTTAGGAATAATTAATGTGTTTTTAATGTGTTTCATATGTATAATTTAGAGCACATCAAACATCCTCACACTTGAACGACCCTGAAAGAATCTAAGAGTCATTTCTTGTATGAAGACTCCATGATGCCTAAAGAAGCAGTGTTACGCTTTTCTAGCACATATGGTAGAAAAGAAGGCGGAAGAAAACAAAGTTAGAAGATATTCCTATTGTATGGGATTTTCTAGAGGTCCTTGCTTATGACTATCGATCGTCAAGTGGAATTTCGAATCGATTTGATTCCTAGAGAAACCCCTATTGCAAAGACACCCTATCTACTAGAACTATCGGAGATACAAGAATTGTCGAGTCAACTGCAAGAGCTCGCAGATAAAGGTTTCATTCGGCATAGCCACTCACCATGGGGACCACCAATGTTGTTCTTCAAAAAGAAGGATAGATCATTTTGAATCTCTATAGATTATCGAGGGTTAAACAAGTTGACTACTAAAAATCAATATCCACTCCCCAGGATTGATGATCTATTTGATTCGCAGTTAAGCACAACGTACTTCTCAAAGATTGATCTTCGGTCAGGTTATCATTAGTTGAGGGTTCACGAAGACAACATATCGAAGACAACCTTTAGAACTCGTTATGGACATTACAAGTTCCTAGTTATGCCGTTTGGTTTAAACCTTTAGATCGAGTCATTGAGCCTTTAAATAAGTCTTTGAGCCTTCAAATCGACTTTAAAAATCAAAAACTATAAAACCAGATTATTAAATCTTCACAATCAAACTAACCTTCAAACTTTAAAATTTAATCAATAAAACTAACCTTCAAAATATGCTTCACATAAATCCATGCTCATGCTTCATAAAAATCAATGGTCTTGTTTTAAAGTAAAGATTAAAAAAATTGATGAGGCTAGGGGTGTTTAATGTCGGATATCCAAAAATATCGAATGGTGGATTTTGGTATCCGAATCTGAATGCGAAATTTCGGATTTGGATTCGCAAATCCAAAATTTTGGATTCGGTTTTGGATATCCAAACGGAAATCTGAATTCTTACAAAATATGTATTATTTAACAGTTTTTTTATAAAAGTTTAATAATCTTTTTAAAGAAATTTTCGGATATCCGAATTTCTTACAAAATCCAAAATATCCAAAATAATCAAAATTTCTAATTACTATTTACTATTTAAATTTTTGTGTAAATATATATTGGATAATACAAATATCAAATATTCAAAAAATTTCAAAATCACTATCTGAATTCGAACCCAAAAATTCGAACAAATTTTCAAATATTTCAAATTTGAATTTTCTATATTTTGGATTCAAATATTTTTGCACACCCATAAATGAGGCCATGAGGGAACATCAGAAGCTTATTCACAAAATTACAGGTATGGAGGGAGGCTTTTGAGTTGGGTCAGGATTAGAGTGTTTTAAGGGTATAAAAGTAATAACACATTTAAATTGATGGTAAAATAGCCAATGACAAGACTCAAACTTATTACCTAAAACTAGTCGGGAGCGCGAGCAACTAGTGAACCAACACTATATAGTTGTTTATACTTTAAACTTAGGTGTTGTTTGTTTTTTTCAAGAAGCTCTTCTTGAGCTCTTATGTCTGCGCCGCGCATACATTTTCTTCTGCAGACTGTTTGATTTTTCAAAGAGGTTTCATTAAAAAACGTCTACGCGGAGTCTTTTTGGTGCAGATGTGGATCATTCACTTCCTGCCACTTTTAACCTCTTCTCTCTTATCATTCACTGACCCTACTAGCACCAAATTAACTCCAACACTTCTTGCCTCCTCCTTCCCCCTCATCTTGGCAGTTCCTCTGCCGGCCATCGCACCCACCGTAGGCCCCCAAGCCACCACCGGCCACCGCGAGCCCTAGCAGCCCTCCGGTGGTCCTGTCGCGAGCCCTAGCAGCCCTTTGGTGAACCTGTCATGAGCCCTAGAAGCCTCCCGTGGTCCTGTCGCTAGCCATAGCTGCCTCCCGTGGTCCTGTCGTGTGCCTAGCAGCCCTCCCATGGTCCTATCACCGCCTTTAACTTCACGACCGCCGCACCCAAAAGGCTCCAAAATCCCAAATCTTGAGGTAAGGTTTCTGATTTGGTTTATGGTTTGTGATTTGGTTTAAGTTTTTGTTTGATTTGTGGTTTATGTAGTGTGGTTTGTGATTTGGTTTAAGTTTTTGTTTGATTTGTGATTTATGTAGTATGGTTTATGATTTGGTTTAAGTTTTTGTTTGATTTGTGATTTATGTAGTATGGTTTATGATTTGATTTAGGGTTTTGTTTGATTTGTGATTTTAGGTTGTATGATTTGTGATTTGGTTCAGTATTTTGTTTGATTTGTGATGTTAGGTGGTATGATTTGTGATTTGGTTAGTATTTTGTTTGATTTGTGATATTAGGTGGTATGAGTTCTGATTTGGTTAGTATTTTTTTTGCTTTGTGAATTTAGATAGTATGATTTGTGATTTGGTTTAGTATTTTGTTTGATTTGTGATATTAGGTGGTATGATTTGTGATTTGGTTAGTATTTTGTTTGATTTATGATTTTAGGTAGTATGATTTGTAATTTGGTTTAGTATTTTGTTTGATTTGTGATATTAGGTGGTATGATTTGCGATTTGGTTATTATTTTGTTTGATTTGTGATTTTAGGTAGTATGATTTATGATTTGGTTTAAGGTTTTGTTTGATTTGTGATTTTAGGTTGCATGATTTGTGATTTGGTTTAGTATTTTGTTTGATTTGTGATATTAGGTGGTATGATTTGTGATTTGGTTTAGCATTTTGTTAGATTTGATTTGTTGAAAATGTTTGATGTTTGTTGATTAATAGAAATGGGAGAGAAACAACAATGGTCGATTGAGCAACAAAAATATTTAATAAAGACCTGCATAGAAGAGGTAAATAAGTTGGGTAGAAAAGGATTGAGTATGCACAAAGAGTCATGGAATAACTTAGGAAAAGTCCTTAAGGAGAGGTTTGGCTTGGATTTGACATAAAAACAAATGAAGAATGTAACGATAATCTTAAAGCCAAATACATAGGGTGGGTGTATTTGAAAAACAAAACAGCTAACATATACAAGCCTCAAACAAACACTTTTACCTTATCCAACGAGGAATGGGAAGAATTTAAGAAGGTATGTTTATATATACAATTTTTTTAACAAATAGCTATAAACATAAACTTATAACATTTTTTACTTTCGGTTTAGGGACATCTGAAGGCGGTATCATTGAAAACAGTTCCATTTCCTTTTCCAAAGCTTTGTGCTCAATTGTTTGATGGTAAAACTGCCACTGGGGATAGCAAGTGGACTTCAACCCAAACAACGTTGGCTATTCGATCATCTTCTTGTCATCATGTCAAACTGCTTATGCTTACAGACACCATTCTTCATGACACAGAAGATGATGCCGGCTCTTATGATTTTGGTTCTAAGCTTATTAGGATACCGCCGAGCCCACCCCCGAGCCTACCCCTAAGCCTAATCCAAATACAAAGGCAAAAACCTCGAAATCATCCTCTATCACTACTGATGATCTAGCCCTTGATATGCAAAAAGCTCTACAATCTCTGATTAAAGGCAAAGAAGGGCCGACAGTTCTTGAATGTTCTGAGAATTTGAAGTTGGTTGGGTTAGATCCGGTTGATCCTCTGATCTTGGCTGCTTTTCATATTTTTGGAGTTTCTTCGAATATGAGAGAGGCATGGATGACATTGCCACCGATTTCTGAGGTATTGAGAGGGTGGATCTCGATAACGACAACAAGTTTAGGATTAATAAAGTCGTTAAGAACATTTGTCTGCTTCTTGTGTTGAAAACAATATTTGCTTCTTGGTTGGTTATGGTTGAAAACATTATATGCTTTGGTTATGTTTAGAACGATGAATGCTTTTGGTTAGTTATGTTTAATGGTTTGCTATGTTTAATGGTTTGTTATGTTTAATGGTTTGTTATGTTTAATGTTTGTTTGTGTTCTATTAAAACATGATAATAATGGATTATAATAAGAAATTACTAAAAAAAATCATAATTCTTATGTACTTGTATGTTCGCTTTTTTGGAGGAGAGGATTAAAACGAATGCGAGACAATGACTCGGTTATGTCGGGGCATAAATACATGTTAGAATTATTGCAAGGAAATCCCAAACAATGCGTTGAATTGTACGTATGTCTCGTGAATTCTTTGTCCGACTATGTGCTCATTTTAGAGTAAATTATTCGTTAAAGGATAGTAAGCATGTTTCGGTTGAGAGAAGATGGCTATGTTTTTTATGATAATTGGTCATAATCAACGATATGAGGTTATCAAGCGTAGATTACAACACTCAAAGCAAACAATTCATAAATTTTTTATAAAGTGTTGGATAAAATGATGCTTTTTGCCAAAGATATGATAGTACCAACTTCTTTCAATCCGAATCCAAATATTCCGGGACATAACAAAAGACTACGACGGATTTTCAAAGGAGCGGTTGGTGCACTTGATGGAACTTTGATTCATGTTGTTGTCCCTGCTAGCAAACAAGATTTATATAGAGGAAGGGGAAAGGGGATTGTTATCAAAACGTATTAGCAATTTGTGACTTCAACATGATTTTTACATTCATTGTGGCGGGCTGGAAAGGGGTAGCACATGATTCTAGAATATTATCAGAGGCATTATCAGATACAAATGCTCCATTCTTGTTACGATCACCAGGTATTTTGTTGTTTGTTAAATATTTGTATCTTACTTTAATTTTCTAATTATTTATATATGTTTACAGATAAATATTATCTTTGTGATGCCGCTTACGCACACATACGAGGATTTATGGCTCCATATCGTAATGTTAGGTATTGGCTTGGACATTTTCGTAGGAGTCGTGCATTGACCAACAAAGAAAAATTTAACTATGCACATGCAAAACTACAAAACCTAATTGAGCATTAGTTTGGTGTCTTGAAAGCATGATTTCTTATATTGAAGAGGATGGCACCATTTCTGTTGGTTACACAAATGAACATTACCATTGTATGTTTCGCGCTACATAATTTTATAAGGAAAGAGGGTTTCAGTGATGAGGTTTTTACACAATACGATCAACCCAATGTGTCGTTTCGAAATCGTCATGTGCACGTTAATATTGATGAAAATGAGGTTGAAGCACATGGTACCACATCGGATCGGGAATATATGACTCAGTTACAAGATGAAATTGCTAAGCAACTAATGCAAAATGTAGAATAAATAATTTAAAGAAAATGTATTTTTATAGTTTTATGAATATTATTGTAGTGTTGTATGACTTTTATTTAAAATTTAATGTTGAAGTACTTTTTAAAGTTTAGAAATTTGGTTTATTTTAATTACGAACTATTTTTGCAGTCTGCAGATGTTAAAAACAAACAGTCTTTTTGTTGCAGATTGCAGACGTTTGGTCCACCTCTTCTTCTGCAGATATCTGCATATGTGGTCCCCGGACTACAGATATTTTGCTACAGAAAAAACAAACAACACCTTAATAATACTTAGGATTCCCTTTTAAAAAATATACGAGTATATTAAAATTTTCAGTATCATACGGTTTGCCGCTGGTTTAAAATTCAATGTATCACTTGAATCCGTAATTCGGGCTGAAGGCGCCAACTTGTGGCTTGAACCCCCTCAGCCTAGAGGTGGCCAAAAAAACCGGTTCAGGAACCGGTTTGGCCGAAAAAACCCGAACCAGTTTCTGGTCCAAACCGGTTTGGCCCAAACCGGTCCCGAACCGGTCCGAACCGCCGGTTCCTACACTTGTTGGAGGTTTCGTATGTGGAAACCGGTTTCAAACCGGTCCCATTCCAAACCGGTGCCCAAACCGATTTTCAAACCAGTTCCCAAACCGGTTTTCAAACCGGATTTCAAAAAAGTAGCCGTTATATAACGGCTATATAGCCGTTATATAACGGCTATATAGCCGTTATATAGCCGGTTTTGACCGTTTTTTTGGTTTTTTTTTACCATTTTACCCCCATTAAACTAGTATAAATATTTATTGGATGTTTTGGTTGAACCACAACAACTTAAAATGCTCTCTACTCTCAAAAAAACGCCCTTTATTCTCAAATACGCTCAATACTTTCGTTCAATTCAAAAAAAACTCTCAATACTCTCGTTCATTTCAAAATGGCTTCATCAAGTGCTCAATCATCCGTTGGTTGTGATGCGTCTTCAAGCAACGTGGTGGTCGCAATCCTTTCTACGAATAGGAACCCCGAAATATGGTGCAATTACGATTTATGTCAAATGGCTAGCGGACCAAACAAAGCTCGTTGCAAGTATTGTCATAAGTTTTTCAAAAAAGATGCAAATACAACTTTGAAAAACCACATTGCGAATAAATATTGTAAGGCTTTGAAAGGTGAACCGTCTCAAGGTCAAGCTTCGATGACAAGTGAAGGGAATGTTTGGGCTTATGACGTTGATGCAGTTTGTGAGAAAATGGCGCATTTTGTAATTCAAGAAAGCTTGCTACTCAAACATTTCGATAATGAACGTTTGACTCGGCTAATTCAACGAACTCTCCAACCGCGATACTCACATGTAAGTCGTGCTACACTTAGAAGATATTGCTTAAAAATATGGAAAAAAACTAAAAATGAATTAATATCTTATTTTGAAAATTTACAAACCGGTGTTAACTTAACTAGTGACGTTTGGTTGACTCCGCACGGTTCACCGGACTCGTACATTTGTGTCACCGCCCATTGGGTTGAACCCGGTTCGTGGCAAATGATGAAACGTACGATTGCGTTTGAATTGTTTGATTATCCTCACACAGGGCAAAACATTTTTTATCTTATTGATAAAGTTATTAAAACGTATAAATTAGAAAACAAAATATTTTTTATATATTTTGATAACGCGTCAAATAATACGCTTGCGATAGAACATCTGAAATTAAAATATAAACCAATTTGTGACGGTGTGTTTTTTCATAGTCGATGTGTTGCGCACATCATAAACTTAGCCGTTCAAGACGGTTTAAAACTATTGAAACGGTAAAAGATAGTTTTAAAAAAATGTTACGTGATATTTTTAGCAGTAACCAAAGATGTAGTAGGTATCGCAAGTTTTGTAAAGACGCAAATTCCAAATGTTTAGGTCCGAATTGGGACGTACCTACAAGATGGAATTCGACTTGTAACATGTTTGAAAAGGCTATTGACCAAAAAGAAAGTTTAATAGCCTTTCATAATACTTTGGAGTCGTGGAAAGGCTTCGACTTACCATTCATCGGGTTGGGCTATCATTGAAGAAATAACCAAAATGCTTAATGTTTTTAAAACCGCAACTACTTGTCTTTCTGGAGTTTATTATCCAACAAGTCCATTAGTACTTCACCAAATTTACTTAATGACTTCAAAATTAAATGAGTTGTCGTGTAGGGGTAGAACTTATTCGGATATGATACCACAAATGAAAGAAAAACTTAAAAAATATTTTAAAGAAATGCCTCCGGTTATTACATGTGCCACTGCCTTAAACCCTTGTTTAAATACGTCGGGGGTTGAAACTTTACTTGATAAAATTACTTTTAATTTGGATTTAGAAGAAGAAAACCCATATTATGCTCAAAGTGCAAAAAATAATTTTAACACACATTTAGGCCAAATGTTTGATGTTTATTTAGCAAAATATGGTGAAACATCAAACATACATGAGTCTATGCAGCAAGCGGCACATGACGAAGGTTCAAGTGATCTAATGTTTGCTTTGTATAATACTTTAAGAGATTAATGTAATAAACGTCAACGTGGTAACACTTCGAGTAGTGAAATCGGGAGGTCTAGTGGAACAAACTTTTTATCCACCATAACTCCACAAGATTTTAAAATTTTTGACTTGCTGGCTTGGTGGAAAGGTAAGGAAGATCAATTTCCAATCCTATCCACCATGGCCCGAGATTTACTAACCGTCCAAGCTTCCACGGTAGCTTCGAAATCTGCTTTTTCTGTTAGTGGTAGGATTATATCAATACGAAGAACCTGACTCACTCCCGAAGCAGTTGAAATGTGTATTTACTTGAAGGATTATTTGGATGCAGCTGAAAGAATACAAGACAAATGTTCATTTGAAGAAGAATTAGAATATGAAGCCAAAATATATGAAGACGAAGTAGAAGATGGAATGACACCCGGAATGACCGATGATGAAGTGGCATATGATGAGTTCCTTCGTAATAGCTCAGGTTCCGGAGGCGAAGAATAAAGTTTACGTCATTTGAATTGTTTATATTACAAATGCACATCTGCAGACATCTGCAGAAGAAGAGGTGGACCAAATATCTGTAGTCTACAACAAAAATACTGTTTGTTTTTTAACATCTGTAGACTGCAAAAATAGTCCGTAATTAAAATAAACCAAATTTCTAAACTTTAAAAAGTACTTCAACATTAAAATTTGAATAAAAGTCATACAACACTACAATAATATTCATAAAAGCATAAAAATACATTTTCTTTAAATTATTTATTCTACATTTTGCATTAATTGCTTAGCAATTTCATCTCGTAACTGAGTCATATATTCCCGATCCGATGCGGTACCATGTGCTTCAACCTCATTTTCATCAATATTAACGTGCATATGACGATTTCGAAACGACACATTGGGTTGATCGTATTGTGTAAAAAACTCATCACTAAAACCCTCTTTCCTTATAAAATTATGTAGCGCGAAACATGCAATGGTAATGTTCATTTGTGTAACCAACAGAAATGGTGCTATCCTCTTCAATATAAGAAATCGTGCTTTCAAGACACCAAACTAATGCTCAATTAGGTTTTGTAGTTTTGCATGTGCATAGTTAAATTTTTCTTTATTGGTCAATGCACGGCTCCTACGAAAATCTACAAGCCAATACCTAACATTACGATATGGAGCCATAAATCCTCGTATGTGTGCGTAAGCAGCATCACAAAGATAATATTTATCTATAAACATATATAAATAATTAGAAACTTAAAGTAAGATACAAATATTTAACAAACAACAAAATACCTGGTGATCGTAACAAGAATGGAGCATTTGTATCTGATAATGCCTCTGATAATATTCTAGAATCATGTGCTACCCCTTTCCAGCCCGCCACAATGAATGTAAAAATCATGTTGAAGTCACAAATTGCTAATACGTTTTGATAACAATCCCCTTTCCCCTTCCTCTATATAAATCTTGTTTGCTAGCAGGGACAACAACATGAATCAAAGTTCCATCAAGTGCACCAACCGCTCCTTTGAAAATCCGTCGTAGTCTTTTGTTATGTCCCGGAATATTTGGATTCGGATTGAAAGAAGTTGGTACTATCATATCTTTGGCAAAAAGCATCATTTTATCCAACACTTCATAAAAAATTTATGAATTGTTTGCTTTGAGTGTTGAAATCTACGCTTGATAACCTCATATCGTTGATTATGACCAATTATCATAAAAAACATAGCCATCTTCTCCTCAACCGAAACATGTTTACTATCCTTTAACGAATAATTTACTCTAAAATGAGCACATAGTCGGACAAAGAATTCACGAGACATACGTACAATTCAACGCATTGTTTGGGATTTCCTTGCAATAATTCTAACATGTATTTATGCCCCGACATAACCGAGTCATTGTCTCGCATTCGTTTTAATCCTCTCCTCCAAAAAAGCGAACATACAAGTACATAAGAATTATGATTTTTTTTAGTAATTTCTTATTATAATCCATTATTATCATGTTTTAATAGAACACAAACAAACATTAAACATAACAAACCATTAAACATAACAAACCATTAAACATAACAAACCAAAAGCATTCATTGTTCTAAACATAACCAAAGCATATAATGTTTTCAACCATAACCAACCAAGAAGCAAATATTGTTTTCAACACAAGAAGCAGAAAAATGTTCTTAACGACTTTATTAATCCTAAACTTGTTGTCGTTATCGAGATCCACCCTCTCAGTACCTCAGAAATCGATGGCAATGCCATCCATGCATCTCTCATATTCGAAGAAACTCCAAAAATATGAAAAGCATCCAAGAATAGAGGATCAACCGGATCTAACCCAACCAACTTCAAATTCTCAGAACATTCAAGAACTGTCGGCCCTTCTTTGCCTTTAATCAGATATTGTAGAGCTTTTTGCATATCAAGGGCTAGATCATCAGTAGTGATAGAGGATGATTTTAAGGTTTTTGCCTTTTTATTTGGATTAGGCTTATGGGTAGGCTCGGGGGTGGGCTCGGCGGTATCCTCATTAATAAGCTTAGAACCAAAATCATAAGAGCCGGCATCATCTTCTGTGTCATGAAGAATGGTGTCTGTAAGCATATGCAGTCTGACATGATGACAAGAAGATGACCCAATAACCAATGTTGTTTGGGTTGAAGTCCACTTGCTATCCCCAGTGGCAGTATTACCGTCAAACAATTAAGCACAAAGCTTTGGAAAAGGAAATGGAACTGTTTTCAATGATACCGCCTTCAGATGTCTCTAAACCGAAAGTAAAAATGTTATAAGTTTATGTTTATAGCTATTTGTTAAAAAAAATTTATATATAAACATACCTTCTTAAATTCTTCCCATTCCTCGCTGGTTAAGTTAAAAATGTTTGTTTGAAGGTTGTATATGTTGCCTGTTTTGTTTTTCAAGTACACCCACCCTATGAAACCGGACCGGTTTGACCCCAAAAACCGATTTATACACCTCTACCGCCAGAAGAGCATAAGCAAACAAATAACATGCAGTTTGGAGGACATATTCCCTACGTGGATCTATTATAAAAAGAGGGCCCGGCCTAAGGTAGGACAACGGAAGCCACAAGCACAACGGAAGCTGATGACCACATGTAGCAACCGAAAAATCTCGGAAACTTCGAGAACCCATTCCCATTATATACGTAATCTCGAATCAACCGATCAGTGTAAACTTGGTTTGATTTCAATGGCGATTCTTCAGGTCAGTAGCGACTTTGTATTCCCAATTGGTTGAATTGATTCCAAACACATTTGATTGAATTCAACTTGTCTTCTTCGTTGCAGGCATGGTTCATGGATGATGTCAACGAGGATCCACAACTTCCTCATCATCGCAATCCCTATGAGTCTGTTTCCCCTGATTACTTAGCAGGTACACCTTTCTGTTTATGTTTCTCTTTTACTTATTTTATCTAAAATTGTATTTACGTTTGATTTTTAGTTTCGATTGTTGGTTAAACATTGTTCTCCTGTGTAATTAACTGTGAAACCTAATTCTATTCAGTTGGAATTTGTGTAGATTTGGGTGTTTTGCACTGGAAGTTGAATCCAGATAAGTATGAGGAAGATGAAGAATTGGAGAAGATTAGGTCTGCCAGAGGCTACAATTACATGGTAATCTTGCACTTTCAATTCCTTTGATTTGGGAATCCATATAATCAGTTCTTGAAAGTACTCATATCTTAACTTTTATGATTACCAACTTGACACCTTGTTTTTTTTCTTCCTATTTTAGGATAAGAGGTTGATTGAATGTTTGTTTTGAAACTGATTATATTGTTCTTCATACTATCTATCTTTTTATGTTAAGATAAGCATATTTTGTTTATATTAACTGGTTATTTAGTCATCAGTCGGGAATATATCTGGTTATTTTGTCATCAGTCTTGCATATTTCTGGTTATTTAGTCAACAATTTCACATATGTCTGGTTATTTACTCATCAATCTTGAATATATCTAGTTATAGGCATTAATCTTGAATATATCTAGTTATAGGCTGATAATCTTGAATATATCTAATCCTGCATATATCTGCTTATTTAGTTATCAATCTTGGATATATCTGGTTATTTGGTTATTTAACATATAAATTTTTAGATTTAATCCAATTTTTGAACTAATTATCTATATATATTACAAGTTCAAACACCAAAATTACACACAGACACTATCTTGAGCCCATATCTCATTCTAAGTTTTCAGTATGATGTAATGTTTTTAAAACACATAGTCAACTGGTCCTAAATACACCTAGTTATGAAGTGGATTTTGGAGGCAAATTTAACTAGCGCCTGCTCATATTAGGAACTAGAACTTCTTCCAGTATCGGCCACTTTGTGGTTCAATCCTTCTAGGTATGGTGGTTGTCTGGTTGAACATATTGTTGAATTATTCAGCACATGGGATTTTGGGATTATAAGAGACAATAGTTGGGAATACATTTTCGTATATCTGTTGCCAAAAAGAGGTGAAAGATCACTATTTGCAAAACTGGAAAAGAAGGTTACGATCAAAAGCAAACATAAGTTTATTATCATAAGAGAGGTATTTGCAAGTTTGGATTACAATAGGCAAACTGAGGATTATAAGAGACAATAGTTGGGATAAGCATCAACTTGATTATGCTTTGCCTTTGCCAATTTAGTGTATTTATTTAATCTTAATAAATGCTTCATTAAATAACTTTTTTATTTTCAGTGTTTTAATTTTAGAACTGTATATGCATACACAGTTAGACAGATCTACACGGGCTAGTAAGTCCTGCCAATATCAGGGAAATAATAGCTTTCGAAGGGCTTCCTTCTTTATCTAAGCGACTAATAGGCTTGGGTGGCTATAGCACAAGCAAATATAAATGCACTCTTGTTTTTTGGAAAAATAAGTCAGAAAATATCCGAGTACTAAATTTAGGTTCAGTAACATCATTTTGTAGGATCTGCTGGATTTATGCCCTGAGAAAGTGGAGAATTATGAGCAGAAGCTGAAGAATTTCTATACAGAGCATATTCATGCAGACGAAGAGATACGTTACTGTTTGGAAGGAAGTGGGTATTTTGATATCCGGGATAAAGATGATCGTTGGATTCGTATTTGGATCAAGGCAGGTGATCTCATCATTTTGCCAGCAGGAATATACCACCGATTCACCCTTGACACCTCCAACTATATTAAGGTAAAGAGTACTAGATGTGTAAAAATGGGTGGGTCAAGCCGATTGGCAATGCGTCAAATTGGATATGTTTGAAATATGTGATATTGGCATGGTTTAAAAAAACGGTCATGGCGTACGCCTTGTGAGGCGAAGGGAAAACACCTCGAGGCTCGATTCCGTACTTTTAAACATTGAATGTTAGTAATGGATTAGGTTGGGTTCACCAGGAATACTTTTGTCCTGATATTTTAATTAATTATAAATAATTAGCTTGTCAACTACAATAGTAGAACTATATTAATAATCTAATTTCTTAAATAAAAGTCATTAGGAGGTTTTATGCATTAAAATTACTCTTTGGGTGACTATCTGCCCATTCGAAGAATTGATGCGTTTCATTCTTATGTCATTTTACGTTTTACACTTTCACTCGTGAGGGATTAATATAACATACATCGTCTCATTGATAACCAAATGGGTTAATTTTTCGACCTCTAAAGAAGATCAAATTTCTGCTTTATAAACGTTGTTCGTACCTTGACGGTTAAAGTCAAACAAACTACTTTCCAACTTCATATTCAATAATAATTTTTCAAGATGACTTGAAATCCGGACAGTTTTTAAATGTTTAACACATGCTATCACTAGCAAATGTATGCGTTCTGATGAGTAAGGTAATTTAGGGTAAAGATGATAATGAGATTGGTGATGTAACAGAGAAGAATAATGGATAGAATGTAATTTTACTAGAAGAATAATGGATAGAATGTAATTTTACTAGATTGTAGAACAAGCAATTACAAAAGGATGACCAGAGCAAAGCTCTCTCTCAATGCAAATTGCATGAGCCTCGCTCTTTTCTAACTAATTCCAACCTACCTCTCTCTCCCCTTATTTACTTTATATATAATATTGTTTTGTAACAAACTCTCAGCCACTATGTTTCTTGTCACCCTTGGTCCTTCTGGAATACACCAAAAACTCTTTTGACCCTTCCTTTGTATTAGAATCCGTATCATTACTTCCCCCTTTGACAACAGTCTTGTCCCCAAGACTGAATTCTGGAAACTGCGCAGTGAACCACTCCTTATCCTCCCATGTAGCATCATCCATGGATTGATCTGACCATTGTTCCAACCAATCAACCATTGTTCCACCGACACGCCGCCATCCTGAAGGACACGAGTAGCCATAATGGACTTCGGAACCAGGGCCAGAATCGCCGATGTCCAATTCAGGAGGTAGAACTGGCTCACAAGTGGAAGAAATGGCCTTCTTCAAAACGGACGCATGAAATACAGGATGGATTTGGGAAGTAATGGTAATTGGACTTTGTAAGCCACCGGTCCCAATTTTCAATAACTTGAAAAGGCCCGAAAAACTTGGCCACCGGTCCCAACCGAACTTTGGCGATACGGCTTGAGCTTAACATAAACCCAATCACCAATAGAATACTGAACTTCCCTTCGTTTTTTGTCAGCCTAAGACTTCATGGAAGTCTGAGCATTAGCTAAATGGGCTTTGAGTTGTTTCAAGGCTTCATAACGGTCCTGAAGGGCCTGAGGCACTGACTCGACACGAACCTCCCCCGGAATGAATTGAAAAATAGTAGGTGGTCGACGCCCATAAACAGTTTCAAAGGGAGTGGTGCCCGTCGAAGCGTGTAAAGTGGAATTATACCAGAATTCGGCCCACGGAATCCGGTGAGCAAGATTTCGGCTGATCCATAGCAAAACAATGAAGGTAGGTTTCTAAATAGCGGTTAATGACCTCCGATTGTCCATCGGATTCCGGGTGATACGCGGAACTCATGTGAAGTTTAGTACCCATAGATTTGAAAATTTCCTGCCAAAATTACTCAAGAAAAGGGGGTCACGGTCACTCACAATTGACTTTGGAATACCATGATGACGGATGATCTCCCGAACAAAGACCTCGGCTACTGATTTTGCGGTGTAAGGATGTTTCAACAAGATAAAATGAGCGTATTTAGGCAGCCGGTCCACAACCACCAAAATCACAGTGTACCCTTTAGAAGGAGGTAAACCCATTATAAAATCCATGGACAAGTCTTCCCAAATCAAATTAGGAATAGGTAACGGTTGCAGCAGACCCGCAGGTAGCATCGAGCTGGATTTGCAACGTTGGCATACATCACACTCGCGAATGAAGCGCTTAATTGTATTAGTCATGCCTGGCCAATACACATTTGCTGCGAGACGGCGGTAAGTACGGTAAAAGCCGGAATGGCCACCGGTCGCAGTAAGATGAAACTCATGAAGAAGGGGCGGAAGAAACCTCGAGTGTATAGAAATGACCAACCGATCCTTGTAATACAAGGTATCGTTTTTAACTGTATAACCTGGATATTTATCCGGGTGTAGTAAGCACTTCTGAAGCAGCGACTTAATCTCTGGATCATGCTTAGCCTCATTGACAAAATGAGCACCGTGAGACCAAACAGGGGAAGACGTGGCCTGACAGAGAACCCCTGTATCTGCGAGTCGGGACAAAGCATTAGCCGCGCGGTTTTCCCGCCCCGGCTTGTATTGGATCTCAAAATCAAAACCCAAAAGCTTAACAATCCAATTTTGCTGATCAGAAGAAGAGACACGTTGTTGAAGCAAGAATTTAGGCTTTTTTGATCCGTATACACGATGAATTTCGTACCAAGCAGGTAAGGGCGCCAATGTTGAACCGCCAAAACCAAAGCCATTAGTTCACGTTCATAGGTCGATTTAACTAAATTTCTATCACTTAAAGCCTTACTAAAATATGCAATGGGTTGCTGATTTTGCATCAAGACCGCCCCAATTCCGCATCCAGAAGCATCACACTCCACTACAAATGGTTTGGAAAAATCCGGTAAAGCCAAAACTGGAGCAGTGACTAGAGCTGGCTTCAAGAAATCGAAAGCCTGTTGAACGAGCGGGGTCCAGTGGAAGGCATCTTTTTTGGTTACCTCCGTCAGAGGATGCGCAATGCTACCATAGTTGCGCACAAATTTGCGGAAATATCCGGTGAGTCCCAGGAAACCGCGAAGGGCTCGCACCGTGTGAGGAGTAGGCCAATCCACAACAGCAGCCACCTTCGTTGGATCCATCAAAACTCCATGGCCATCAAGGACATGCCCCAAATACTAACCGAAACTACATTTATGATAATTAGCACGAAAATGATGATTCATCAAAATGTGAAAGCCCTCTTCCAAATCAGCCACATGAGCCTCCCAAGATGGGCTATATATTAAGATGTCATCGAAAAAAATAACCACTTTTCGACGTAATAAAGGGCGAAAAATATCATTCATTGTAGCTTGAAAGGTAGTCGGAGCGTTCATAAGACCAAACGGCATAACAAGATACTCATAGTGGCCATCGTGCGTACGGAAGGCCGTTTTATCAATGCTATCTGAACGCATCCGTATCTGGTTGTAACCCGACTTAAGATCTATTTTTGAAAAAAAAAAAAAAACCGAACCGTGCAATTCATCGATTAATTCGTCAACTACCGGAATAGGATACTTATCGGGTACAGTGGCATTGTTTAGGGCGCGATAATCTACACACATACGCCAAGAAATGTCCTTCTTACACACCAAAATAATGGGACTGGAATACGCACTTTTACTAGGTCGAGTCAGTCCCATATCCAACAATTCTCGAACCTGTCGCTCAATCTCAGTTTTTTGAAGATGGGGATAACGGTATGGTCGAACACAGATCAGAGCAGAGGTAGACAGAGTAATGCCATGATCATAAGCCCGCGTCGGAGGCAGAGCCGAAGGGACTTGAAAAATCAAAGCATACCGTTGCAAAAGTGAACCCAGAGAAGAATGTTGAGCAAAAGAAAGGCCCTTCGGAAGGAGAGAGTGAACAACGTTCGAATCTTGCAAAAGAGAAGAGGGCAGAGGTGTAGAGTCATCTTCCGAGGTTAACCAAGAATGGAGAGCAGCAGCATAGGATTGCCCCACCCGATGGCCCTGTAATTGAACCGGTGCACCCCGATAAACGAAACGCATCCAAGAATTCTGCCAATCGTGGACGACTTCACCCAATGATTATAACCAAACTAAACCCAATATGAAATCAAAAGACTTAGTATCAAAAACCAAAGCATCCACCGAGAAAGAACAAGGACCAATAGTCATCGGAATAGCCAAACATCGCTCTGTGACCACCACACAATGGCCATCACCCAATTTAATTGTGATTCCTGAGAGGGGAATCGAAACCCGATTCTGGAACATCCATAGATTCCAGCACCAACTGATCCCCCGTCGCAGACTCATACTCGTCCTCACCCAAGATCAAAACCCGCAACTTACCTTCCGGACACTTGTGAGCCGGACCAAATTGTTGACCACAACGAAAACATAACCCCTTCTTACGTCTGCCCTCCCACTCTGAACGGGAAAGGTAACGAACCCCTCGATCCCTATTGAAGACCTGTCCCCCATCCACAAAAGACAACGGAGAACGAGAAGTAAAACGAGGGCGAGAGACATCGCCCGACTGAGAAAAAGCCCGGTCCGAAGGTTTGGGCCCATGGAAGGATTTGGGCTCAGGATGGCCCGATTGCGATAGTCCATCGGTCAACCCAGAAGAATGTGGCCCAAAAGGGTTCAGGTATCTGAATCGAGACGTCGATACACCACCAGAAATAGGTCGCAACATCGAATCAACATCCTTAGCCAAATACATGGCGTCCAGATGAGATTGAGGACGATGAAGGCGGACCCACTGCTTGATGTCTGCCTTCAGCCCAGCGACAAAATACCCCAAAGCCTGTGATTCCGGTAGTTGGGGAACCAACGATAGAAGGTATTTGAAGTCATCAATATAGTCATAAATGGAATCCCCTTGCTGGATAGTAGCCAATTGTTCATACGGATTTTGAATCTCAAGACCGCTAAAACGTTGCAACAGATTGGAAATCAACCCAGGAAAGCGAAGGATGAACCTACGTGATGATTGTAAACCAGTGTTGGGCAACACCGACCATACTCAGTTGAGCCAACTGTAAACGAACAGCATCGGAGGTATTGTTGATGTCGAAAAAGAGGCTGGCCTTGCGAATCCACCCCTGGGGATCAAAACTCGAAAATTCCGGGAGCCTCACCTTTTTGACCGCCCAAGGAAGATCAGCGGAAGCCGATTCTGATTTACGATCAGAGGAGAACTCCCCCGAAAGACCAGAAGCGGAAGGAGGGTCAACGGAACACTTTCCTTGCGATTTCATCCAATCGAGCATAACCTTCCGAAATTCGGCCGATTCAACTCGATCCACTTCGAACGCCAATAAGGAAACCTTCATCTCTGCAATATCAGACTGAAGTTGTTGAATATGCTGCCCGTGACCATCCAATTGGGATGATTGATTCACCATGATCACAGCATGTCAGCGGCAGGTCGGACCAATGATGAGTAAGGTAATTTAGGGTAAACATGATAATGAAATTGGTGATGTAACAGAGAAGAATAATGGATAGAATGTAATTTTACTAGATTGTAGAACAAGCAATTACAAAAGGATGACCAGAGCAAAGCTCTCTCTCAATGCAAATTGCATGAGCCTCTCTCTCTTCTAACTAATTCCAACCTACCTCTGTCTCCCCTTATTTACTCTATATATAATATTGTTTTGTAACAAACTCTCAGCCACTATGTTTCTTGTCACCCTTGGTCCTTCTGGAATACACCAAAAACTCTTTTGACCCTTCCTTTATATTAGAATCCGTATCACGTTCCCTAACTGACCTCAAAATATATTGATAATATGTTAAGACCTTGTTGACCAGAGTTTGTTGTTTGGTATTTGGGTGCATGCAGTTGATGAGGTTATTTGTTGGAGAGCCTGTATGGACTGCATTTAATAGGCCACAAGAGGAGCATCCAGCAAGGAGAAACTACATGATTAACTTTGGTCAAAAGGTTGGGATGCCTCTTAAAGCTCATTAAATACTATACTAAACATGAACAGTCTATGATAATGTAAGTAAATGCTCTGGAATTGCTGATATAGATGCAAATTGAAATGGCTATTTTCTTGTATTTGGCAGTCAAATTCTTATATCTTCTGCTATATTTAAATCCTGATTATCAAATAACATTATGCTATTATTAGCTATAATAAACTGATGATATTATGAATCTCTGTTGATATTGTAATTTACTTGCTCTCGATCATTAATCCTGATCTAGATGGAGAAGATAATATATGTGACATTTTTAATTTCGTTGTCAGATATTAACATTTGCTTAAATAGTCTGTATAGAAAATAAACTACAAGAAACTGACTACTGCCCACATATAATAATGCTTGATTACTTTTAACACGTCTCCTCTAGCTAAACGTTTGAAAATCCTAATCATAGTTGGTGAGCCCAAATTATTGTTAAAAAGACTTGAACGAGATTCTATGCTCAAATGGGTCAGCATAACTTTTGGAGGCAAAATACAGTCCATGTTGTCTCTACCGTTCAGCCACCGGTAGGCATCCCAAGCACTGACAATGTCGTGTTTTTAAACAACAGTGTCTCAATTTCAATATCATCTTTACCCATACAACCCCCTTCCCTGAATATGTGTTCACGTCAGTCTATGATGTATAGTTGGATGCTTTGTCTTTCATTTCTGCCAAAACCTACTTGGACTTTGCTGATGTAGGAGACCAAAAGTTCCACAATCCTCCCAGATCTCCAATTGTAAGTGCGAGATCATGTTTTTTAATCAGATTGCTTTTGTACTTTGTTTTCTTGAAGTTGCTTCGATTCGTCTCTGGTTCTTGTACTATGACTTTGATTTTTTTGTTTTTTTCTGTGATCTTCTTTCTGCCTCTACAGAACCGTGTTTATGAAGTTGTAGTGAAGTCTGTTGTGGAGAGTGTCTTCTTTCTGCACACATGATAAAGACTAAATGATTCATATTAGGTCTTTGATGCGAGTCTTAGATGGTTTTAGATCATGGTTGGTTATGAGTACCGATACGTATAACCACGTTGCAAACATATTGTTGAAATGACAAGTCAAAACATGTAGAATTATCATATGGTTAAATGTCACTGTGCTAGGCTGCCCCTGAACATCATTGGACTCGACAAGTGGCCCCTCTTACATCTCTATCTTAATCCCCTACTGGGGAAGGAACAAAGAGTTGATGTAGCACCTGTTGCTCAAGCATTGTTATAAGTTGTTTGATTTAAAATCTAAATCAGATATATTGTTCCACCAATGATGATGGAGATGTTTTTATTGATAATTCATTGTTTGCTCTTTCTGTATGGGATCACTTTGGAGGAAGTGATAACACAGAGGTTAATAGGGCAATTATTTGGTTCAGTGAGAATCATTCAAAATATAAGAAAGGCAGTTATGATTAAAAGATCTGCTAGAGATATATACACATATAAAAGCAAACAGTGACACTATTGTAGCTAAGTGAAATATTGAGTGTAAGATGTTGAAAAAATAGTGTTGTAAAGTCTATTATTGTATTTGGATTCTTAATCTAATGTACCCATTAGTGAATACTCGGATGCATATTTAGAGCATAGTTTAGTAAGTTTCCTATTACCTCTATTGTAGCTTTAGTGATGGAATTGTGTTAATGGCGGAGAGTAAACCAGGTTGATGAGCAACCTCAGAGCAAAAGGTTCTAATGATAAGGTGTTCTAAAACCGAGTACCTCCATTATAACTTTAGTGGGAGGATTTGACGAGCAGGAAACACAAAATAGTATTGAAGGTTGTCCCTTGGACAACCAAGTTCAAGTTTTTAGCGTCGTTTATACAAAGCGATGGAGACATTGATAGCCATGTAGCTCATCAAATTCAGGCAGGTTGATGTAAGTGGAGAGCAACCATTGGAGTATTGTTTGACAAGAAGTTTCTAATAAGATTAAAGGGGAAATTTTACAGGGTTATGGTTCGACCAACTATATTATAGGAAACTGATTGTGGGGTCAAAAACTAATTGTTGGGTCATAAAGAAGACACAAGTGCGAAAGATGAGGTTGCAAAGATGAGAATGCTGAAGTGAATGCGTGGGCACATAAGAATGAATCAAATAAAGAATGAAGTTTTTCGAAAGAAACTAGGGGTGGCATGTATTGCGGATAAATTAGATAGGAAAGATTAAGATGGTTTGGGCACGTCAAGAGTAAAGAAATGATCTTGTGGACTTCGGATTAAGGTTATTGACTTTTGGGTATATATACTTGTCTTGGGGATTTAGCTTGGCTTTACATTTTTGTTTACCTAAACTTAGCTTTGCCATGTCTTAACTTGTTTTGTTTGTCTTAACTTAATTTTGCCATAGCCTGCTCCTACATTTGTGTGCAGACTTTGACTCCGTTAGATTAGCTTTTTCTTTACTCGTTCCTACATTTGTGTCTAGACTTCAACTCCTTTAACTTTTTCTTTATGACATCTTACTATAAGCTATTTGGATTGTATAGTATCTTACTTAACTCTACTTGGATGGTATGATATCTAATTGTACGTTATTTGGATTGTATGATACCTTTTTGTATGATGTCTGGAATGTATAATATATCATTGTATGCTATTTGGATTGTATGATATTTTATTATATATTATATGGATTACTAATTGTTTATGAAAAAAAGATAACTTTGAAGCTAGGGATTTCAAGCTCATGGGATAATGAAAAGGTTTGATTTCGATTTAGGTTATTCTTTTGATTGCTTTTGATGATTTTTTTTTTATATATTTTTTGTTTCTTTCGATTTGATTTTTGATCAATTTGACAAAATCAAACCGCATGTTGATTTGATTTTTGACTTAGGTAGCCTCTTAATGGTCATTAAGAAACTACATCTTAAGGCTACCTCTTCATGGTTAAGAGGTAATCTTACTGCTGAATGATTAAAAGGTAATATTAAAAGGTTACATCTTAACCATGTAGCATTAAGGTTACCTCTTAACTATTAAGAGGTTATGAACCATTAAGAGACACTCTTTTAATGACCATTCAAAGACTTCCAAACAACCTCTTATTCAAGTGGAACGAAAAAGAAACACAAGAAAAAGTGTGTTGAAGTTTAAACATATTTGATGACCCTCCTTTACAAACTTCTCAAAATATCCCCTACTGACAAGGTGTCAGCGCCTTCTCAGACAGGGCGCCAACATCTTATAAAGTGACGAATGATTTGTAGATATGTGTCCCATACGATTGCCGTTTATAGGCATTTGGGGATAGCACCTTCACACGTGGACAGGCGCAAGCACTTGTCTTACTAAACTGCTACGGGCGCCACGCCTTGTTAACAAATAGGCGCCACCCGCCTATACACACGTTTCAGCAGACGACCGCCCACATCATACAAGCGCCCGCTTCTACTCGTTCCTATATATAGTGGCCTTGAATATCTCCGTTTTTAAACTATTTTTTTAATTTGAGAAAAATCTGATCTCTTTTGAAAAAAAATATAAATACGGTGGTTTGTTTTCCTTTAGTTTTACCCAAACCTCCTAACATCATTTGCAAGCCATTATCACTTAAGAAAATTATTAGTACTAACCATATTATGCTAGAATATTATTATCACTAACCATACCTTCTATATATGTATAGCACCTAGATAAGATATCCCCTGCCACTTCCATCACTCAAGAGACCGATGGATAACACGGAAGAAAAATTTATAACTTTTTTGTTGTAGTTTTTGTGAGTTGGGCAGCTGCATTGGACAGCTGCTCAACTTCGAAAACAAGGAGAAGTCCAAAGCAACGAACTTCTAATTTATAAATAGAATCTTAAAGCAGCGGAGGTTTCAATTTTTTAGGTTATTTTATTAGGCTATCGACGAAACGGTTATCTTACCTCAGATGTAAAAATTTTCTATAAATTATTTTTCAACAAATTTTTAATTGAGATATTATGTTAATAAATATTTTTTACAGCATGTTAAATGTTGAGTTTTAAGAATGATGAATTGGAGGCATAGAGAGTTGTACATAGACCGAAAAATGGCAAATATGCGTTAGACAATCCTGCCTCCATAATTTTTTATGAATTCTTAACTGATTCGTGCAGCAAGCATGCTATATCTTTTCTTGATGGAAAGTTCAACCCATACCTATCATTTTACATGTTGATTATGTATATTTTTATTTTTGTATTCAGAGTCAAGAATGAGTATTTGTTCGTGTTAATTTGTGGACAACAATAGTGTAGATTTTTTGTGGTGAAGAAATAGATGATGATAAATTTGATCCGGTTGGTTCACTCAGCGTTGATGAAGATCTCTATGTATTTCAGTGTTTTGCTAGTAAACATTTCTTTATGAAAAAGACTAGGCAGCCAGAAAAACCATTTGCGTTTTAAATAAATGAAGATATTGTTGCGTTACCTCAAGACTTGAGATGTAATGAAGGAATTTGTGTTTGCATGTTGATGGAACATTTAGTCACGAGCAAATCTCTTAAATTGTCGTGAAAATTTTACGGAGATATGCAAGTTATATAGGCGGTTCATGGCTTATCAATTTTATTTTACCCCATCCACATTAAATCTTAAGTTATTGTATATTTATGATCTTATTATGAAATCTTTTTGTGATGTTTTCTTTGTATAATTTTGTTTAATATTTAATTTAAATGATTATTGTTACAATTACTTAATAAACAAAATTGGAGAACGGAAAAATATTATTAACATTTGTAAATAAACAAATAATTAGTTAGTACTTATAAATAAAAGAATATTTCATTAACAAATATGCGTTACGCAACAAACGCCTAGGGTTAGAAGGCGCCGCCTCTGTGCACCGAAACTGAAGAGGCGGCCGCCTGTAACGACGAGGAGCCGTGCCTGTGCATGTATACCGACATTGAGGAAGCGGCTGCCTGTATGGTAGAAGCGTCGTGCCTGGTCACAATTAACAGAGCCTGAAGAGGCAACCGCCTATACCTAAGAGGCGCTGCCTCCATAGTATAATAAGTTCAACTAAATAAAATAATATAAAGGTGGACACACGTATTACTACAGGCGCTTAAACTAGAGGACAAGATAGACGCACAAGTGGGGAACACGTAAATCGACAAGAGGGACGCACAAATTCAAGATCACGTGGTATTGTTTTGTGGCACACTAACTTTCCACAAAGTTGGGACCATGTGAATTTGTTTTGTGGATTGACGTTGTACCACAAGAAGGACGCAAACTTCTTGATATGGCGCCTTCATTTAAGGTAAATTAGATTACGTTAGTAACCTTGTTGATCGTTAGTCAATACATTATGTCATGTTTCTAAAACTAATTATATGCCGTACTAATCATGGTTTAAGGCATAAATCATGTATAATGACATATATTGTTACTATAGTTTTTGCAAGGAGACTGTAAACTTAGGATCAATTTTAGTAATGTTGACGTTATTAAAAGTGTTATATTTTCTCGTGAAAATAGGCGACAACTATGGAATTAACAATGTTTCTTGCGATGGTCTGTTGCTGCATGCTATGTTTTAATTTCAAACTCTTCAATAGAGAAATCCTGAATTAGAAGGAATAGGTTTTGAGTTTCCACCAAATCATATCTTATGTTTTGGACCCTTAGAGTTTTCTTTGATTACTGGGTTAAAACTCGGGGACAATCATGGAATTAAAGGTGGTTTATCGTTTCAGCAACGCGTGTTTGATAACTACTTTGATGGAGCTGTAGAGGTGAGGACATTAAGGGAATTCATATGGGTGTCTAGTGATCTTTTGAGCGATAAAGATGTTGTTCATATGTGTTTGTTTTTGTTATTGTATTCATTGTTTTTGGGGGTTGAAAATGACAAACACATAGCTGAAGAACATATCTTGTTGGCCGATGATTTTCACACTTGGAATAGTTTCAACTGGGGGTCCTATGTTTGGCCTAGAGTCCATCAAAGCATATTGAACGTGTTGTCTAAAAAGAAAATTTTCCTGGGAAATTTATTGGCGTATTCTATGACTGGATTCGTTTGTGCTTTTAAGATATATTATTTAAAAAAATAAAATTAAAGAATTTAGGTGTATTATTTTATAAAAAAATAAACAGTGTAATTTATTTGGCGGTATAGGCGGCCAGGTGGTCGCCTTTACATTGAAATCGACAAATATCATAATAAATGTGCAGGCGGTCGCCTTGACCGCAGAGACGGTTTTTGTAGTTTTATGTGCCAATCAATATCACTGACTCACACTAGTGTGTTGTGTGTATTGATGTGGTCCACTGGAATTTAACTATCTACAATAGCTATTAGTCGTACAAATTTAATAATTTACACTAACATGTATGAAATAAAGTTATTTTAACCGTACTATATTTTTTTTATAGTTTAAAGTTGTGTCCTATAGAATAGAGGATGAATGTATTTTGTTGGATAACTACTTCCCACAGTGGCTTCTTTACAATGGTTATGACCTAGGCTCTATACAAACCTCTTCCGTTTCAACGAATTATACCAGACAAAGTACCGCAACAAAGTGGACCCTTAGTAAACTATGGAGTTTGTGTCTGTATACTTTTACAAAGGTTAACTGATGGTGAAGGTTTGTATAAAGAAAAGGAAAATACAAAGAAAACGGCAATGGAGTTTCGCCGGTCATTTGCCAAACTATTATATGAAGCTAAAGTACGAGAAGGAGATAGATTATCACTGGCACTACACAACAATCAATAGTAGTTTATATTTTGTATTTTTATGGATTATGATATGACTAATATCTATTTTTATTAAAAAAACCGTTTATTATCCATGTATAGTTGAAAGTTGAAATGAACGAAACATTAGTATAGGCGGCCGCCTTTGTGTCATAGGCGGCCGCCTTTATGTCATAGGCGCCCGCTCTTACCCAATAGGCGGCCGCCTATATCAATAAGACGCCATATTTTGCATTTAATATAATACAAAATAAATAGAAGGAAATAGATACTTTAGTATAAAAACATAATTAATATAAAAAACGTAATTTAAAAGGCATGTAAATCGAATAGATATTGTGTTTCAAAAACTTCGTACTTGATCCTATCCAAGAGAATTTTGAGCGGTTTGTTTGTTGTGATGTCAGTGGAGTTTTGCAATGATCACGTGTATGTTCAGTGACATGACATCTTGAACATTCTTTTGGTCCTGTTTGCTCGTCTTTAGTTGGAATAAGTTTATTTTCTCGAGGTCTACCGACCTGCCTTTTAACCATATGTGGTATTTGTAAAGGATTAAAATCATGGGGTACATCCCAATCACACACATCCGAAACTACATTTATAGGCTCTGAATATGTTCTCACATGAATTTCATTTTTAAACCAATCCACCACCCATTGACTATAGTCTATTTGTTTTAAAAACTTGACACGGAGATAACATGACCGCAAGGTAATCCGGATAATTGTCATTTTCGACAACTACATGCTCCATTCACTGGTCAACCAAACAACGTTTATCTCCCTCATCAACATTAAAATGATGTTTCATCTATTCCCATAACGGTCCAAGTTTTGCACTTTTCTATTCTTCTAAAAATTTTGCTATCCGCCCATTTAGTGAGAATGTTATTATTTCTTCATATATATATATATATATATATATATATATATATATATATATATATATATATAGGAGAGGGTCTTTCAGAAAACCAATAGTTATATGAAAACCAAGGAAACCAATAACATAATTCAAAATTTTTTTGTTATTTTAATTGTTAAAAGGTTATTTAAGTTTTTGTTATATATGTGTTAAACATAAATACGAGAATGAAGAGTCTTATGTATACGTAACACTATATCGAATGAAAAATGGTTACGTATACATAACCCATATGTGACGTATATGTAAAACCATGCTACGATTTTTCATTTGATCCATACTCTTATTTATATATACACATACACAAATATGTATACCCTTATTTCTCGCCATCGTATTATTTTTCCTAACACCGATTTCGTTTACGAAATGAGGACCAATATGTTTCGCTTCCGGTTGTGCTTCATAGTTTTATTATTATATTTTAGTCACTACCTATCTACTTAGATGTGATTCCATCAATTTTCATGTTGTTTCGCGTATTATAGAATTCGATGTAGGTGTAATTGTTTATAATTAAATAGCCTAAGTATAAATCGTCGTTTAGATGAAACAAAGTCCTTTCACTGTAATAATAAAATCTTAACAAAAACATTATTAAGTTTGTAAGGTTTTTTAGTTTTAATTAGTTATAAATATCCAACAAACCATTGACTAATTGTTCATCTTTTTACAGCAAGCTAATACAAAGATTATGAACTCGAATATAATGATGATGATAATGAATCAAGCAATTATCAAAGCGTTAGATTTGAACACAAATAACGCCATGAACAAGACAGACACTACTATTCATATACGTAACATTGTTGTTACATATACTTATCATTGTTTTCACATACAAGTAACACTATTGTTACATATACGTAACATCACTACTACACATATGTATAAATTGAAATTCATTATTTTAGTTTATTAGGAGGACTAATTTATTTCCAATGTTTTCAATTGTTATCACCAATCACGAAGAATAGCATGTTTGGAAGTTTAATTTATTATTTACTTTTAGTATAGTTTTATTGTTTAACAATCAAAGATTCAGGTTTCTATTGTGAGAGTGACGATATAGAACTTAAGAAAACCAAATTTAACTGTTGAACAATTACGTAACAAGATGAACATTAATGGTACATATAAGTAACACAACTGTTACATATATATAACACAGCTGTTACTTATACGTAATCAAGACAAACATGGATCACAAAGTTTATGGTACACATACGCAACTATTGTTATATATATGTAAAACTGTTGTTAAATAAAGAAGAACTTTTTCCTGTTCATGTCAAGGATGATAAAGATGTTAAGTTACATATATGTAACAGCATAAGTTAAATATTTGTAATTTGTTTTTTATTTAATTGTGAATTTTGGTGTTTTTTAAATATCACAAAAAATATGAATATGTTATATGATATAACTTCAAACATACACATATGTATTAAGTTCACTAGATAAACATAAAGCATATTAATCATCATACATTATTCTGTTGCTTACGTATACGGACCATAAGTATATGTACCAAACCTTATTCCATTCTAATCAATACCACCAAAAAAATCACACTTCATATGTTTATATTCATGTACCTTCTTTCAACACCACCTTAGCACTCTATCGACGTTATTATTTTAAAATAGTATTTGCTACCTTTTCATATTCTATGATATATTAAACAATTTTGAAATTAGGAAAGGGATTTAAGGCTTAGGAGAGAGAGAAATTTTTTAGGAGATTTGGTAATCTTTAAATTATGAGAAGTTACAAATGCAAATATGATTTTCCTATTATGCCCTTCTCCTCTTAATCATGTCAAATTTAGTTAAGAAGAATTTACAAGAATGCCATGCTAATTTATGACCCTTGATCAAATTGTTTAATGGTTAAGATTTGGTTTTCTTGGTTTTCATTAGATCCTTCCTATATATATATATATAAATGAGGGATCAAATGAAAATTATGTTTAAAATTGAAAATCGTGAAAACCACCACTACCCAATCACATAATTTATAATTGATTTAACTTTTTTTATTATTTAAAATATATTTGAGTAAAATTTAACCTTATTTTTTAACGTCATTATATAATTTTTAATATAAACTCGAAGGAACGTCGATGATGTTGAAACGACTTACATATACGTAACTTGTATGAGGTACATATACGTTCTTTTAGTTGTAAACTTGGTAACACGTACTTACATATACATAACCTTTACATATACGTAACTCTTAGTTGTACACTTTGTAACACACACTTACATATATGTAACCCCTGGTTTTCATAGTTTTATTTATAACATGGTTTTCAAGGGATCCATCCCCATAAGTGGTTAAGATAATATTTTTTTCTATTAAAAAAGATTAATAATTAATGTTTACCTTCAAGCTGGCATCGTTTGAAATACCATTTTTGGAATGGATTTGTGAAAAAATCCATTAATTTTATAATCAAGTAGCTTTATGGCATAACAACAAAAAGCGTTAGTAGACTCCGCACTATTGGATGTCATCATATTGTAACGCTAGCTTGGACAATGAGCTCTTGCCCACTTTTGAAGACCAACATTCGTAAGTAAATTTCTAATAGCCTGACGACTTTGACAGAGTATGTTAAAACAATTTTTAAATTCATGAAGCTTAACATGTGGCCTACCACATGTTTTCTTGACATTTACCTTTCGAATGCAAATTTACGTAACAAAGACCATAATAAGCTTGAGGAAACACCGTTCTAACTGCCAAATCAATCGACGAAGTTCTGTCTAAAATAATTGATAAATCTTCAGGTTGTCCAATACATTCCTTTAGTTTTGATAAAAACCAAATCCAACATTAACTGCTTTCTATTTTTCCCACACCATACGCAATTGGCAAAATTTGGTTATTTTAGTCCATACCGACGGCTAAAATCATTGTTCCTTTAAAACTCCTTTTAGATGTACCCCGTCAAAGATTATTATTGGTCTTAAATATCAAACAAAACTTCTTACCTGAAAAATATAAAAAATATATTATATTCAGATCTTTAAAATCATAGATATCAATATAAATATATTTTACCGCAGCACCAATAGCAAAAAAACACATTTCGAAATGATTCAGCTCATCTATGAGAATATGGGTAACTGTTCCAGTGTTCGCTATTTCTAAATTGTATAAATACAAAGGTAACTTAACAAAAGATTCTTCTGGGGATCCTGCAAGTATAGATTCTGTGATGTGTTTCCCCGCCCAAGCTTGTTTGTATGATACACTTGTTTTTAAACTTTGATTGATATTTTTAACAATCTCATTGCCTCGATAAACACGCCCACTATTTTTTATTTGCTCTTTAATGATATTCCCTGAAACTTTTTTATTGGCATTACGATTATTAGGATATGTTTGAGTTTGTGAACAAGTGTGTTTGCTATTAAAATAGGTAACATGAAAAGCATCGATATCTTTAACATTGCTTGCCATTCATAACCTTCTACAAAACACATTGCAACAAATCTTTGTTTCGAAGATTTTTTAATTTTAAATTGAAAACACTCTTCAACAGCCATCAAACCAAGCTTTAGTTTCAACTCTTCTTTGTTTTTAAGAACTCGATCTATCAACAAACGGATGTGAAGGTAATGCCTTAGTACTCTCAGCAATCACTACTGTATTGGAAGTTGTTCCAGAATCAAAGTTACTTTCAAAAACTAATTCAGTACACATATTAGAGATATTAAAATGGACATTCAAATTAGAAAGAACTGTCATTTTTTACTTTTCGTTGGTAAAGACCCATGAGAGAAACAACTTTTTGACGAGATGAACCGGAACTAATATATTCGATAACATACAAACAAAATATTTCGTTATCGTTTTTTTCAACACGTTTAAAAAATATGTCCATACCATGATCATTGTATATATCAACAGGATATACACACCTTGATGATTTATATGATAATCTAGAAATATCTAACGAATTATAAATATTTGAAAGATACTCTATCAATCCAGAATAACTAATATTTGTATTTAAACATATACCGCGTCTCATATAGTTAAGTGGAACATACTCAACTGTGCTATTTCTATCTTTCCAATTCTCACTAGAACAAAAGACAAGGTTTGTGAGCTCCATACAAACCAGTAAAAAAAGAGTGTCAAAAACAATGAAAAAATTCAATCTTACTTATAAAAGACAAAAAAGTACTCGTTAACGTCCATTTACTACCTCACATATTCAAAAAGGCGTGCGCCTTACATGTACAGGCGCTCGTCTATGTAGTACAGGCTGCCGCCTACAACACAATTCAACAATAAGAAAATATTTATTTAAATAATAATAAACCTAAAATTATGAAATTATCATAACTAATTAATAGATCATAACAATCAAGATTTTCTTAAAAAAAGATGGGATGGCTGGCTCATGTGGACCACCCGTCACCGTCAATCGCCACCTGCTATGGTCACGACCACCCACATCCTCCTTGGGGGTTGACTATCATTTCCGAAACACCAATTCAAACATATAAGAAAATATAATTGCATAGCGAGGTTTACGAATAAGACGTAACGAGATAAACATTACTAGAATGGATGTAGGCCTTGGAGAATTATTTTTATACTTATAGAAGAAGTATGGAGAATTTTTGTATTTTTAAATTATTATTATCAAAGATTCTTGAATATAGAGGCGCCTGCCTTTACAGCAGAGTCAACCACCTACAAAGGCGATCGCCTTTACAACAGAGTCCCCCGTCTACACGTCAGAGTTGCGTGCCTGTGCCACAGAGTTGCCCGCCTTTAGAACAGAGGCGCGCGACCGTGTAAAAATTGTTGTAAGTTCTTTTTAAAATAAAATATTTTATTTAGGAAATCTACTATATCAAGGGAGTCCGTGACCACTTTTTTGAAAAACATAAAATGGCTACTCCAACATCTGACAATTCAAAAATCGATCCACAAGTTGAGGATTCAGAAACTAACAAAGAATCCACAAACAATCCAGCTGTTGAAGATCCTTGGCCTTACGAAAATGATTTCGATTGGAATGACATTTTTGTTGAAGTGTTTCCCGAGAATCAACAAGAAGTTAAAAATGTACCGCGCGAAGAACGGGAGTTTGCACCTTAGGACGAAGTTGAACCGGAAGAAGAATATGTTTCATTGAAGCCGTCATTGAACAATGAAATTGACGAAGAGGAAAGTTTGCGCAAACACGACCGTTGGGAGGATGGGCGGAATTCTGATTCATCCTATTCTTGGAATTCTATCTCTTCTGACGAATAATTATTTTAGTATTTTTAAGTTATGTATTGCTTTGAATTATGTTATATGTTACATTGCAACATAATTTTTAAGTTATGTTTTATTTTACTTATTGAGTTATTATTTAACTTCATTAAATAAGAAATAAACAAAGTAAATATAAACATTTTATAATATCAATATCAAATAATAGTTACAAAAGATAATTAACTAAACTAAACAATACAAATTATGATAAAAAATATCAAATAATTATCAATTTAATTGTTCTCTTGATCTTCTAGTCCTCCATCTTTCCAGCAACTTATCCAATTGTATCATCCATCTTCTAAGTTAATCTTCATATCTTTTTCATGATCTTCATTAAGAAAAGTCATGACATATGTTGTCCGCATGCCTCATTTTGATCTCTTGATCTGCTCCAATGTTTTTCAACCACGAATGTTAACATAGGTGTGCTCAGAACACATACCATGTTAAGTAGAACACATACCAAAGGGCGATGCACCCGTAAACCTAGGTTCTCAAGTCTCTAATATTACAAGAGTTTCAAACATTTACCTTCTACACTTTCTAACTTGCATTGATCCACACTACAATTTCACTTTGATCTTTAACTAAATCCAATTACAATTCACGTGATATTAATGACACTAAAATCACAACCATCTTAAGTTAAACGAGTCAAACTCAGGTTTAGTGAAGTGTAACTCGGCTCAACTCATTTACGCCTTTACACCTAAAGTAAACTAGGTAGGGTCACCTGTCTCTAGAGAAGTGTGAACATTGTCTTAGTCGTCCACACCACCCATTATCTCTACATGGTACAGGTCGCCCAACAACCAAAAACTTTTCGTTTACTAATTTCACCAAACAAAAATCAAAATTAACACTATTAATAAACGGGCCAGATTGCCACCTCTAGCATAACCCATATCCCACACTAAAACCATACAACACCACATCGATTTGAGTTAACACATCCCATAACATTCATAGACGGGTTGCATAAGAGATTATTGACATGATATATAGCATTTGAAACAAACATGTGGCAATACAACAGGACTGAAAATAGAACAAGGTGCTCCCATGGAAAAAAGCATGTATCACACTCACTTACAAAATAACTTTGAATAAGTTGACATGGTTCCTCTTCATAGGCTAGGTAACACAAGCCATGATACTAAACCCTTCAAGGCTCGAAAGTCATATTCTCAGCCTCTTTTCGCACCGACTCAAAAAGTACAGAAGATAAGTAACGCTCCCCGAAACTTGGAAAAATAGCCTGCTTATAGTTGAACATAAATCACATCAGCGGCGTACACACACCACATAACTAAGAAGGAGATGAAGCATCAAAGGCCTTCAACAAACAGTTAAACTAGATCATAAACCGTATAAATCAAACAAAATCTTCAAACCATACCAAATTGGCCTGTCCAGCACGTTTGAGATTTATTTTGGTCCACAATTTACAATTTGAATAATAGGGACTTCGGTTCGAAGATCCAAACCGACCGCTTAATCGGTATTTGTTTACTTTTTGTATGGAATATGTAGTTATGTATATGTATAATATTCATGAACCATCTTTATCCGACGACTTTATACAAAAAACGTTTTAGACCGCCAAACCAAACTGTTTTGGCTGGTTTTGTTTTCCGCTTTTTGCTATATTTGTGGTTTGGTTTTCTGCTTTTTTGCAATTATCGCAATCAAACCTAAAATCAATCAAGACTGCATATTTGGGGAGCGAAATTTGGGAACATAATGAAAAACTTACAACAATCAGCTTTCCAGCACTCTCTGGCCTCTTTGCAATTTTGATTGCAGCTGCAGCTGCAGCACCAGATGATATCCCCACCTGTAACAGATACTGCCAATCTCAGAATCTCAATTAGAAATCAGAATCAATCATTAATAGGTTAGTCAAAACAGATTAATCATAGTTTGGATCATACACGGTGGAACCAAAACACTGATGTAACACTTTTTTCTAAAATAAACAATGATTGAGTGGTAAATACAAAAACCATATTAGCACAACATTAATCTAAGTTTTTGCACAAGTGATATAGGATATTAGAAGGTTGAACATGTTCTGTTATACCTATTCCCCATTAAGCTAAAAGTTTTAAACATAACACAAATCAACCCATTCATGAGTACATGGGTAGAAATGGCCACCTCTATGATAGATCACCAAGTAAAACAGTTGAACTCTTTCGTAGATGCATATGATGAGTAACATGAACTTACAAGCAATCCTTCTTTAAGGGCAAGAAGCTTTGCAGTTTCGATGGCTTCTTCACTTGAAACCTATTGAAAAATGCATATAAATGTCATTTTAATTAAAAGAATCAATGATGGATGGCATATACCAATCTTCTAATCAAGGGAAAATGATAAACCCACAAAGCTATATTAGCAAGAGAGCTAGAGAGAGAAGAAGAAGAAAGAGAAGAGGAGGTGGGTCATACTTGCACAACTTCATCAACAATATCAACATCTAAAACACCAGGGATAAAGCCAGCACCAATTCCTTGGATCTTATGTGGACCTTAAGCACAATTAATATGACCAGTAAGGCAAAAAATTTTATTAATAACAAATTCAACTGACGCAAGTATATCAGTTCGTTGAACATGATATATCAATCTAGAAGTTGATGGAATTAGAGGATATATGATAGACACACAATAATATTTTGATCGTGGTCTTGGAAGAAATTGAGAGTCGAAGAACATAGGAGCATACATAAAATGATCTAGAAGGGCATCAGTTTTGCTGTCAACCACCATAAGCACATTGAGACAAATGACATTTCTTTATCTGGAACTTTTCTTGATTGTTCAAAACAAATGTGTTATGTCTAAAATTTTTCTTCCAGGATTTTAAATGATAATGTCCATCGCATCCCTTCTTGTCCAGAAACTCTCAGAATTAGATTGTAAGCCTTCCGAGGCAAGGAAACAAATTGTGGAAATAAAATAAAATAGTGCATTGGTGTAGCTTACCAGGCTTTCCTCCAGATAAAATAGGACTTTCAGTAGGCTCAATCCCATAAAGCTGATGGCAAAAAATAAGTATTTTGAATAGAGGTGTTTAGAGAGGAGGAAAAACAACAAACAGAGAGTATTACAGATCTAGAAATGCCAACTGCAGATGGCAATTTTGACCCTTTCTATTTTATTGGTAACAGGTCAAACATGTAAAATTGAAAAATGAGCTACATATGAATAAGGTCAAATGGGTAGAACAAGCCAAAAGTTGCCTCATGTCTATTTCAATGTCCAAATCCGTATTATCGTAAGAATTATATTATTAATTTAGTGATATATACTGTTTTCAGTTATAGTTTGTGCATTTTTTCCCCATGAAATTTAAACCAAATATACAAGAAGTGTTGGCGGGTTGGCCTGACCCAATTCATTTCTGCTCACACATTAAAATTTCCGGCTTTGACCCAGACTTATTTTGATCCATTACTCAATCTGCTCATTTTCCACCTCTAATTGTCAAAGTAGGTCTTAAGAAGTAAACCTTTATGTTAGGGTCTTGCTCTTTAAGATATTTCCCTGCACCTGTAATCGTACCGCCAGTTCCAATGCCGGAAACAAAAGCATCAATTTTCCCCTCCGTACCTTTCCAAATTTCAGGTCCAGTTGTTTCATAATGGATCTAAGAAGTAACAATAAGAAATTAGAGCGATACAACATGACAACAAAAAGTAGTTATGGAAAGGTACCTTTGGATTAGCAGGATTCTCAAACTGCTGAAGAATGTAAGCATTTGGTGTTTTAGCCAATATCTCCTCAGCCTTCTGAACAGCACCTTTCATTCCTTTAGCAGGATCAGTAAGGACCAGCTCAGCACCAAAAGCACGGAGAATAATTCGTCTCTCCAAGCTCATGGATGCAGGCATAGTGATGATGAGCTTGTAACCCTTTGCTGCAGCCATGAAGGCCAGTCCAATGCCGGTGTTACCACTTGTTGGTTCGATAAGGACACTCTTAAGCAATAATACAATAGAAGCATGTTAGATTTAGTTGACTTTGAGATTCACTATGATAAAAGAAGCAATATACAAGATAACAATCATAGCTCTTAACACTAAAAATGGTTAAATAGTAAAAGACTAAAAACAAAAGGCATACATGACAAGTGTTCGTTTAGATAAGAACAAATAATCACAATCCTCATACATTTTCATTTCATAGTGCCTGGGGAATGCAAGTTTGATTCATACAATGTCCTAGGTGTAGGGGAGATTGGCTCCTTAGGGAGTAGTGCCCAGAAGCGAATAGCCTTGCCAAACGACCTACTAGTGGCTAACCTGTAGTTACTTTGCCATTAAAAGTTGGCCGCATAGCAGCTGATCCATCTATGTTGAGTTTGGGCCCGGTTTGTTTCATTTCTTAGGTCCACTTTGTACTCCTGTTTCTGCATTCTAACTTTGTGAGCACAGTTCATGTTTCAAAGCACAAATCTGAAACAAGAAAGCAATTGTCAAACTTCTACTGCTTCAGAAGTCTGGTTTCTCCTGAGAACCATTCGAAGTTTGTTCAGAAGCTTCTGCTTCTGGTCCACCACCTTTTGAAAACTCAGAATTTCATTCAGAAGCTGTTTGTTCAAAAGTTCATTTGCTCATGTGAACCTAGAACTTCTCCTGGACGCGAATCAAGCTATCATCGTTTTACACGAAATCACATTTTGAGGAGTTTCTGAGTGGTTATTACTACAGCAAAGGATTACTTTACTCCAACAACTGGACTCAAGGGTGTCCATTTTTTATGCTTTCAAAAGCTGGTTCACAAACTTGTGTGTGGAATTTTAGTTAAGTTTGAAAATTACTTGGCTTAGGAATGAAGATTAGAATACAACCAAAAGTGGACAGATAAAAGCTCTTTCAGAAATTAGCTTTTGCAGACAGACTGCTAGCATTACCTTCTTTTGTTATTGGTTGAAATTCTTTTACTTGAGAGACAAAGCTTTCTGTTCTAGTTTTGTTTACTTTTGTCAAGAGAATGCTTTGTAATTCACCCTCTATATATTAGGGAAAGCTCTCACTTTGTAGGCAGACTTGTTGAATATGAATTTGAGAGGTATCCTCTTTTTCCTAAATTCTTCATTGTCCTTTATAGACCTTTAATATTGGTGGTGTGAAGTGTTCCCTTTCCAGTTAATCTCAGTGAATTAATTTCCCTTAGAGATTCGTATAGTAGGTTCTTATCCCTTTCCCTTAATCTTGATGGATTGATTTCCTTTAGATATTAGGGTGGTGAGACATTATCTTACTTTCCTAGTCTTGCTAATTCATAGTTGTGGGAGAATTTTTTATATTTTTTTGTTTTTGGGTTCCAGAGGGTGGGCCGGCCTTAGAGCAACTGGTAAGGTTGCTACCTTGTGACCTTGAGGTCATGGGTTTAAACTGTAGAAACAGCATCCTACACAAAGTGTAGGATAAGGCTGTGTACATTAGATCGTATAGCAATCCGACCCCTCCCTAGACCAGTCAAGCACCGGGTAAGCCTTTTTTTTTATTTTTGGCTTCAAGTTTCTATCCAATAAAGCTCATCCTAACCAACCTATGATTTTCACATAAAAATGGAATGATACGGGACATGCAAATCTAGCTTTAGTCTTTCTTGAATGTAAAAATCCTTCATCAATACATTGTGTGTCACCTAAACCATATTCATATAAAGTTTGTTATATGTTTGGTCATAGGTCCTTGAGCATGGTTGAATGCGTTGATGGTTTACAAGGTTGAATGTGTTGGAGTGGTTTACAAGGTTGACTGTGTTGGAGTGGTTTACGGTTTCAACTTTCAACCCTGTAATCCCTCTAGCTTGTTTCCTTTCTATTTCAATATCTTAGAGAGCAATATACTGAGCTTAGATCTTTGCCATCTTTGTACTCATCACATTTCTATGCATGATTAACTAGTGCAATCCGTGGATTGAAAAAATAATTACTCGAAGCCTTTATTCTTTCCCCTTCGATTTCCTATTGTAACTTTATACAAGAATACGTCTAGAGAAGAAACATCAATTTCTAGTGGTACAACTATACTAAATACAACTATTTACTTCATGTGTTAAGACTTTAGAATGTAGAATACGCTTCCTCAATGCATACAAAGGCCATCACCAAATCATCATAGTTAAAGACAATGAAGACAAGACATCACTGTTGGGTTTGTGAAGGCTTTGGGCTTAGGCCCATGTTTAGTTTTCTTGTTCATTAAGTTGTTAACCCTAAGTAGTCTCTATATATATCCATGTCATGTATTTGTAATCTTTGTACTGAGCAAATAAAAAAAACCCTAGTTGCAGCCCGTGGACATAGGTCACACTGACCGAACCACATTAAATCCTTGAGTCGTTTATTTTCTGTTTTCTGCGTGATAATCGTTTGTGCGTGTTTGTGTGTTGGTTCTGCTGCGCCGCTTAATTCCTAACAAGTGGTATCAGAGCTTTGCCTCGTTGTACACATGAAATACACTGAAGAAACGATCGCGAAAGGTTGGTTCACTATCTCGGAATTCTCATTTAAAGTTGTCGTTCGATTGAAGTTCAAAAGAAAAAAGGGGATCCTATATTGTCTAGGTATCGTATTTTGCATAAACACCACCTAGCCACCATAAATCCTTTTTTTTTTGTTTCTGCTAAAGTTTTGTTCACAAAAGTCAACATTAAATGTTTCTTTGTTGTGTGAATAAAAAGAAAGTCACGTAACTATTTGTTTGGTGTTTGTTTCGATCAAGAAGAAAAACAATTAATTTTGTTGGGTTAGAAATTAACAAAGAGAAGATAATCAAGATCAGTAAGTTATTAGGTCTTGTTTATCGTTTTGATCAACAAAAGAAAAAAAGTACCAAGTTAAACTCTTTGAAGCCTCCGATTAGGGTTTGGTGAAAAACTTTCGGATTCGTCGGGTAAGGTTAGGGTTTTGTGTTTTTAAGTTTCAATTTGTTTTTGACTGGTTATTATCAACTGTTTGGGGAACCGTGTTTTTTGAAATAAAAGTACGTTCGGGTTTAGATTTGTCTACAAGGTTTATTGTAGGAGCAAATTGGTTAATTGACAGTGTTCAGTAGAACAGTCGTTAAGTTCAGGCTCGTGCCATTGCTGTGTCTGTTCACTGTTTTGATTTGCTTCTTGCTTGCTATTTGAGATGGCTGAAGACGGGAAGGTTATGATCGAGAAATTTAACGGTTGTAATTTTTAGTTGGTGGAAAATGCAAATAGAAGCATTGTTATGTCAAAAGGACTTGGATATGGTACAAGAAGAAAAATCTGAGGAAATAAAACAAGCTGATTGGGAATCAAAGGACAAGAAGGCTCGTGCGGTTATTACATTGGCTTTGATGAAAAATGTTGCTTTTAACATCATTAAGGAAACCACGGCTCGTGGTATGATAACTGCTTTGTCAAATATGTATGAGAAACCGTCTGCGGCGAATAAAGTGTTCTTGATTCGGGAGCTGGTGAACACAAGGATGAAAGAAGGAAGCTCAGTGATTGCTCTCATTAACAATCTAAATTCAATTTTAACAATACTTGTATCTGTTGGAATTAAGTTTGATGCTGAAGTTCAGGCTCTACTGCTGTTTTCGTCCCTGCCTGATAATTGGTCTGGAACGGTGACTGCAATTTCAAGTTCTGTGGGGACGGTTTCACTCTTAATGGTATTCGAGATCTAATTATGGGTGAAGAAGTCAGAAGAAGGAACTCGGGTAAATCATCTAATAGTGAACTACTAAATGTTGGCAGGGGTCGGGATAATAACAGGAACAGTGAGAGTCGGGGAAGGAGTTCATCTAAACCTAGGAAGAATGTGAAGTGCTGGAGCTGCAATGAGGTGGGACATGTTAAGAGTCAGTGTCCAAATAAAAAGAATTAAACACTGCTGCTGGGGATGTTTCTGATGATGATGCATTGATACTCGGTGTGGAAAACAGTGTGGACTCTTGGGTCATGGATTCAGGGGCTTCGTTTCACGCCATGGACAACGGGGAAACGATGGTGAATCTGAAACATGGTGATTTTGGAAAGGTATGATTAGCCAATGACGAGACACTTGAGGTAACGGGCATGGGTGATATTGATCTGGTTACTTCACTACTACGTGGAACCTAAAGAACGTTAGGGTGATTTCGGGGCTTAAGAAGAAACTGATTTCAGTTGGTCAGTTGGATGAACAACGACTGTAAGTGAGGTTTGGTGATGGTAAATGGAGGGTGATCAATGGTAATCTGGTTATTGCTCGTGGTATGAAGCGTGGGTCATTGTATATGGTTGAGGTACCTGCTGAGGGATGTATGACCGTCCCGGTTAAGCACGACAAAATCCGGTTCGTTAAATCTGGTGCTAAGGGAGTTCATTTTGCAAACGTGAAGTCTGGAGCAAGGATGTTAGGTGAACGAGTTTGAAAGTCTAAACCATTCAGGGGATTCGATGATAGTGGGAGCACGGGACGTGTTCCGGGTACAGTTACAAAGAACCGTTGGGTTTTAAAGACTACAACTGAAAAATTCTCTCCTGGTGATTGTTTGCTGAATTTGGAGAGTGATGGTGATCCTCGGTGTATCTTTGAATGTGGTGGAATGTCCAAACCGGTTAAAATAGAGGATGAGTCGTTGGCGGGACTAGCCACGACCGAGTTGGAGCTCGGGGGAGCTTCAACTGGCCCTTCTGGTACTTGATGATGAGGGGCTGCTGCAACTAGGAGATGTGATGAAGTCTTAGCTTGTTTTTTGGGAACTAGAGGCTTGAAAGACTTGTTTGAAGATTACTGAAGTTACTAGACGACTGGGTTGCTTTGTCCTTGAATGGCGGGCTAGAATTTATCGCAAAGCCTTCAAGTGGGAGATTGTTGGATTTGTGAAGGCTTTGGGCTTGGGCCCATGTTTAGTTTTCTTTTCATTAAGTTGTTAATCCTAATTAGTATCCATGTCATGTATTTGTAATCTTTATACCGAGCAAATAAAGAAAACCCTAGTTGCAACCGGTGAACTTAGGTCACACCAACCGAACCACGTTAATCCTTGTGTCGTTTATTTTCAGTTTTCTGCGTGATAATCGTTTGTGCGTGTTTGTGTGTTGGTTCCGCTGCGCCGCTTGATTCCTAACAATCACTTCACATTGGCCAATGAATGTTTTGTCATAAGAATTTGTCCTTCATTCTCAACGATGATGGAGAAGGCCGCAGAGATTCTTGGAGAAGAATGTGTAATAACTAAACCAAAAAAGAAAACAAAATTTATTGATGGCAATGGTACACATGTAGCAATAGCTCAAGCAGTCACTTCATTCATTCATGCCCCATCACTTCCCAAGGCTCCATGAAATCCTACCATCCTTTAAATTGACACTATGCCAGTCTATAGGGTGGACACATCAAAATGACACGTGGGAACTGTTGGATTATGTACGGGTTCGGTTACGTCACGTTGCCAACCGAGCTATAACACGTAAGAGTTACACATTGGGCAACGAATATTAAGTCCACTTATTTTATTTAACTGGCGTTTACGAACTATATCGGGTTTTAAATGATTTATAATAGTTATAAATTATTTATAGACGTTTAAGCGTTAAACGTCATTGTTTCGGATCTCGGTTATTACGTGGGTTAATATTGATCTAACCGAGCCTGGGGCCCGCGAGTAGATTAATATTAATTAAAAGTTTAATTAGGTTTAAAAACCTAATTATATATATATATATATATATATATATATATATATATATATATATATATATATAACATGGGATCACCGAAAGAAAAAGATAGAGGAACAAAAGGCGGCGGCGCGATTGGTTTTTTTGGTCAAAGAAGACGGCTGCCACTTTTCTTTGGAAGGAAGAATCCATCGAATGCCTCTTTTCTTTTGAAGAAAACCATCTAAAGACTTTTCTTTTAGAAGAAAACCATCGAAAGACTTTTCTTTTAAAAGAATCCATCGAAAGCAACATTGAACAATTGTTTTTCGATTGTTTTGTGTTCTCGTTCGGTTCGTTCAATCTAGCATCTAATCGTTGACCCTAGGTGTCTCAAACGGTTAACTATTAACCAAGGTATATTATATCTCATCGGTAAGTTAATAACATTCTGTATTTGCATTGTTTGTAGCTCAGATCCTGTCGGGTTCAACTTTTGGTATTTTCTTTATTACTCCGCTGCGTTATATATTATTAATATGATTAATAATTACTTCAAAATGGTTTTGATAAAATAAACCTTACTAAGATACTACTGAACCCAACAGTGGTATCAGAGCCAGGCTTACAACATGCAAATCGGATCCGGTCTGTTAACCGGTTATAGATCACAAATTTTAAAATTATTTAAAGTTTTTGATTTTTATTATTTAGGGCAATTATATATTTTTGGTTACATATTTATTAACCAAAAGATTGCCCGTTTTATTTTGATTGTGTTTGGCTAGACCCTGTGGTTGAATGGTTGTGATGTGATTTGTTTCTGTTAAAGTTTTTGATTTTATGGTTTTGGCCCATTTGATGGCTCAAAGTTGTAATAGATTAGGGTTTTCTTTTATTTTGTATTTATTTTGTAAATATTATAATACTTGAAGACCTGAAGCCAAACTGGAGACAAGACGAATGAAGGAGTCAGTGGGAGCCCTTCGACAACTAGATGCACTTATGTCCATCCATGTGATTGTTTTGTGTTTTGACCCCGTGACCTGGTTTGATCTTGCTAATTGGCTCAAGCGAGATCAAACAATCATAGCCATTAGATTTACATATTACTTTGCTATTATGGTTGCTTTATTTTATAATTGTTATAACATCCAACCTAATATCAAACTAATTAAAAATATTTTTTTACAATCAAAATAAATAACAAGTTTTAAACTTATTTTTACAACTTGTTAAAAATAAAACAAATTGTTTGTTTCAAAAAGGATAACCGGATAAGTGTTTTCAAATTTAATATTAGTTTAAATTTCAAAACTTAAAACTTAATAATTTAAAATTATCAACTTAAAATCGGTTATCTATCTCGCGACAAACCTAGTTTTAATAGGGTATTAAAATTTGGTGTCCCGAGAGACGAAAGGGTTCTTCATTTGTTATCACGAATTGAATATTGTAAAACTGGCTTTTACAACGCACGTATGACTTAATTATACGTTGTGTTTGACCCTATTTAGTAAACACTAAAATTGGATCCCATAGATAAAATTAGTAGTCTATGCCACCCTATTATAAGGAAAACTTGGAATATTGAGCGAAACATCAGTGTTTGGAGCCACGGCACCGCACTTGATGTGTAGTTTATTCTTCCAAGGTGCAAGGGTTTCGTTGACACATCCGGCCCTTCCACACGTACCTAATTTTAGGACGACTATTACTTTTCTCTCTTGTTACGTGCCACAGCTGTCTAGAGAGAAAAGTGGGCATAGATGAGGCTAAACGTATCAATGCATTGACAAACGTTGTCGTTGCGGCCTCATACCCAAGAGTTGTGCAATTTTCGCAATTGATAAGCGTTGTCAGTCTACCTAGTCACTTACTAATGTTGCGTGCCCCAGCGGCCTTTAGTAACTAACCAAGCCAGATTCTCATTCCTTATTTAAAATTACTATAAATGGGTCGTCAATTAAAATAAGGAAATAATACATCGAAAATACTAATTGATTTATTTTTGCTTATTTAAACAGATGTCTTCAGAAACCAACAACTCCTTCATGCTCAAGTCTATCCTTGAGAAAGAGAAACTTGACAACACCAACTTTCTCGCATGGCACCGCAATCTGAGAATTGTTCTCAAAATGGCGAAAAAGCTTTATGTTTTAGATAGCGCTGTTCCCAACGAGCCTGAAAACAATACGGCCGCTGCCCGTAAAACTTGGGAAAAATTTAAGGAGGATGCTGATGAGGTAGCCTGCCTTATGCTAGCCACCATGTCTCCTGATCTCCAGAAGAACATAGAGGACATGGCTGCATTTGACATGATTGAGCAACTTAAGGGCATGTTTCAGAAACAGGCCTGACAAGAGCGCTATGATACCATGAAGCAGCTTATATCCTACAAAATGCAAGAAGGCTCGCCTGTTAGTGCCCATGTGCTTAAAATGAAAGGGTACATCGACCAAATGGCCAAACTTGGTTATCCTATGCAGGATGAAATGGCAGCAGACTTCATCTTGAACTCCCTGCCTAGTTCTTACGACCAGTTTGTAATGAACTTTAATATGAATGCATGGGTTAAGAGTGTAGCTGAACTACACGGTATGCTCAAAACTGCTGAGCAAAACATACCAGGGAAAGCCAGTCAAATGTTGATGGTTCGATCTACTGGTGTTAGGAAGCCAAACCCCAAGAAGAAAGCTTATAACAATAAGGAAAAAGGTAAAGTTGTTGCTGCCAAGTCTGCCACCAACAACAAACAGCTGGCTAAAAACAAAGCAGTACCCCCTCCTGAGGAGCGACATTGTTTTGAATGCAATAAGATGGGGCACTGGAGACGTAACTGTCCTGCCTATCTAGCCAAGCTGAAGGCGAAGAAGGCCAATGGTGAAGGCTCTTCTTCAGGTATTCTAATTTATGTTATTGAACTTTTCACTGTTTCCAGCAACACGTGGGTATTTGATACCGGATGTGGTTACCATATTATTAATGTCTTGCAGGAGCCTGAAAAGTGGAAGAAACTGAAACAAGGCGACATGAAGCTCATCGTTGGTGATGGGTAAAGAGTACCGGTTCTTGCAACCGGAACATATTATCTTTCTTGTCCATCTGGCCTTGTAATTACTTTAGATAATTGTTTGTTTGCTCCTGGTTTAACCAGAAACATTATTTCAGTTTCTTTATTGTTTGAACAAGGATTCAAGTACGTTTTTAATGATGCTTTTATCTCTGCCTACTTGAATGATGTCTTTTATTTTGAGGCTAAACCTCGAAGTGGTATTTATGAGATTGATATTCAAACAAACAATAACATATATAATCTTACTAAACGTATAAAATCTGGAATTAACAATACGTTTCTATGGCATTGTAGACTTGGCCACATAAGCAAGACTCGTGTGAAAAGGCTTCTGAAGGGATTCTTGAATCCACAGGACATGAATCTTTTGATGAATGTGAATCTTGCTTAGCTGGCAAACTCACAAAGGATCCTTTCACCCATATTGGTGAACGGGCCAAGGATCTGTTAGCACTTATACATTCTGATGTATGTGGTCCTTTCAGAACCATGTCTAGAAATCACGAAAGATACTTCGTTACGTTTATTGACGATTATAGTCGATACGCCTATGTCTACCTTATGAAGCATAGACATGAAACCTTTGAAAAGTTCAAAGAGTTTCAGAACGAAGTAGAAAACCAACTTGGTAAGACTATCAAGGTACTTCGATCAGATCGAGGTGGAGAATACCTAAGCCAAGAGTTCACTAATCATCTAAAGGAACGTGGAATTGTTTCACAGTTCACTCCACCCGGCACACCCCAACTTAATAGCGTGAGTGAGAGGAGAAATCGAACCCTACTTAATATGGTTCGATCGATGATGCGTAGAACTAACTTACCTCACTCCTTTTGGAGTTATGCTCTTATGATCGCCGCCCGCCTTGTCAATCTGGCACCGACTAAGAAGGTAGACAAAATGCCATATGAGATATGGCACGGGTCTAAACCTAATTTGTCTTACCTTAAAGTATGGGGATGTGATGCTTATGTCACCAGCGAGTCTGATGACAAGCTAGATCCTCGAGGCGAAAAAGTTATTTTCGTCAGGTACTATAACATAAGCGGATATTACTTTTACCATCCTCATGCAAATATGATTTCCATCAAAAGGAAGGCACATTTCCTCGAGAAAGAGTTTCTTGATCGAGAAACTGGAAGCAATATTGTGGATCTTGAAGAAATTCGAGAACCACAAACAAATGCTGATGTAGTCAGTGCGTCTGAACAACAAGAAATTATTGTTGATTCAGACATAAACGCAAGCGTTCGCAGAAGTAGCAGAACTCGCAAAGAACCTGATAGATATCTTTGGAATCTAGAGGGTCCTGAGGTTTTGGTAGTAGCTGATTCTGGTGATGAACCTACTAACTACAAATCTGCTATCTCAGATCCGGAATCTGTGAAATGGCTAGTTGCCATGAACGCCGAGATGCAATCCATGCGAGACAATCAAGTCTGGGACTTGGTTGAGCTACCCCCCGGTTCACGGGCAGTAGGGAGCAAGTGGCTTTTCAAGAGAAAAACCGACATGCATGGAAATGTACACACCTATAAAGCTCGACTTGTTGCAAAAGGTTTCACTCAAACTCAAGGTGTTGACTACGATGAAACTTTCTCACCCGTTGCTATGATCAAATCAATCAGGATATTGCTTGCCATAGCAGCGTACTATGATTACGAGATATGGCAAATGGATGTCAAAACCGCTTTTCTAAATGGACATCTCTCTGAAGATGTTTATATGGTTCTGATGGTTTTGTCGATCCACAATACACAATATCCAAATAAGGTGTGCAAACTGAATAAGTCTATTTATGGACTTAAACAGACATCTCGTAGCTGGAATCTTCATTTTGATCAGAGAATCGTGCAATTCGGTTTTGTCAAAAGTGAAGATGAGCCTTGTGTTTATAGGAAGACTAGTGGGAGCACTATATCATTCCTCATATTGTATGTGGATGATATACTGATCATTGGAAACAATATCCCAATGCTTAACAAAGTTAAAAATTGGTTGGGAGCTTGTTTCACAATGAAAGATCTTAGAGAAGCTGCTTACATTCTAGGAATCAAGATCTATTGGGATAGATCTAAGCGGCTTCTAGGGCTTAGTCAAAGCACATACATAGACAAAATGATGACACGCTTTAAGATGGAAAACTCCAAGAAAGGAGGTGTTCCGATGACTAAAGGTACCGTGTTAAACAAATCTCAATCTCCTTCAACGGACATTGATATTAAGCGAATGGAAAAGGTTCCATATGCTTCAGCGATTGGTTCCATCATGTATGCTATGTTGTGCACTAGACCTGACGTCTCGTATGCTTTAAGCATTACTAGCCGTTATCAGCAGAACCCTGGCTTTGCCCATTGGACTGCAGTTAAAAACATTCTTAAGTACTTGAAAAGGGCTAAAGACATGTTTTTAATATTTGGAGTTGAAGAACAGCTCACTGTAAGATGTTACACTGATGCTAGTTTTCAAACTGACCGAGATGACTCTCGCTCACAATCTGGTTTTGTATTCACACTCAATGGTGGAGCTATCTCTTGGAAAAGTTCCAAGCAAAGTGCGGTGGCAGATTCCACCACTGAATCTGAATATATTGCAACATCGGATGCTGCAAAGGAAGCTGCTTGGATGAAGAAGTTCATAGCCGATCTCGATGTGGTTCCAAGTATTCAGCACCCGATCGAGATATTCTGTGATAACACAGGTGCCATTGCTCAAGCCAAAGAGCCCAGATCTCATCACAGGGCCAAGCATATTCAGAGGAAGTTTCACTATATATGGGACATAGTGAAACAGGGAGACATCGTGATAAGCAAAATAGACACAGATCAAAACCTAGCAGACCCGTTTACTAAGCCCATGACTCAGGACAAGCATGATCAGCATAGGGATGCGATCGGGCTTAGATTAGCTAGTGATATGTTTTGATTTAGTATTTGGATGTACGAACTTTTAACAGTTATACCTTTTAATTCGTTTTCATTTACTAATTTAAGTGCAATTATGAATCTTATAACTGCGTTCTATTTTAGACTCAAGGAGTTGACTTCTAAATTCACAGACCTCATTATGAATGACGTTGGATGTAACTCGACACAAACCATCTTTATTATAAGATGCTTTGATACTGGTATACTCATTTAGTATCCTCTGACCTGAGATGCATTCTAGAACTTCCGCTTACCGAGGGTTATTCTTTGATCACTGTCAACCGCTGTCGCGTAACTGCCAGTCATAAAGGCTTTGGTTGGGAATAATTCTGAAGTTCAGTGGGAGTTGTATGTAGTCAATAAGGGATTCTGTACTCTTACATTATATGTAACAGTTAGACATCGTGGCGCCCTCGTTGATTCAAACTGGTGAAGTGTGAGGCCTAACCCAAAGTGACTGTGTGTTTGATTGGACCATTTTGAATCTGGATCGAGAACAATAATGATTGAGCTCCATTTGAGAATTAATCTCAATGACTCAATTGATGTCTTTTACAGAAAGGATAAATGACTACGATTAATATAAGTATATTGTCTTGTTGTAGTAAAATGTTACTAGATCAAGATGTTTTGGTTAATAACTTTAAAGTGTCATACCTTGTTGGGGGCAACCATGTGCAGCTAGAGCGCCACTGACTGTCTACGTGGAATTTAACCGAATGCCGTCCAAGCGGGAGCTTGTTGGATTATATACGGGTTCGGTTACGTCACGTTGCCAACCGAGCTATAACCCGTAAGAGTTACACCTTGGGCAACGAATATTAAGTCCACTTATTTTATTTAACTGGCGTTTACGAACTATATCGGGTTTTAAATGATTTATAATAGTTATAAATTATTTATAGACGTTTAAGCGTTAAACGTCATTGTTTCGGATCTCGGTTATTACGTGGGTTAATATTGATCTAACCGAGCCTGGGCCCCGCGAGTAGATTAATATTAATCAAAAGTTTAATTAGGTTTAAAAACCTAATTATATATATATATATATATATAACATGGGATCACCGAAAGAAAAAGATAAAGGAACAAAAGGCGGCGACGCGATTGGTTTTTTTTGGTCAAAGAAGACGGCTGCCACTTTTCTTTGGAAGGAAGAATCCATCAAATGCCTCTTTTCTTTTGAAGAAAACCATCGAAAGACTTTTCTTTTAGAAGAAAACCATCGAAAGACTTTTCTTTGAAAAGAATCCATCGAAATCAACATTGAACAATTGTTTTTCGATTGTTTTGTGTTCCCGTTCGGTTCGTTCAATCTAGCATCTAATCGTTGACCCTTGGTGTCTCAAACGGTTAACTATTAACCAAGGTATATTATATCTCATCGGTAGGTTAATAACATTCTGTATTTGCATTGTTTGTAACCCAGATCCTGTCGGGTTCAACTTTTGGTATTTTCTTTATTACTCCGTTGCGTTATATATTATTAATATGATTAATAATTACTTCAAAATGGTTTTGATAAAATAAACCTTACCAAGATACCACTGAACCCAACAGGAACAACTCATATATTCAAATATTAAAAGTGTCACGTGAAATGATCAAATACTTTCACCATAAACAAGTATATTTGCTAAGTCTAATACAACAAAGTTAAAAATTAAACTAGACTAGATTAGGGGACTTAATGATGTACTCACATCCAAGGCATAAACCTCATAACTAATATTACTTTGAAGGCCCAAGAGAGGCTAGGCCCACAAAAGACTAGTGTCGTGAACGGCTTAGAACCATGATATACTGCCTACCACTTGAACCTCTCTTTTTATCTTAGTTAAACTCAACCAACGCTAGCTTACTATACGAATTCCACTTCTCTTCAGGATGAATCATTTAGACTCAAAGTCCTAGAGCGTGTGTGTCCTATCTACAAAATGTTCTTCTTGAACAAGCATTCTTTCCTAGCGATATGTTTCTGCATCAGGACACAAGCCTAATGTGAAGATAAGGTATCTCATCCTGAGAATTCAATCTTGTGCTCCAAGTAGCAAAGAACGAACCAACAAGCACATATAAGTGGGAATATCTTATGAGGGAGACCTTAAAGTGACGCGGTTACTACACTCGTCATGGTAATTCTATTATTGCATTCCTATCGGTCGATCTCAAATGGTTATAGATGTTGCAATATGATTGGGCTTCATTAAACCTCATAAACATGCTTCTGGGTCTCTGTAGAGGTAAAATGTCACAATCCCACATGGGCATATAATTGTCTTATAGCAACATGTTCTTCATTCAGGTAAGCATCACAATGCACATGCTAGCACATAATTGGCTCATAGCAACATGCTCCTCATCCTTGCAAATATAGGTATTAAACGTTCCTATCTTCTAGAAGACCGGGAGTGCCAATATAAGGAAGTAGTAGTCGTCCCAAAGGGGCATTCCGAAAATTCCACTTCTTTAACACTTGATAATATTCACCCATTAACGGTTAACTTGAGAGTTTGAGTGGTTTACAGAACCCTATAAGCCTGTTAATTCCCTTTATTTCTAATTCAAGGTCTAAGATATAATTTTGTTGAATTAATCTTTGACCAGGTCAACCATCGCACTTAATACATATCTATATCCATAAATGATCAAGATTTAACAAAATAATGTCATGAAATGGAATTCTCATTAGTTTACATAATCTACAATTTAGTTGTGTTAGATATATCATCATTTGACTTATAATGCGCAACGATCTTCAAGAATATGTAGATGATGCTAACAAACCTGTCCAGGCGTTATGAGCCCCTTTGCCTCTGCATCTGAGATCATGCTATAACCAATCCTGCATGCCAAAAGTAAAGACAGCCATAATTAAATCAAACCCATACACTAGTAATCATACCACACTTCTTAACACATATCACCCCATAAATGCAACAAAAGGATTCTATATTTTAACTTTAGGTCAAGTACTAAAAAGCAAGCATCTATTTTACACAACTCTAGTTATTATTCAATACAGTGGATCCTAACATCCACGGATTCAATATAAAATGCATAAGCAATTCAAAAAGTAATCAATCCGTAGGAACCTGACAAGCAGTAGATATTAAATATTCAAACAAAGAAACCCACCCATAGCGAAAGTGTTACGAAATTAATAAACAATCCTCAAGTAAACACACCTGTCTTTAACACTGGAGCAAGGTTCCATCATTTCCAGTTTGGCTGCAATTCGACCAACACAACCATCCACAACATTGTTGAGATAAACCAATGGAGTGTTACCAATCAACTGCAGGTATAAACAAAGATTTAGGCATTTTTTAATTCAAAACAAAATGATATCATACAATCCACAAACTTACTTCAGTAACATCCTTAGCGATCGAACTCTTCCCTTCCGCCATACTTTCAGAACAGTAACTGGAAATCAAAGATAATCAAACACTTATAAGCTATAGATCATCAATATTAAACGACAATCTATGTGCTGGACTGCTAATCAACAAGATGCACCAAAAAAGACATTTGAATAATCACAATTCCATATGTACGGACAATAGACATGATACAAAACTGCAATTTTTATATCATTTTTTACGGATAAAGATCGTCAAAAACTAAAATTTCATTTGAAATCAAATGTCGATTAGCGAAATTAACGATGAGAAAGATACCTTCGTGTACAGTGATTACGAGAACAAGGAGATGATGAAATGTGGTTTGGTGAGGTGATCTTTGATAGAGTCAAAACTCGTAAGAACCAGGTGACTAAGAACAGTCCAGACAAAGAAGCAAGTTAGAAAAGTGGTCCCTAGACTATTCTAGGAAATGAAGTTTAGTCCTTTTGTAAAAAATATATTTGAAAACCACCTATTTTGTGAATCCGGCCTTAGATCAAGGAAACATACATATGCGAGCTGCAAACCTTTATTGACTTCATAACCACCCATTTTGAGTCTAGGCTTAGGTCATCAAAACAACCATTGTAACATTTAAAAGTCATGGAATATTGAGTTTTCATAAAGAGCAGTAGCTTATAAGTTGTTAATGCACCCACAATGGTATTAGTTGTCAATACATATAAAATTATTATATTTCTATTATTTTAATATTATAACTATTTTTATTCATTTTTTATTAGAGAAGTTTTTATAGTTATTATACTTAGAAAGTGTCGTGAATAGTAGTGGCTTACTTGTTGATACGCACAATAATACAAGTTGTTAACGTATAAATAACTATAAACTCAAAGGCGCCACATAGGTTATTTTTTTATTTAAATACTATAACTATTTTCATTCATATTTTATTTTTTTATGACTTTTAAAATATAATATGATAAATTTTTGATTATTCACAGGGACTTGCTTATATATTAATATACGGTTTGATTTAAACTGTTTTCATAATGAGTTTGCGTGAAAATGTACAAGTCATCGAAGCACGAATATACAAGCATTCTAACACCTATGTCTCTATCAACATCTATTTCTCTTCATTTTTCCAAAACCCGCAACTCAATAAATGACCTAAAGATGTGACGTTTCTACGGCTGTCATCACGAACTTGTTATGTGTGATATTAGATATTCTAATTTGTTAAACAACGAGGCTAGTAGTCTAGTGGTATTTTTATGTTCCTTGTATTTAAGAAAAACTAGGTTTGGGACTCGCAGGATGGCCAATAACCTTTTTTTATGAACTTTTAGAGATATTAAGGTTTTGATGTCTTATGTTTGTCCTCGGAATGAGCATATGTGAATCAAAGAACAATTAAATCACAAAAATTGACATTAGCAGGTCACAGTTGGCTAGTTTTTGAAACGTTTTAATAAAATGAATGGCTCACTAATGGTATGTATGGCTATGGTTTTGACAATAGAGTTTCTAGTTGGTACTAGAGGGTATTTAGTCTGTACCTAAGGGTTGATGGTTTGTACTAGGCCATTTCGGTTCAGATAAGACCTTTTGGTTTCATACTCGATGTTATGGTTTTAGCCAAACATGCTAGCCCTGAACCATATACTTCTTTTTGTGACTAAATACACTCTTAAAACACTGAAATAGTAGGTCTGGTAAGTAATCTGTGTGTTCATTTTTATTAATTAGTTGCAAGACATTCAAATTTTGACTCGGTAGTTGATCTAGAGGGTCTCTGGTGTTTCATTAAACCCTTTGGTTGCTGATAGGCTCATCGATTTTACCCCAACCCGATTAATTCGAACTGATCTGACTTAACCAGAACCAATTAAACCCATATCTGAATAACTTGTAACCGACTAAAACCGAGTGTTATTCAAGTTGGGTTTCGATTATTTTTCAAATATCAAAAACCCGAATAACTAATCCAATTAATCTGAATAAACCGATTGTTATAATGGAAAATAATAATTTGTACTTAATATTGATCATCTTAGAAAATAAAACATAATTAAGAAATAAAAAGAAAAGGGCACGCAATTTTGATTATAATTTTATATTCATTACATGTATTTGTTTGAAACTAAATCCGATATAATTCCCGTTATTGTAATCATTGGATGAAAGAATATCTTCATTCAAGTTTTTTTTAAATGCTAATGTTATTCCTACTTGAAACCGGACCCAATTGCACCTAAAACTGATTAACCCGAACTTGACCTACTAGAATGTTATTTGGTTTGTTTATTAGATAAATTTACACACATAAAAAAACTGATTAAACCAAACTGATCTACATAAGACCCGATTAAATAAGCACGAACAACACTCCTAGTTGTTTACTAGATAGTTTTGTTTGTACCAAAACAATCTAGTTTCGTATCTCATAAGCTAGTTTGTAATAAGACGAGCTTGAGCTTTAGAAATAAAACAACAAGCGAGTTGTGCGCGACCTTCAGTTTTTCTAAAGTCAAAACGAGATAAGCTCGAGCCTAAGCGAGCTCGGGCTCGACTCAGCTCGTTTACACCCCTGCATCTCAGAGTTTTATCTGATGTTTAAACTACTAAGAGGAACACACCAAGCTCTAGTAAACCTGGTTAAGTGCTAATGATCGAGGATGATGGAGATAGGAAACCTAATACCAAGGGAAAGGACAAAAAGAGCGTAAAAAGCAAGGGCAAGGGCAAGGAAGTTACCACAAAAAATTTCTCTAAAAGATGACAAATTCTTTCATTATGATAAAGCCGAGCATTAGAAGAGGATCTATTAAAAAAACTTGGCTGAGTTGAAACAAAAATATGTTCTGAAAGAGGAACCTTAGGTTATATTTGTTATTAAAATCTTCTCATTCTTTAGAAAATCTTGGTTGTGGTTCTCATATTTGTAATGATTTATAGGGACTAAGGAAGTTTAGGAAGTTGAAACAAGGTGATCTAGAACCTATGTTGGCAACGGACAAAAGGTTGTAGTGAAGGAAATAGGATAATATGTTATTTTACTTCCTATAGCTTAGAATTAGTTTTAAACAATGCTTTCTACATACCTAGTTTGACTACAAATATTGTTTTAGTTTCTAGTTTACTAGTACAAGGATTTTAATATTGATGAGTGTGTTCTTTTATGCAAAACCACATAATAGAATCTATGAGATAAATTTCATAACAATAGCACTATACACAACATCTCTAACAAACATATGAAATTGAATTATAATGATACATATGTATGGCTTTGTCTACTTGGACATATAAAAAAAATCACATGAATAAACTCCAGACCGCACGGATTTTAAATTCCACGAGTTAAGAATCTTTTGGTGAATTTAAATCATGTTTGAGTGGAAAGTTGATCAAAGATCCTTTCATCGGTGTCGATCAAAGGGATAAGGATATATTAGGACTAGTAGATAATAATGTACTTGGTCCATTTAGAACAATGGCCATAAATGGAGAGAGGTCCTTCGTTACATTTATTGATGATTTTAGTAGATATGGTTATGTTTATCTTATGAAGCATTGTAACACCTAGAAATTTCAGAAAAAGAAAAGAAAAGAAAAGTAAGGGAGCAAACAAGAAGTTATTTTAAAAGCAAGGGGTTAAAAGCATGCAAGGGCCAAACCTACCCATAATAGGGTCTAAAAAAAGAAAGGCTGCCCATACTTTCTCTCCCAAACACTCAACTTTCGGTTAGAGTGAGAGAAGAAGCTACCATCTGGTTCTAGAGTGAGAAAGTGGAAGAAATCTTTAGAAGGTAAGATTTTAAGGCGTTTTCTTCACAGTTTCATTCGGGTTCATGTTACTAGATCGAGTTCCATGTGTTTAGTGCTCATTTTCATGTGTTTTAGGTGCTAAAACTCCAAGTTGGCTCTTGGGTCTGAGGAGTTTTGCTTGAAAGCTGTTAAGGTGAGTTCTAGATCCCTTCTTTTACTCGTTTTCTACTTGTTTAGGGCTGTTATGCGTACTAAAAAGAAGGTTTCTAAACCAAACTATGATTTTCAAGAAAAGCATGGCTGTTTATGAAGATGTAAGTTTTAAAAGGATTTTCATGTTGTTGTATGGTTGGTTATGGTGTTCTAAGTGCATAACTGATAGATCTAAGCTAAGAATATGATTCAAATGATGTATGGGATTAGAAACTACGTAAGTTGGATTGCAGGTGGTTCATGTTGTCCGCTGTGGACATACTCTGTCCGCTGTGGACTTTGCATGTCCGCTGTGGACACTTAGAGAATATTGCATGTTGTCCGTTGTGGACATAAACTGTCCGCTGTGGACTTTGCATGTCCGCTGTGGACACTTAGAGAATTTTGCATGTTGTTCGCTGTGGACATAAACTGTCCGCTGTGGACTTTGCATGTCCCCTGTGGACACTTAGAGAATTTTGCATGTTGTCCACTATGGACATAATCTGTCCGCTGTGGACTTTGCATGTCCGCTGTGGACTTTGCATGTCCGCTGTGGACTTTGCATGTCCGCTGTAGACACTTGGAGAATTTTGCATATTGTCCGCTGTGGACTTTGCATGTCCGCTGTGGACTTTGCATGTCCGCTGTGGACACTTAGAGAATTTTGCATATTGTCCACTGTGGACTTGGCTGTCCGCTGTGGACTTTGCATATCTGCTGTGGACATTGTATGTCCGCTGTGGACTTTGCATGTCCACTGTGGACACTTGGAGATTTTATGCCATCTGCTGTGGAGTTTAGACTGTCCGTTATGGACATTTAGAATGTTTTAAGTCATGCGCTGCGGATCTTAGTCATGCGCCGTGGACACTTAGAATTATTCTGAAAATTTGGGAATAGAATTTAAGTGTTGTGTACTTATGTTCTATGGAGGTTTATGCTTGTTGATGTTGTATGCTTGTGGGCTGTTGTTATGTCGATTAAGTTCCATATTATGTATTATGATATGACTTTACGTGGTATGATTTAAGAACGTACGTAAAGTATGATGTAATGAAAGTGGAAGATAACGAATGACGAAAATGGGAGTAAGGAATGATGGGATCCTTGTCGCTTACCCCAGTAATGTATCTGCTTCGTGCATAATGTAAGTGCTTTGTGCATAATGAATCTGCTTCGTGCATAATGTATCTGCTTCGTGCATAATGATTAGAGGTTTGTTTACAAGCCCCGATAAAGTACCAGCTTCATGCACAATGTTGGGGTTGAGCATATGGCAGGATCCATAAAGAAAATGAAAGATTTTAATGAAAGAAAGTATGAAAACGAACGATTAAGAAAGATGATGAAAGATAATGATGATATTACCTTGATGTATGTATGATGTGTGACCACGTATGAAAGTAAAGGAAATGTTTTAATGTAATGTAAAGTATTTTATTATAAAACTAGAACTCACTCAGCGTCGCTACTTTTGTATGCATAATAGTTGGCAGGTAATCGATGATGCTGAGGAGGTGCAGGCATGGATGCATAAGCTACTAGGGATGATTCGAGTCTGGCATCCATATTTTGAGAATGTTATTATATTAATATGATTTTTGGGATGTAAATGAAATGATATGACAATTTGACATGCTTTTTAATTATTAATGAAAAGTTATATTTTCGCTGCAAAATGATGAGTTTTATATATTTTATGCGATGATTGACCAACTGTAAGCGTCCCAGGAATGGGACCTTACAAGTATAAACATAAAAGCATTTGAAATGTTCAAACAATACAAAATGAGGTGCGAAATCAGCTAGGCAGCACTATTAAGATACTTCGATCAGATTGAGGTGGAAAACATCTTAGTCAACAGTTTGACAAACATCTTAGAACTTTGGACAAAGTAGATTGCCGTGGCGATAATGTCTTTTTTGTCAGATACCTAAAAACAATGTGTTATTCTTTCTACAATTTTGATAAAAACTGGTTTTTCACAAAATGCAGTGCTATCTTCCTGAAGAAGGAATCTCTTGCACAAAGGTTGAAGAAAATTATGTGGATTTATAGGAAATCTTGGAAATACTTGTAATCGAATCACGGGTTGAAATCATTGATCAACAAAGAGGTGTAGAACTTGAACATGAGAAGATTTAGAAATCGGCTGATATTCCTAGCGTTTGTAGAAGTATTGGAGATCGACATGAACCACATAGATATATCAGAATTCATGAGAATGTAGACATCTTGACGGTAGATTAGGGTGAACCTACTAACTACCAATTTGTAATTCTAGATTCTACATCCAAGAAATGACTGGAAGCCATGGACATAAAGATGCAAGCCATGTATGATAACCAATAATGGGAGTTGGTTGATATTCCTCCAAAAGGTCAGCTTGTATGATGTAAATGGATCTTTGAGATGAAGACTGACATGAATGGAAAGGCGCAAACCTATAAAGCTAGGTTGGTAGCAAAACAGTGCATGTAGACTTAAGGAATTTGCAGGACCGAGGCAGGGAGGTCAATGCAATACTCTTACAATGTTTAGAAAGAGTTATTACACTTAGTATATCAAATAGGGAACCGATTTAATGGTGAAACAAAGAACACAAGTAAAATATCAGAACAACAGTTATATGGTTTTCAAGAATGCTGTATATTGCTCTCAAGTTTCTTTTACAAAGTGTGACAAATCTTAGAATCAAATGGCAAGTACTTGACACACTTTATACTTCATCCTACAGCCAGCCATACTTTAAAGGCCAGCTGGAAACACTAATCTAGGCAACAAGATCAATATAGAGTCAAAAGACAGATTGCCTTTTGACTGGTGACTATGACTATGACATGCCATGGCTCACATCCTAATATGTTACAAAAAGGTAAAAGTACAAGAGTGGAAAGCTACAGACTCTAAGACCATGTTATACAGTTGATAAAAGTATGGATGTTTCACCAACTTGTATAAGTTGGTGAGTCTTTAGAGATGCCAGCAGAAAGTGGTTTAGCTTTTATCAAAAGTAAGTTAGAGAAAGCATGTCTTCTCTGTCTTCGGAAGAAATCAGTCCCTTGGCTTTGAAAGACTTTGTCTTGAAACTTTAGAAGACTTCATCTTTGGCTTCGGAAGAAGTGGTTTTTTGGCTTCGGAAGATTTGATACTTAGTGTAATTCATTGAGTTGTATCAAATCTTTCGAAGTAACTTTCCTTATACTTCACATACGCATGCTGAGAGCTCTTTGGTTGCATCAACCTCTAAGTCTGATCCTTACAAACTCCCCTAGGCTGATGCTTCCAAAACAAAAGGAGACCTTTGATCTTCATTTGTTGATAGTCCTCATCAGAATCAAGACCATTGCCTTCATCATCAGTTGGTCAGGATTCTTCAGACTTTTAAAGTATCTTCTCATGTTATAGAGATCATACATAGGAAGGTCAAGTATGTTTTGCTAGAAGTACACATCTTGACCCCTTTGATCTCTATACCATCTGTCTAGGTTAGTTGGAAATGCCCAAGATAGGATGGGTCTTTTAATAGTAAGAGGTTCTACAATGAGTGGACTTTATTGAGCAGTCTCTTCTTGATCACCCTCAAGATGTTCTGACTCATCCTGAGATACAGAGGTGGATGCCTTAGACTTCTTTTTCTTTTTCTTGTCCCTCCTGATGGCCATCCTCTTCCTCTTTCTATACTTTAACTGAGAAGGATGGCCTTGAGTACTAGATGGTTCTTGTGTGTCCTTCTTAGTTGGGTCCTTTTCCGTCATAGATTTAGAAGGAGAGGGATCAGGACCCTATTGTGGGTCAAAAGATGAAGCTGGCTGAGACAACACTAGGTCCAGGTTGTGTTTTCTCTTGTGGTTCAACCTTGACCTTAGCTTCAGGTGCAGCCTGACTTGGTGGAGAATGCAAGTCAACTAGCTCACCCCTTTTGATCTTCTTCTTGATCACCGTAATGTGCTCATCCATTGTGGATAGTGACATTGGGCCAAGTCTCCTTTTGGAGAACCCATACAGCTTCAAGATGCTCACCATCTTCAGTCTGTCTGCAGACTTCTTTTGATTGGCTCAGATGGTGGCTCTTGACTTTGTAGCCTCTTCCCTCATCTTCCTCTTAGCAGCCTTTTGTTCTTTGAACACTTCTTGCTCAAGCTGCTTGAGATACTCAAATTATATGTACTCATAGGACAAGGGAAATAGGTCTGCTGCCTGATAGAGGCATGTGGCACTCAGGTAAGTTATCATGTTTTGCCTATCTTGTTCCTTATTTACCTGAGTTTCTTGTTCAGTGGCCACAGCCTCTGCCTCAGGACTTTCTTGAACTGGAGAGAGGGTAGGAGCTTTGTATAATCTTTTTCTCCTTCTTTCTTCTTTGATTTTGAGGAGCAGTTCTGCAGCCTCAGCTTCGTTCCTCTCTTTTAAGACCTTAGTGTTAGCCAGTTCATTCAGTTCCTTCAAGGTTAGAGAGATGATTTCATCAATGTTACAGTTCCTAGACTATAGGTAGTTCAATCTGGCTGCCCTCAACTCATCCTCTTGAGTGTTTGGCCTGGGGGCAACTCTGATTATAGCTTGCATGAAGCAAGGGGTCTCACTTGAATTCTTTCCCCTTGCCTTGCTCTTCCTCTCTCTTATCTTCTCTTTAATCTCCTCAGAGGTCATATTTCTCTTCCCTTTGTCAGTCATTGGCCTATATGACTTAGAGTGGAGAGAGTTTTGGCCTTTATTGCTTGGTATAGAACTTGAGCTCTGGCCAGGGAGAGGTTGTGAGACACCTTCACCAGCTAGTGCCTCACTGAGGGTACTGGGTGTTGAAGCAGTTCCTGTCTCAAGGTTCACAGGCTCAACTACTACGCCTTCAACCAAGGTTTCCACTTCGAAGCTAATCTTAGGGTCTGTCTCATTATCCAGTTGACTAATAGTCTTGCTTGCTAGCCTCTATCTATATAGTCTGGATCTTTTCTTGAACTCTTCAAGCACTCTTTCTTGAATTCTCTTAGCCAACCTTTCAGGTTGCCTGGATTAACATGGGTTGGCAAGTGGCAGATCAACTAGAGAAAAGCTCTCATAGTATCTCAGGTTTTGGAAATTGAAGATCTCTTATTGTCCCTGAGATCTCGAGAGTACCAAGGCTCTTCTATCAGCATCATACCTCCATCCTACTATTGGATTTTCAGTAGGGTAGGATGGGGTAGACATAGCCCTTGGTATGCCCTCCTCAAATAGGCTTTGAATCAGGGCATCCATATTAATATGGGCCTGAGGAGGTTGTTAAGTATGGACAACTGCAAGTGAGGGTGGTGAGTCCTTTATGTCCATACTATAGGCAGAACTCCCAGGTTTTATGATTGTACATAGGACTTTCTCCCTATTTTTGGTAGCATTACCCTCTTGCACAGAGGAGCTAAGGGTTAGGTCCACCACATCCACAGGTTCTTGTGGACCTAGTTGAGTTTGCTTGACAGGTCTCTCAACTAACTTGCCCATAAGATCGGTGATCTCAAGTTGCTGGTCACTGACCTGCCTTTGCAAGGTAACCACCTGAGATTCTAGGTGACTTACCTTTGAAACTAAATATGTGCAGATGTTAGATAGTTTTTGCACCTTTAGTTGAAGACTCCCCTTATCTTCATCAGAAGAATCATGGGGGGATGAGAGAATAGGGCCAAAGTCTTCTTCCTCACCACCAGCTTAGAGTTCTTGGCTGCTGGATTTCCCCTGCACACTGACAGCTTTAATAGAAGTGTCAATGGGCTGGGTTGTCATGGTTGAGGTCTTAATGATGTAATCACTTGCAAAAGTGAGAGCCTCTTCCATATGTGCTTCCTAAACATGTTCGGGGAAGTCCACCTTAGTTTGGCGTGGATGATATGGGCTAGACATGGGTGATTCAGGAGCACTCAGCTCTCCTTGAGTAGGGGAGGAGAAGAGAGACTCGTGGTACTCATTGTAGCCCATATCCTCATCATCATAGAATTAGAGGTTAGTGATGGGTTGGTTTAAATCTAGTAGCTGGGGATGGTAGATTTCCCCTAAAGGTTGATCACTTGAGTTCCGAGACTCAGAGTGAAAGCTTAAGGCTTGGGTGATGAGCTTATCAGGTTGAGAATGAGGAACAACAACACTGATCAAAGAAATAGAGGGAGTGGTTTGCTCCTCAGGGGAATAGGAGATCTTGGTTCCACTTCCTCCTACATGGGTTGTAATATTGGGATTTGCTCAATCTGAGTAGACTGAGCAGGGGTTTGTTTGGATTTTCTGGTGTAGGTGATGGTTATTTGTTGCTGTGTGGGTGGTGCAGATGTAGAAGGTGTGGGTTCAACATTAACTGGTGTTGCCAAGTTGTCACCTTGAGCAATGAGCTCTAACATTTTTGGGAATAGAGCTGTTTCTACCCTAGAGAAGCCAAACGTGGTCTTTCTTATTATTTTAAAAATCCCGGGCTTCATCTGTCCCAATTTAAGAGTATTACCTGTCCCCCTTAACTGTGAGCCCAGTTCATAGTTAAGAATGTGTTGAACAGATCTAGGGAATATATAGTACTCTAAGGAGTCTAAGTTAGCAAGCAAGTTTGTATAAACAAACTATGAGTACTTCAACTTGACCCCTTGAACCATCCCATGGACTATATAGGATAAGTCCTCAAGAATCTGGTCCCAACCTCCATGTTTGTTAGATAGAGAGTGGATGATCACATGGAGGAGGTACTTCCAATGAGAGGAAAGCTTACCCTTATTGAAAGTTCGAACTGTGAAGTTCCCTTCATATACCATCTGCGTGAATGATTGTTTAAAGCAGATTTAGGGAAGGACAACTCGCATTCTTCATCATCCAGCCTTAGATGAGTTTGGATTATGGCTGGAGTGATGAAAATTTTCCTCCCCTGCACTGTGGCAGACAATGCCTTCTCACCGTCCAAGATGACTTCTTAGCAAGTCTTCTAAAACTCTAGAAGTTGTTCTTCTTATAGTGGAGGGTCGATTGTGAATGCGGTGAGGTAGTTTGATCAATATAAGAATCAACAAACATTTGAGAAACCTGGATCTTTCTCAGATGACAACAGAGTAACTTGATTATGTTGCCTGTGTAAGTGCATGGAGAAATCTAGTTAGTTTCGGGGTTCAGGGTTGGCCATTTTAAAAAGCTTCTGAGTGAAGAAAGTGATGAACAAATGCGGTTTGTGGGTGAATTTAGGGTTTGTACTTTTACAGATGAAGAGGAAGGTGAAAGAGGGGGAACCGTTGTTCGAATATTTATATGGTAAGGATTTGAGACAAAGTTAATGCAAAAGGATAAACTTTGAAATCCGGATGTCGGTCTCACCTCTGAAAAAGTGCCCAAAAAGTTAGTTTTTTTGGAAGTTTAAATCTTCCGAAGTTAATTTGTCTTTGGAAGTTTTGAGAAAAACTTCCGAAGCCAATTTTGGCTTCGGAAGATACTCCTTAGCTTTACAAGAATTTTCTTTGGAAGAAAAATACTTAGAGTATTTTTACTTCTTAGGCAAATTTTGCTTCGGAAGATATCAAATATCAGAAATTTTATTCAAAGAGAGAATAAAGCTTTTGAGACTTGATTGCTTTCGGAAGAAAATTGTCCTTTAAAACATTTAAGCTTCGAAAGATATATAAGAATTTCTTCTGAAGGTAAATTTCTCAGAAGTAGTTATTAGTTTTGAAGACATAATTTTCTTTCGAAGACAACTTGATGTCTTCCGAAAAAAAACATATCTAAGATTCTATAAATTTTAAGGAATATCATTTTTGAAAATTTTCTTCCAAAGTAAATTGAGCTTATATAGGTGATAATATAGACAACTTAAAACACACATGTTTGAGAAAATAATCTTGAAATTAATTTAAAAAAATCTACTCAAAGTTAATCATCCCAATAGCTGATACCAAATATTTATATCTTTGTTTATCAAAAGCTTTTGTGAACAGATCAGCATACTATTCATTTGTGTTAACTTTAACTAGTTTTATCAATCCCTTTTCAAAATTATCTCATATCTAATGACACCTGATATTGATGTGCTTTGTCTTAGAGTGCTGTACAGGATTCTTTATGATAGAGATAGCACTGTTGTTGTCTATATGGATGGGTGTCTCTTTAGAGTTGAATCAATAGTCTAGCATCTGATTCTAAATCCAAAGCACTTGAGCATAGCAGCTTGCAGTAGCAATGTATTCAGCTTTAGTAGTTGATGCAGACACAAGGGATTGTTTCTTACATTGCCATGAGACTATCCTTCCACCAAGAAATTGACAACCCCCCAGATGTAGACTTAGCAGTCATGTTGCAGCCTCCATAGTCACTATCTGTATACACATACAGATTGAAGTCAGAATTCTTTGGATACCAAAGGCCCAGTTTGGGAGCACCTTTGATATATCTAAGAATCCTTTTGACAACATCTAGGTGTGACATCTTAGGGTTGGCTTGATATCTTGCACAAATACATGTGACAAACATGATATCAGGCCTACTGGCTGTGAGGTACATAAGAGACCCAATCATAGCCCTGTAGAGATGTTTATCAACACACTCCCCCTCAAGATTAGATCCTAGAGAGTGGTTTCTAGCTATGGGTGTCTTAGCAACCTTACACTCAGTCAGATGAATCCGGTGAGTTTGTCTTGCACATACTTTGATTGGTTTATGAAGATGCCATTGTCAACCTGCTTCACTTGAATTCCTAGAAAGAAATCGAGTTCCCCTATGGCACTCATTTTAAATCTATTCTTCATCAGCTTCTCAAAATCTTTGCAGAGCTTTGGATTAGGTGACCTAAAGATGATGTCATCTACATAAACTTGAACCAACATCAAGTCATTCCCTATTCCTTTAATAAAGAGTGTGCTGTCAATAGTACCCCTCTTGTATCCATGTTGAACAAGGTCCTGTGACATTGTCTCATACCACTTTCTTGCAGCTTGATGCAGCCCATAGAGAGCTTTGTCAAGCTTGCAGACATAATCAGGATGATCTGGGTCTACAAAGCCAGGTGGTTGTTTGACATAAACTTCCTCATCTATCATACCATATAAGAAGGCACACTTGACATCAAGTTGGTAGACCTTGAAATCCTTGGATGCAACAAAAGCAAGGAATATTCTAACAGCTTCAAGTCTTGCTATAGGAGCAGAAATGTATGTGTAGTCAATCCTTTCTTCTTGTGTATACCCTTGAACAACTAGTCTTGCCTTGTTCTTGATGACAAGTTCTCTATCATCCTTCTTATTACTGAGAACCCACTTGGTACCTATTGGTGTCTTCCTATGAGGAAGAGGCCATAGGTCTTAAACCTTTTGTATTCTGAATTGCAGCATCTCCTCCTGCATTGGTTCATCCCAACTTCTATCCTTCAGAGCCTCATCAACCTTCTTTGGCTCAATCTGGGATAAGAAACAAGAGTATAGACAAACATTTTTGTCATGGGTTTGTCTTCTTGTTTTTACCCTTGTCTCGACATCTCCAATGATTCTTATGGTCGGATGTGACTTGTGGATTCTTAGTTGAGAAATCATAGCAAGTTGATTGGACAAATCTAAATTGGTGAAATTCAGATATGTTGATTGAGTGTCAGCCACCACATCAACACACTTATCAAGAGATGCTTGATCCAATGAGTGTGTGACATCATTGATGTTGTCTTCTATGGAGTGGTTATCAGCATCAAGAAATCTTAATCACTATCACCAGCTCCATCTCCTCCTATATTGGAAACCCCTTCAATTGAGTTTTGTGCCTCTGTGCTGGAATTTATAGCTACCTTAGATGTATCAGTTGAAGAGTTTGTCATGGTTGTGCTGTTAGGATTTCCAACTGTAGGGCTAGTTACCACTAGAGCTAAATTAGTTTTTTGACTTGGTCTTCTCAGCTCAAATCTTGGGTCAAGATCTTCTGTTGATAAGCTACCTTTAGATCCTGAAACATCTTCACAATATTTGTTAAAACAATTGGTAACTAAATCAAGATCAAACAGCCAATCAGGACCATAACCTTTCACACTGGGTGTGTGCTCATTGAAGGTCACATTAGCTGACTTCTCAACTACTCTAGTTCTAAGATTGTATATTCTATAAGCCTTAGCTTGGGAAGGGTGTCTAATAAAGTGTCCATCATCTGATTTCTCAGCAAATTTAGCTATCTGATCTTTGGTATTCAAGATGGTGAATGGACATCAAAATGATCTGAGAAAACCAATAAAAGGTATATTTTTGTGTCACAGCTCATATGGGGTCTTACCATGAGTTCTGAATACTAAAACTCTGTTCTGCACATAGCAGGCAATGTTGACTGCCTCTGCCCAAAAGGTAATGGGTAGTTTAGAGTTAGAGAGCATCGTCCTTGCATGCTCAATAAGTGTCCTGTTTCTTCTCTCAGCAACACCATTTTGTTGAGGAGTCCTGGGAGCAATGAATTGTCTTCTAATACCCTTTTCATCACAAAATGTATCGAGGATTTGGTTCTTGAATTTTATTCCTTGATTACATCTTATCATTTTGACCTTGTGATCACATTGATTCTTAATTTTAATAATGAAATTTCTCAAGATCTCAGGGGTCTCATCCTTAGTTCTAAGGAAGAACACCCAAGTGTATCTTGTGAAGTCATCTGTGATCATCAGGCAATATGAAGTTCTTCCTAAACTCATTACACTAGTAGGGCCAAAGAGATCCATATATAATAAATGTAAGGGAGTAGTGATAAAGTTCCTTTCCTTTGGCTTGTGAGACACCTTGTGTTGTTTTCCTTTCAGACATGCAACACAGTGATCATCACTTGTAAACTCTTTCTTTGGCATTCCAGTTATCAAATCATTCTTAATTAGTTTATTCTTGTTCCTTAAGTTTACATGGCACATTCTTTTATGCCAAAGGAAAGACTCATCACTATTGGCTTTAGACAGAAAGCAAGAAACTTCTCCAGATAGGGAGGTTTCCTGTAAATCCATCTTGTACATGTTTATGAGGAATAATCCTAGAGGCTGAGGCAATCAAAGAACAACCAAGATCTCTCAGCATGCAGAACTGAAGTTCAGAATATTTGATACAACTCAATGAATTATGCTAAGTGTCAAATCTTCCGAAGCCAAAAGACCATATCTTCCGAAGCCAAAGATGAAGTCTTTCGAAGCTTCAAGGACAAAGTCTTTCGAAGCCAAAGACTGATTTCTTTTGAAGATAGTGAAGACATGCTTTCTCTGAATCACCTTTTGACATAAGCTGAACCAACTCACCAACTTATAAGAGTTGGTGAAAAGTCCATGCTTTTGTCAACTGTAGATTAAGGTCTTTTGTCTGTAACTTTCCAACTATATACTTTTATCCTTTTTGTAATAGATAAGGATGTGAGCTATGGAATGTCACAGTCACTAGTCAAAAGGCAATCTGTCTTTTGACTCTACATTGATCTTGTTGTCTAGATTAGTGTATCCAGCTAGCCTTCAAAGTATGGCCGGCTGTAGGATGTAGTATAAAGAGTCTCAAGTACTTGTATCTTAATGTATGCTTTGTAACACTTATAAGAACTTGAGAGCAATATACATCATTCTCGAAAACCATATTTGAGTGTTCTTGTTCTTGTTCTTTTACTTGTTTTCTTTGTATCATCTAACCGGTTCCTTATTTAATCTACTAAGTGTTTCATATCTCTCCACCTTGTGAAACTGTTACATTGACCACCCTACACCGGTCCTGCAATTGCTATCAGAGCATCTCAGGCTCTTGATTGTAAGATCTCACCATCTTTGATCATTTTAGTTTCACAAAACACTTTACAACTTAAATGGCAGCACTTGCTAAACCTGATATGGAGTACATGGAGATAGTCCAGCAGATGGCTCTTCTCACTCATAGGGCCAAGAAGTTCTACAAGAGGACAGGGAGAAAGTTTCCAGTAATGTGGCCAGTGGAAAGTTTAGGATGGAAAAAAGCAAAGTGAAGTGTTACAACTATAACCAGATGGGCCACTTTGCTAGAGAGTGCAATGCACCAAGGACTAATGGTGGCCAAGCACAAACGAGACCAAACTACACTGATGCAGCTTCAAGAACCGAGAAGCCAAGCCAGACCAAACAACATGCTGCTGTTGCTGTTGAAGAAGGGGGCTTTGACTGGAGCTTTCAGGTGAAAGATACTTCTCCAAACCAAGCACTGATGGTTGATCATGAAGAAGCTAAGGTATTGGAACATCTCTATACTCTTGAATGCATTACAAAAGTTAACATGTATAGGTCCTATAATTTAGAAGTGAGCTCTGATCTTGAGTCCTTAAACATCTTAAAAGTTGACTTTAAAAGGAGCTTAAAATGATTACAAATTAAAATAGAAGATTTAGAGAAAACTATTTCAACTCTTAAGCATGAGCACATAAATTACAGGACTCAGATCAAGGACCTCATTACCAAATTAACTGAATGCCAAGCTGAGCTTGTGATCAGCAAAGTTAAGGTAGAAAAACGTGTTCTTAAAGAGGAAACCTTCAAGAACATAATATCTTCATCCATGCATGCAAAGGTTTTTTTTATCAGAACAGGCAATGATTGGGTTCAAGTGAGATAGCTCCTCCACACATATTATTATCTGTAAGATCTCCAAGGTGTGAAACTTGTCAAGATGAGCTACCTTCCATAGATCCCATTCAAGAAGAGGATGAAGATAAAGAGAGCTAGTGAAGGATGAACCTGAGGAGAGTAACAAGGGTTATCCTGAGAAGGGACAATATTCTCCTGGAGACAAGATTGAATCCAGGATGACCAAGTCTGCAAGGAAGAACTTGATCAGGGCAACCAAGAGAAAATCCAAGAAAGCCCAAGAGATCAAGGCCACCTTCAACTCCAAGAAAAAGCAGTTTTCATCTCTGCTGGATTTGAAGTGGTAAAGACTGAGGACACAACCATGGACTCTAGTACCAGGAGTTCTTGTTCATGTCCAAGTCATCATGATTCAAAGAAAAAAGCGGATAAAATATGCACCACTATTGTATAGCTTGAACCATCTAGTTCCAAGAGCAAGCCTCATCCCAAGAAGCCTGCTGCATCATTTGAGAAGATGAAGAAGGAAGTAAAGAGTGATCAAGCTCAACCTCCCTCTCAAAAGAAGACTCTTAGAAGTATACCAACTGAATGCATCATGCGTGGTAGTGCTTCTCACTTTGCTAAGTGTCCACAGTGGATATACGAGATCCACAGCGGACAGATAAAATGGCCAAGTGTCAACAGCGGACACTCTAATGTCCATAGCGGACAACAAGTGTTATTGTTGGTCCTGATGATCGATTCAACAGTGCACTTGATGTATAACAAAGATTTCCCACTGATTTAACACAATAAACTCAATAACACAATGAACTATTTTGAATCTAAACAATAATAATCAACCAAAAGGCTCAATGATAATGATAATAAGCTTCCAGCCACACACACACAATTGCAACAATGATATTTCGTATTAGGGTTTTTGCCAAAAGTTACTTACAAAGATAGAAAAATTACAATATATAAGCAACCCTAGATTCGCTGACTAGCGAAACTGCCTGACTATCTACTAAATTCATCCGGCAGCGAACTACGGTTTCGCCGGGTGATCAGAAACAGCTTATGGCGAAACTATAGTTTCGCCTGTAGTTTCGCTGGAACACAAAAGTACATCAAAAATACAAAATACAAGAGAAAACTAATAGTTATCCTATTACATAACAAAATAAACCTATCAACTATAGTGAGTCCAACCTATACTAGATTATTAACAAGTTCAGCTCCTGCAATGCAAATCATGCAATTCTAGCCCTATACATCACTTCTAAACGTACCTTTAGCATAGATCTACTAGTTAACACCCTTAAACCTCACTAACAATCATACAACAACATAGAAATTGGTTAAAAACATACATCCTTGAAACAGTCATACATTTCATAAAAGATCATAGTTTGGTTTAGAAAATATTTTGTCCAGTATGCATAACAACCCCAAACACTTAGAAAGTCAGTAAAAGAAGGGATCTAGAACTCACCTCAACAGCTTTTGAGTAGAACACTTCAAACCCGAGAGCCCACTTGAAGTTCCAGCACCTAAAACCTACAAAAACGAGCACTAAACACTAGAATCTCGATCCAGAAACTTGAACCCAGCAGAAACCGAGAAGAATACCTTGAAATCTTAAGTTTCGAAGATTTTCTTCCACTTTCTCTAACTAAAACCGATTGAGAGCTTCTCTCTCTCTTCTTGCAGCCAAAATCAGATGCGTGGAAATAGGGGTGTGGGCAGCCATCCCCTGCTTTTTGAGCCCACTAGTGGCAAGTTTTCCACTTACAAACTTTAACCCCCTTTACTTTTGAAAAATGTTATCTTTTCCTTTTTATAAATTTCTGGGTGTTACACATTGGTTTCCTCAGGACATTTGGATGTCCTTGCACCATCTTGCATACCAAAGATCAACTAGCCAAATTTACTGAGAAATCAGATGATAGACACTTCATTGGATACTCTACCCAAGCCAAGTCTTATATAGTATACAATCTTAGAACCAGAGTAGTTGAGGAGTCAGCCAATGTGACCTTCAATGAGCACACACCCAGTGTGAAAGGTTCTGGTCCTGATTAGCTGTTTGATCTTGATTTAGTTACCAATTGTTTTAACAAATATTGTGGGCATGTTTAAGGATCTACAGGTAGCTTATCAATAGAAGATCTTGACCTAAGATTTGAGATGAGAAGACCAAGTCAAAAAGCTAATTTAGCTCCAGTGGTAACTAGCCCTGTAGTTGGAAATCCTGCCAATACAACCATGGCAAATTCGTCAGCTGACATATCTGAAGTGCCTTTAAATTCCAGCACAGAGGCATAGAACTTAGATGAAGGCATTTCCAATGTAGGAGGAGATGAAGGTGGTGATAGTCATCAAGAGTTTCTTGATGCTGATAACCACTCCATAGAGGACAACATCAATGATGTAACAAACTCATTGGAGAATAATCCGAAGTTTATGTAGATGACATTATCTTTGGGTCAACTAATCCGAAGCTCTGCAAAGACTTTCAGAAGCTGATGAAGAATAGATTTGAAATGAGTGCCATAGGGGAACTCAATTTCTTTCTAAGAATTCAAGTAAAGCAGGTTGACAATGGCATCTTCATAAATCAGTCAAAGTATGTGCAAGACATACTTACCAAGTTTCACATGACTAATTGTAAGATTGCTAAGACACCCATAGCCAGAAACTACTCTCTTAGACCAGATCTTAAGGGGGAGTATGCTGATGAACATCTTTATAGGGCTATGATTGGGTCTTTTATGTACCTCACTGCCAGCAGGCCAAATGTAATGTTTGCTACATGTATTTGTGCAAGCTATCAAGCCAACCTTAGGATGTCACACCTGGTTGCTGTTAAGAGAATTCTCAGATATCTCAAGGGTGCTCCCAAATTAGGCCTTTAGTATCCAAAGAATTCTGACTTCAATCTGTATGCATATACAGATAGTGACTATGGTGGCTGCAATATGTCTACAAAGTCAACATCTGGGGAATGTCAATTTCTTGGTGGAAGGATAGTCTCATGGCAATGCAAGAAATAATCTTGTGTATCTGCATCAACTGCTGAAGCTGAATACATTGCTGCTGCAAGCTGCTGTGCTCAAGTGCTTTGGATCAAGAATCAGATGCTAGACTATGGATTCAACTTGAAGGAGACTCCCATCCACATATACAACAGCAGTTCTATCTCTGTCATAGAGAATCCAGTTTAACACTCAAAGACAAAGCACATCATTATCAGGTATCATTTAATTAGAGATAGTTTTGAAAAGGGATTAATTTAACTAGTCAAAGTTAACACAAATGAACAATATACTGATCTGTTCACAAAAGCTTTTGATGAGTAAATATTTGAGTATCTTGTATCAGCTATTGGGATGATTAACTTTGAGTAGATTTTCTTTACACTAAACTTAAGATTATTTTTTAATAATATATGTGTCTTAAGTTGTCTATATCATTACCATGTAAGCCTAATTTACTTTGAAAGGAACTTTTCAAAATGATATCCCATAAAATTTTGAGAATTTTGGATATGTTTTCCTTCGGAAGACATCAAGTTGTCTTTGGAAGAAAATTATGTCTTCAAAACAAATAGCTACTTTTGAGAAGTTAACCTTTGGAAGAAATTTGACTATATCTTCCGAAGCTTATATTTGTCACCAAGTACTTATATGTATTGAAGGATTATTTTCTTTCGAAAGCAATTAAGTCTCGGAAGACTTATTCTCTTAATTTAATAAGATTTCTAATTTTGATATCTTCCGAAGCAAAGTCTATCTAGGAAATAAAATTACTTTAAGTATTTTTCTTCCGAAGCAAAATTCTTAGAAAACTAAGGAATATCTTTCAAAGCCAAATTGGCTTCGGAAGTTTTTCTAAACCTTTCGAAGACAAATTACCTTCGGAAGATTTAGATTTCCAAGAAAACTAACTTTTTGGGCACTTTTTCTAAGATGGGTCCGACATTCGGATTTCAAAGTTTATCCATTTGCATTAACTTTGTCTCAAATCCATATCATATATATATATTTGTACACCGGTTCCCCCCTTTCACTATTCTCCTTCATCTGTAAGATTCAAACCCTAAATTCACCCACAAACTAACCTTTTTCTTACCTTTCTTCTTCACAAAGCTACTCAAAATGGCCAACCCTGGTCCCCGAAACCAATCGGATTTTTCCATGCACTTACACAGGCAACATAATCAAGTTGCTCTGTTGTCGTCTAAGAAAAGATCCTGGTTTCTCAAACGTTTACCGCTTCTTATATCTAACCAACTACCTCACTGTACTCACAATCGACCCTCCATTATATAAAGATCAACTTTTGGAGTTCTGGAGGACCTGCCAAGAGGTCATCTTGGATGGTGGGAAGGCACTATCTGCCACAACGCAGGGGAGGACAGTTTTCATCACTCTAGCCACCATCAACACCCATTTAAGGCTGGATGATGAAGAGGGTGAATTGTCCTTTCCTAAATATGCTGTAAATGACTCATTCTGGCAGATGGGCTATGAAGGGGATTACTCCGTAAGAACCTTCAGAAAAGGGAAGGTCTCATACAAATGGAAGTGTGTGCTCCATGTGGTCATACACTCCCTTTCAAACAAACATGAAGGATGGGACCAAATTTCTAAAGACCTTTCCTATATAGTCCATGGAATGGTGCAAAGGGTCAAGTTTAGGTATTCTCAATTTGTATATACAAATCTTCTTGCTTGGACTCCTTAGAATATTATACGTTCCCTAGATATGTTCAATACATTCTTAATTGTGAACTGGGCTCACAGTTAAGGGGAACATGTAATGTTATTAAATTGGGACAGATGAAGCCTGACATCTTTAAGACAATAAGAAAGTCAACTATTGGCTTCTCAGGGGTAGAAACAGCCCTGGTCCCAAAAATGTTAAAGCTCATTGCTCAAGGTGACGACTTGGCAGCGCTAGCCAATGTTGAACCCACACCTTCTACATCTGCAACCCCCACACAGCCACAAATCACCATCACCTACCAATGAAAATCCAAACAAACCCCTGCTCAGTCTACTCAGGTTCAGCAGGCCCCCAAATCACCACCATGCTGGAAGAAGTGGACACGAGAGCTCCCACTTCTCCTGAGGAAAAACACTCCCATTCTTTCTATAATCAGTGCTGAGGTTCCTCATGCTCAGCCTGATGAGCTCATAACCCCAGCTTTAAGAATTCATTCAGAGTCTCAAAACTCTAGTAATCAACCTTCAGGGGAAAGTTACCATCCCCAGATGCTTGACCTCAACCAACCAATTCCTAACCTTGAATTCTATGTTGATGAAGATATAGGATTCAGTGAGTACCATGAATCTCTCTTCTCCACCCCTGCTCAAGGAGAGATGAGTACTCCTACATCATCTATATCTAGCCCACATCATCCACCCATAATTGAGGTGGACCTCCCTGAACCTATTTAGGAGGCCCATATGGAAAAGGCAATCACTTTTGCAAGTGAATACATCATTCAGACCTCAACCATGGCAACCCAACCCTTAACATTTCTTTTGAAGCAGTCAGTGTGCAGGGGAAAACCAACAGCCAAGAAACTGAAGCTGGTGATGAGGAAGAAGACTTTGGTCCTATGCTCTTATCCCCCAGTGATTCTTCTGATGAAGATGAGGGGAGTATGCAACTAAAGGTGCACAAACTGACTCAACTCTGCACCTATTTAGTTTCCAAGGTTAGTCATCTAGAATCTCAGGTGACTACCTTATAAAGAAGGGTCAATGATCAGCAACTTGAGATCACCGATCTCAAGGGAAAGTTAGCTGAGAGACCCATCAAGAGGACTCAACCAGGCCTACAAGAACTTGTGGATGTGGTGGACCTAACTTCTAGCTCCACTGTGTAAGAGGGTGATGCTACCAAAAAGGGGGAAAAAGTCCTACTTACAATCATAGAACCTGGGAGTTCCTCTCAGAGTATGGACATGGAGGATTCACCACCCTCACTTATAGTTTTCCATGCTTAACATCCTCCTCAAGTCCATATAGATGTGGACTCTCTCATTCAAAGTCTGTTTGAGGAGGGTATACTAAGGGCTATGCCTACTCCATCTCACCTAGCTAAAAATCCAATTATGGGATGAAGGTATGATGATCAAAAGAGAGTCCTGGTAATCTCTAGGTATCAGGGTCAATAAGAGATTTTCAACTTCTTTATCCTGAGATACTGTGAGAGTACCTATCTAGTTGACCTCCCACTTGCCAACCCAAGTCAAAACAGGCAAGTTGCAAGGTTAGCTAATAGGATTTAACAAAGGGTGCTTGAAGAGTTCAAGCTGAGAACAAGATTATATAAACAGAGGCTAGCAGGTAAGACTGTTGGTTAACTGGATGTTGAGGTGGACCCTGAGATTAGCTTTGAAGGGGAAACCTTGACTGAAGGTCCAACAGTTGAGCCTATGAACCTTGAGACAGGAGCTGCTTCAGCACCCTCAGCACCTACTACCCTCGTGACGCACCAGCTAGTGAAGGTGCTCACAGCCTCTCTCTAGCCAGAACCTAAGTGAAGAACCAAGCAATGAAGGCCAAAGCTCTCTCCAACCTGAGTCATACAGGCCTATGAGTGACAAAAGTAAAAGGAAGATGACTCTTGGGAAGATTGAGGAGGAGAAGAAAGAGAGGAAGAGGAAGGTAAGGGGAGAGAGTTAAAGTGGGACCCCTGGCTTCATTGAAGCTATAATCAAAGCTTCCCCATGCCAAACACTCAAGATGATGAGTTAAAGGCAACTAGATTAAACTATTTGCGGTCCAGGAACTACAACATTGATGAATTCATCTCTCTCCCCTTAGTGCAATTAGATGAACTGGCTGACATGAAAGTGTCAAAGAAGAGGAAGGAAGCTAAGGATGCAGAATTGCTCCTCAAGATCAAAGAAGAAAGAAGGAGAAACAGACTCTACAAAGCTCATTCCCTCTTCGTAGTTCAGGAAAGCCCTAAGACAGAGGCTGTGGCTGCTGAACAACAAACTCAGGAAGGTAGGGAACAAGACAGACAAAACATGATCACCTACCTGAGTGCCACAGGCCTCTATCAGGCAGCAGACCTCCTTCCCTTGCCATACAAGTACATTGAATTTGAATACCTCAAGCAGCTTGAGCAACAAGTACAAAAAGAACAAAAAGCTGCTAAGAGGAAGACGAGGGAAGAGGCTGTAAAGTCAAGAGCCACTTGAAGCTGTATGGATTCTCCGAATGAGACTTGGTCTAATGTATCTATCCACCATGGATGAGCACATTAGAGTGATCAAGAAGAAGATTAAGAGGGTGAGCTTATTAGCTTGCATTCTCCACCATGTCAGGCTGCAATTGAAGCAGAGGTTAAGGTTGAACCATAAGAGACAACCCAAACTGGACCTAGTGCTGCATCATAGCCAGCTTTATCTTCTGATCCATAGTAGGGTCTTGACCCTTCTCCTTCTGAACCTGTGAAGGATAAGGACCCAACTGAGGAAGACAAATAAGAATAATCTAATACTACAGCCAGTCTCCTCAGTTGAAATATAGAAAGAGAAAAAGGATGGCCATCAGAAGGGATAAGAAGAAGAAAAAGTCCAAGGCATCCACCTCTACACCTCAGGATGGGTTAAAACATCCTGAGGGAGATCAAGAAGAGGCTACTCATCCAACTCCTATTCAAGTAGAGCCTCTTGCTGCTGAGAGACCCATTGTGTCTTGGATGTTTTCTACCAAACTAGATAGATGGTATGTTACTAGAGATTAAGGAGGTCAAGACTTATACTTCTGGCAAAACATACTTGACCTCCCTTTGTATGATCTCTATGACATGAGGAGATACTTTGAGAGTCTGAGGAATCCTGACCAGCTGTTGATCAAAGGAATGGTCTTGATTCTGATGAGGACTGTCAATAGATGAAGATCAAGAATCAAAGTTCACTTTAATTTTAGAAACATCAGCCTAGGGGGGTTTGTAAGGAATACTCTTAGAGGCTGATGCAACCAAAGAACAATCAAGATCTCATAACATGCAGAACTGAAGTACATGGAAGTTACTTTGGAAGATTTGATACAACTCAATGAATTAGGCTAAGTGTCAAATCTTCTGACACCAAAAGACCATATCTTCTGAAGCCAAAGATGAAGTCTTCCGAAGCTTCAAGGGCAAAGTCTTCCAAAGACGACTGATTTCTTCCAAAGATAGAGAAGACATGCTTTCTCTGAATCACGTTTTGACAAAAGCTGAATCACTTTCTGCTGCCAGTCTGAAGACTCGCCAACTTATATGAGTTGGTGAAAAGTCCATGCTTTTGTCAACTGTAGATTAAGGTCTTTTGTCTATAACTTTCCAACTATGTACTTTTATCCTTTTTGTAATAGATAAGGATGTGAGCTATGGCATGTCCTAGTCACTAGTCAAAAGGCAATATGCCTTTTGACTCTACATTGATCTTGTTGTCTTGATTAGTGTATCCAGCTGGCCTTCAAAGTATGGCCGGCTATAGGATGTAGTATAAAGTGTCTCAAGTACTTGTATCTGTTGGGGTGTGAATAAGTTTATCAGAGTCATTTTATCCATATAAAATGAAAAACGCAGCAGAATTAGGATGAAAAACTTGTTACAGTTAATATATATAAACCATTTTATATATCTGTTAAAAAATCCGTAATGGATCGCTATATGAAAAACATGCTTACAAACAACCATAGGGTGTTTAGAATTCTACCTCTCGAATGGGTTAGAGCAAGATAATCTGTGTATGGCAGCTTCCAAAGTAGGAGGCCTCAAGCTTGTCTACCCCAAGCTTCCAACATACACCAGGTTGCTAGGATTTTTCTTTACTTGAACGAATTTCTGTTCTTCCTTTTTCTTTCGATCGATCGAGAGAAACACATAGAAAAACAACGTGCACTTTTAGAGTGTGTTGTAAGTTATCATAGAGAGTGGTTGATTGCAATCATATATTGCACGTCTTGTGAAACTAAATTTCAGACAAAGAGAGAGAGAAATGTGGGCGGGACCCAGCCCCTTAACCGATCCACATTTCTCTAACATTCATTCGCATTAGTAAATGCGGATGAATAACCTCTAACCGAATTTGTAAATGCGGATGAAGAAATTTCATCCGCATTTCCCAAATGTACATCCGTATTTGTAAATGCGGATGAGTAGTTCCATCAGCATTTCCACAAATGCACAACCGCATTTGTTAATGCGGACGAACAGTTTCATCAGCATTTCCCAAATGCACATCCGCATTTGTTAATGTGGATGAACAGTTTCATCAGCATTTCCCAAATGCACATCCGCATTAGTAAATGCGGACGATCAGTTTCAATAGCATTTCCTTAAATGCTCATCCGCATTAGTAAATACAGATGAAGAAATTCCTTCAGCATTTCCACAAATGCACATCCGCATTAGTAAATGTGGATAAGGAACATTCATCCACATTTCTTCAAAAGCACATCCGTATTAGTAAATGCGGATGAGTAATAAAGAAATGCGGACAAAAGGCTTCTATTGTTGTTTAACCATTTGAATAACAATATAAAATACTCTCTCACTAGAATAAATTATCCATATAATTTATTCACAACACTAGTGCAAATATTTAGAAACCCAATTTCTAAATACTTCAAGTGTTAATATTTATTTACATAATCATATCATAAAATAAATATTTTAGGTGTTTGTCTAGTTTGTTATTAGGTATGACCTGACTTGGATCATAACATACTAGCCACATCAATTCAATATGTGTCTTGGGCAGACCGTTCCCAACAATCTCCCACTTGCACACGCTACATAGAGGATTGATGCAAGTAGTAAATACCGCCTAACAACGGTTTACTACCCCTAATATGTATGACAAAGTGCCATTCAATAACATCATCTTCTTCAAGTCCCTTACTTGAAAATGATTTAGGTGAATCTATCATTTATCCTTTTGTTACAGATGTCATATTAAATCCAAAGATATAGAATGATCATTCCCTATTGATTTAACTTTATCAGGTCTTAGACATCATACTCTCAATGAATAAGAGGAACAAATCCCATCTTGACTACATACGTTTCTCACAATCACCTTGTATCACACCTAAAACTAGCCTTGTGTTCTCTCCATATTTCAGAACAGCGAAGAACTAGATCAAAGTATAATATTCGGTGAATATCGAAACCCAATATGTATCTCAGGTCAGAGGATACTATGATATTCGCCTTCACTCAAATTTACTTATGATCAATTACATTATTCCATGCAGTAAAATTTGAGAGCGGGTCAGTCCAATATTTGTATCCTACAAATATCTATGAACTTTGGCAACAACCTTTTACTCTATATTCATACCTTATGAATATCCATCAATCAAAGTTCATAATAGTCTTACCTTCATATTTGTTCCCACAAATATGACCGACTATGGACATTTAGAATAATAAACATATTCATGGATCTAAACATGCTAAAATGGAACATAACTCATAGTATTTTTAACACCTGGAAAATTTCAGCAAAAGAAAAGAAAAAAGAAAGAAAGGTGAAATATTCCAAGTTAAGGGGTTAAAGTTGTGCAAGTGGCAAACTTGCCCATTATGGGATTTAAAAAGAAGCATGGTCGGCCACACCCCATTTCACCAACTGAATTCGGCTGCAAGAGGAAGAACAGAAACTTCAACTGGGTTTTGTGCGTGAGAAGTTAAATTCTCCTAGAGGTGAGGTTTCTTGTCTTTTCTATTCGGTTTCAGTTGCGTTTTCAGCTTCTGGACTGATTTTTAAGTGTTTCTATGTGCTTGGTTATGTGTTTTCGTGTGTTTAGGTGTTAGAACTCCAGGTTGCTCTCAGGTTTGGAGGAGTTTCACTTGAAAGTAGTAGAGGTGAGTTCTAGTTCCCCTCTTTTAAATGTGTTCTGCTTATTTGGGGCTGGTATGCATATTTAACTGATGTTTTCGAAGCAAGTTATGGTTTTCCCATGTATGTTACGGATGATTATGATAATATAGTTATGTTATGTGATTCTCTTGTTGATCGTTTAATGTTTATGATGTTCTAAGTGTTAGACCGATGGATTTAAGCTATGTTCATGTTAGATTGATGATTGGGAACTGGTAATGGCATAAGTAGCATTGCAGGTTAGTTTTTATGTTCATCCGCATTTAACAGTTAAGTCTTTTGTTCATCCGCATTTGCTAAGTCCTCATACGCATTTGCTAAGTCTTCATACGCATTTGCTAAGTCTTCATCCGCATTTGCTAAGTGTTCATCCATATTTTCCAGGTGTTCATTCGCGTATACTAAGTATTCATCCGCATTTGTGTATGCTCATCCGCATTTGTTATACCAGCATTTCCTTGGACTGGATATTTTCTTAAGACTTTCACCCGCATTAGCTACAGTTCATCCGCACTTGTTCCATCCGCATTTCTTTGGGGACTTAGAATTATTCTGAAAATTTGGGAATAGAATCTAAGCGTTAAGTATTGATGAATAAGGAAAGATTAGGATTGTATAATGTTTCTTATGTTTATTTCTCTTCTTATGGCCTGCTGTTATGGATGATATTTATTATGTCACATTGTATGTGATTATTAAAAACAATGACTATTTTCAGAGTATTATTCCTAACCAAGTGGACACAAAGAAATAAAAAGAGACAGTGTAACCTAATGAATGTTACCCCCGGGCCCTTATGATGAATGAAAAGCCTTGCAAGCATAATGAATGGAGGTGCACGACCTTGTTGTCGTTAGCTCAACTGAATTGCGGCTGTATAGCCCATGAGGATGCACATCTGGGGTTTAATCCTTGTGATTGACCAAAGTATGATGAATGGGACCTATATTCATGAACAGGCTTCGTGCCTAGCAGTGTGGGTCAACTGTTGATGGGTTAGCTACCATGATAAACGTTTGCCGACAGGGGTTCAGCATCTGTTGCCAACCAACAATGTAGGCTCTTTCTTTGTGCAATCCTAGTTAATGAAAGAGAAAGATAATGAAAGAAAGAAAGATAATGAATCTCTTAATGATTGAGTATGTATATTGATGAATGATCACCAAGTGAAGTTTACAAAAGTGTATCTTTTCTATATTATTAAACTAGAACTCACTCAGCAACGCTGACTTTTTATATACATATCAGTTAGCAGGTAATGGAGTTGCTGGGGATGGCACGAGATCGAAGCTACCTGGCAAATAAAGACTGACATCCATGACACGCTGAAAAGTTATTTTTGTTTTGAAATGCAACTAGATGTTCTTTTTGTAACTTGCAACAACAATGTATTTCTTGGAAAAGTAATGGATAATGAATGTTATGGTTTTATTAAATTATTCCGCTGCAAAGTTTTCTTGTCTTTATGAATCCGAACGTGTTTTGATATGAAAAGTGCTATGAATGACCAACTGTGGGGTTTCCGGGAACGGAGCCTTACAGTATTATAATTATATATATATGAGTCAAAATAACAATTGTTCCGTTGTTTAAATACTAAATAGATCAAATCCAATCACTAGAATATCAAAGTCCTAAGGCACAAGTATGAATCTCATGCTTTGGCCTTTCAAGGAGCTTCGTGAGTGGATCCATAATATTTTGATTGGTGTGAACTTTGCGAATACATATCTTTCCTTTTTCAACTTCATCCCTTATGTACTTGAATCTCCGCTCAATGTGACTTGTCTTTTGATGTGCACGGGGTTTCTTGATTTGAACAATCACACCCTCATTGTCACAAAAGATCTCTATGGGATCTTGAATGGTAGAGACTACCCCTAGATCGACAATGAATTTCTTTAACCATACAACTTCTTGTGCTGCAATTAAAGTGGCTATGTATTCCGATTCTGTAGTGGACAATGCTACCACATCCTGCTTTGAACTCTTCCAGGACACTGCCCCTCTATTCATAATGAAGACATACCCCGATTGTGATCGAGAATAATCTCGATCAGTTTGGAAACTCACATCCGTGTAACCCTTTACAACGAGTTCCTCTTCACCAGATCCGTATATTAGAAACATATCCTTAGTCCTCCTAAGGTATTTCAATATACTCTTAAGAGCCATCCAATGGCTATTTCCTGGATTCTGCTGATATCTACTCGTCATGCTTAAAGCGCATGACACGTCCGGTCTAGTGCATATCATTGCATACATGATTGATCCTATAGCAGATGCATATGGGATTTCCTTCATGCTTTCTTGCTCATCCTTTGAGCTTGGACATTGAGATGCACTTAATATTGCCCCTCTTTAAATATGTACCAAACCTTTCTTAGAGTTCTCCATCTTAAACCTTTTCAAGATTTTATCAATGTATGCATTTTGATTTAAACCTACCAACTGCCTTGATCTATCCCTATAGATTTTTATTCCCAAAATATAGGCAGCTTCACCAAGATCTTTGATGGAAAAACAACTTCCAAGCCAGGTTTTAACACCTTCCATGGTTGGAATGTCATTTCCAAATAGTAGTATACCATTAACATACAATACTAAGAATGTGATGATGCTCCCACTAGCTTTCTTATATACACAAGCTTCATCAGCGTTCTTAATGAATCCAAATTTCTTGATCTCTTCATCAAAAGGTTGATTCCAACTTCTTGATGCTTGTTTCAATCCATAGATTGATTTCTTTAACTTGCATACTTTATTAGGATATTATGGATCGACAAAACCTTCGGGCTAAACCATATAGACATTCTCTTCGAGATGTCATAAAGGAAAGCAGTTTTGACATCCATTTGCCAAATCTCATAGTCATAATATGCAGCTATGGCAAATAATATCCTAATTGACTTTAGCATTGCAACAGGCGAGAAGGTCTCATCATAATCAACCCCTTGAGTCTGAGTGAAACCTTTTGCTACAAGTCTTGCTTTATAAGTATCCAAGTTTCCATGCATATTGGTTTTCTTCTTGAAAACCCACTTACATCCAACCAGTTTGGAGTTAAGCGGTGGTACAACCAATTCCCACACTTGGTTGTCATACATGGATTGCATCTCTACGTTCATGGCTTCAAGCCACTTGTCACAATCCGAATTGTACATTGCATAATGGTACGTAGTTGGTTCATCCGAGTCAACTACATAGCATCCATTCATGAAAAATCCTTATCTTTCGGGTGGATAGCATGTTCTGCCAGATCTGCGAATGTTTTGTGTGTATTGATCAACCACTTGATCATTATCAACAACCTCTTGTTGATTGCTAGTATAAACCAAATGTGTATCGGCTTGTGGTTCTCGATCCTCATTAAGTTCCACTGTTCTATTGGTAGTTCCTTCCATAAGGAACTTAGTTTCCAAGAACTCAGCCTTTCGAGCAATAAATACCTTTTGCTCTATTGGATTGTAGAAGTAATATCCCATGGACTCTTTGGGATATCCTACAAAGATACACTTAGTGGATCGGCTTTCTAACTTATTTAAGGTGTTCTGCTTAACAAAAGTTTCACAACCCCACACTTTTAAATATGATAATGATGGAACTCTTCCATGCCATATTTCAAAAGGTGTCTTATCCACTTTCTTGGTTGGGGCCATATTCAGAATACGGGTCGCGGAGAGCAATGCGAAACCCCAAAATGACAGAGGTAGTGTGCTTCTAGCCATCATAGATCGAACCATATCCAATAGGGTTCGGTTTCTCCTTTCAGACACACCATTATGTTATGGTGTTCCGGGTGGAGCAAGTTGTGAGACAATCCCACAACTCCTAAGATGATCTTGAAAGGCATCACTAAGGTATTCACCTCCTATATCCGAATGAAGAACTTTGATTGTTTTGTTGAGTTGATTCTCTACTTCATTCTTGAAGATTTTGAACATTTCAAAAGCTTCATCTTTGTGTCTCAACAAGTACACATAACCATAACGACTATAATCGTTGATGAAGGTAATGAAGTATCTTTCACCATTACTTGTTATTGCTTTAAAAGGACCACATACATCCGAATGTATGATTCCTAATAAATATTTTGCCCTTTGGTTAGTCCCACTAAAGGGTTCCTTGGTCATCTTTCCTTGTAAACAAGATTCACACTTATCAAATGAACCCTCTTCATTTGCTTCCAAAAGACCATTCTTTTGAAGTTTTTGAATGCGATTCTTGTTTATGTGACCAAGACGACAATGCCAAAGATATAATTCACTTAAACCCATTTTAAGTTTCTTGGTGCTCGACTGGTATAACGAGTTATTAAAGGATGAGTCATCATGAATCAATTCATAAATACCATTAAAAGGCATAGCCTTAAAATAAAGTACATCATCCATAAAAACACAAATACCATCATTTACAAACTTTAATACATAACCATATTGTTTCAGAAGGGAAACAGAAATTATATTCCTAGTCAAATTTGGAGCATACAAAATATTCTTCAAAATGACTTCCAAACCACTTGGAAGCTTCAAGATATAGTCTCCTTAGGCTTCGACATCAACCTTTGCTCTGTTGCCCATGTAGAGACTAGTATCCCCCTTCTTAAAATGCATATTTCTTTTGAACCCCTGCAACAAATTGCAAATATAAGTTCCACATCCGGTATCTAATACCCATGTGTTTGAAGAAATAACATTAAGTTCAATATGGATCATTAAAGTTGTACCTGAGGTCTGCCCAGCATTCCTCTTGTTTCTCAACTCTTTGAGATAGATTGGACAATTCCTCTTCTAATGTCCTATCTCACCACACTCAAAGCATGGATCGTTCTCCGTAACCTTTGGCTTCTTAAGCCTCGGTTTTGGTGGTCCCGCTTTAGTCTTTCCCTTACCCTTTCCTTTGACGTATCCCTTGCCTTTGGCAACATTTGCCTTGGGTTTGGAGTGATGCCTTTTCTTGTTGCCACCCTCATTGATCGTGAGAACCGGTAAAACCCTTTTACCCATCCCCGCTTTGGCTGTTTTGAGCATTGCATGAAGTTCCCCAACGCTCTTGTCCCATCCATTCATGTTATAATTCATGATAAACATCTTAAACTTCTTGGTTAGACCATTGAGGATCAAATCCATGGCCAACTCTTTTGAGACGGGACAATTCACCCTTTCGAGGTGAACAATGTGGCTTTTCATCTTCATTACATAAGATGACATCGATTGGGTTTCTTCCATTCAACATGCACGAAGCGCTCGAACCGTTTCGAAGCGCTCTACCCTCGCTTGTTGAAGGAACATTTCCTTCAACTGGGTAATCATGTCATATGTCTCATGATGCTTAAAATCCTTTTAAAGCTCGGGAATCATGGTTCCCAATATGAGGCAAGAAACTTGCACAAAATCCTCAGTGTGCTTAACCCAATTTTCGTAGGCATCAACATCATCAATGTTGGGTTCATCGGGAATAGGATCTTCCAACACATATGATTTATTTTCTTGCTTGAGAACAATTCTCAAGTTTCAAAACCAATCCATGAAATTATTGTGGTTGAGACGATCCTTTTCTAGGATAGTTCTCAGTGACAGGTTATGGACGTTCGGGGAGGTAGCGTTGTTATTAGCGGCCATTACTACAATATAAACAAAGTCCAATTTTAGTATTTACAAAAAGAAATTTTAATTATTAACACCCTTTCATGTCTCATAGATAATTAATAATTAAAATCTAGAATCCAACATTACATTTAAATAATGGTTAGGTGACCTTTATCCTATTATTTAAATTAACAAGGTAGTCAACTTTTGACAATTGCAACCCTTTGCAACTTCGAGTTTTATGGGATCGGATAAACATCTTTATGTTTAGTTGGCATGTTTAATCCCATCAACACCATTGTATACCATGCTTTGGTGACCCTATTCATATGGTTTCCAACTCAAGTTGTCCTACTTACACACACATGTGAGTTTACACATACAAGTGGTTAGGTGACCTTTATCCCACAAATATGTTAAGCCCACCTCAAACACACAAGTTCCCTAAATGTGGTTAGGTGACCTTTATCCCACAAAGAGTTCCCAAGTGATTCGAGTGTTGTATAAAAGGATGGTGTTAAACTTGTTTAAAAGGGATTTTGTTTCCATTAATTCTAGTTATGAAAACATTTTGTACCTTACATTTGCATGCATTCAAATGCATGGTACATAAGCGAAACCAATTTTCTAGGTTCTTTTAATAAAACCCAATTTTATTGCGAATATTGTTAAATGCCTAAAACAATATAATAAGTAGTTTAATTAGTATTAAGATTAAAATTGGAATGGTAACATTATTGTTCTAATAATTACTATTGTTAATAGATTTATTAGTAATACTTTTATCATATGAAAGATAATACTAAAATTTAATATACATACCCACAATGTGAATTAATAAGATACATGAACCATTTATCCTCATACCTAACATAGACTTTACTGAATCAGAAGCACTCTAATAAGTCTCATAAGTTGCATTCACCATATTATCAACAATTTGTAAACTTGGTGCATTTTGTTGAACTTCTAGAAAAGTATCTAGTGAAGTAGTCTGCACTATGCTTGGACCTGCTTCTTTCGATGCACTTTCAACTGTTGTTTGTCTTTGAGGATCAACTATTAATGGAAGTTCTAAAGATTGTTAAGGTAAAGATGATGGTGGTATCATTGGGAAATCATCTTTCTCTACTTGAGTTGCTCCAGTTGATCCACTTGTCTGATGAACATCTATGTTTGACAAAACAAAATGATTAAATGATTTTATAATATAGTCAATATAAAACAACCAGTAAGGCCTACGTGATGATTTAGGAAACGAACGTTCATTGAATTCAATATTTGTAGATTCATCAATTAAGTTTAATTGTGGATTAAACACTCTAAATGCTTTAGGGACTGATGAATAACCAACAACGAATCCTTCATCACATTTAGGTACAAAACATTCCTAAATAATTTCTGGTGTTTGATATTAAAACAGGAGATCCAAATGACTTAAAGAATCCTATGAAGGGTTTTTTGCAAAATAAAAGTTCATATGAAGTTCTGTTGCTCTCATTGACAATTAATGTACTATTTCGCACATAACGAGATGTGTTGACTACTTCTGCCTAGAAAGTGTTTGGTAGTTTAGCATCAACCAACATGGTCCTTGCTGCCTTAATTAGTGTCATATTCCTTCTTTTAGTAATCCTATTTTGTTGTGGAGTTCTAGCTGCACTAAGTTGATGAGAAATACCATTGTCTGTGCAAAATGAATTCAAATCATAATTTATAAATTCAGTTTCATTTTCACTTTTGATTGATTTTACTTTAAAATCTAATTGATTTTCAATTTTTGATAAAATCTTTAATGATTTAAGCTGATTCATTTTTATGAAGTAACCGAATAGTTATAAATGATAACCAAACAATATTGTTTTTTTTCCTATGCTCATTGTTTTGGGTGAAAATTTCGCTCATTATTCTGATCAGTATTCTGGAGCTCAGGATATGCAGACAGGTTTAGTATCTTGAACCTTATTCCTAGCAAATATCCCTGACATATTTCTTGCAGATATTGTCATTTTTAGTGGAGAAAATAATTGCATGACTTGGTCCAAGCAAGAAGATCGAGATGTGACTAAATACATGAACGTTGAACACGTATGAGAGACTTCCAATGGTCATTTAATGAGTTATAATGAATAAATGGTTGTTGTAACAGCTAAATACTTGGTCCATGCTGAAGACGCGGACTTATGGTTGTTAGAAACATGTAGCAAAGACTTGTAATGGTTAAGAGGTGAAGAAAACGTGTTCAATTAGCGGGATAACGGCTAACTGGTCAAAGTAACTGCTGAGGATCCCGGAAATCTAGCAGAATATTCCGAAAATATCTCACATTTTGTTCATTTCATGTACTATATATAATGAGGCTTGGCTAATCGTTTTAGGTCACTTATTCACGTTCACATCCTGATCTCTGTTCATAAACACTCAAACACCCTCAAATAATCATTGTAACACTTAGATTCGATCATTCAAGCTCTCGAGTTGTACTTGTTTTTTGTTATTAATCAAAGGACCGGCCGCCAACATTTTGTCAGGCGCCAAGGGGTTTTTTATGCTGGAGATCACTTTGATCAAGGGCTTTTTCCCTTTAAAAATTCATTGTCTTTGTTCTTACCTAATTTGATGGTTTATTTCTGTAATATCCTGATCGATATTCTACTGTTGGTAAGATATTTCAGTTATTATTCTGATATAGCACACTACCTCACTTGACTAATTTGTTGCGCCCACCGTGGGGCTAGTGTCGCTATAATCTTCAAAATCCTTCCAAACATCTTTCGTTTATTCAAGTTCATTTTTGTTTTTCAAAAAAAAAAAATGTCTCAATCAAAGCAATCTTCATCTCCAGCTCCCTCTTCTTCCATCTCTGCTACTTTGAATGCGCCTCTTCCTCCTCCCCCTAATTTTGAAACATTTAAGAGGATTAAGGATAAGGTTGTCACCAAAACTGCTACCCCTATCTTCGAAATTCCCAGGTCTAGGAATACTGGTGGGGATTCTGCTCCAGTTTCTGGTGAAGAATTCCGCTCAGTAGTGTCCATGATAAAGCAGCATATGGAGCAGCAGCAACAGACCAACAAATTGGTGATGAGTCAACTTATGGAGTTGAAGTCAGCATCTAAAAAGCCGACCCAAAATAAGGAACCACCATTGCACCCTAGGAAACTTAACTTTGATTCTTAAGGATCCTATAGGGTGCAGGATGATGATATAATCCCAATGCAGAATAGCATGGCTGGACCATCTCTTTCAACAAAGACTACAGTGACAAGGGAAATGGGATTTTCCTTAGGATTCTCCTCAAGACTTACCTCAGGATTATCCTTGGGTAATCCAACAGGATCTTTTTTTTGGAACCTTTACTGATGATATTCTTACAAATAGAAACCCTTCAGTTACTAATAATTTTCAAACTATGCAGGATACGGGGATGAGTAGTGCTGTTGCTAGAGAAATCCAGAAACTTAAGGATATGATCTCTAGTGTGCCGGGTATGATAAAGCCCATCCCTAAAGTATCCGATGCTAGTCACAGGATATCCCGCTTTGCACCACCAATCTATGATGTTGAGATCCCGAAAAGATTTCAAACTCCTAGCATGAAGCTCTATGATGGTTCAACTAACCCTGAAGAGCATTTGAAATGCCTAAACAATATAATAAGGTACAAAATTGTCAATTCTCCTGTAGTAGAGCATTTGAAAGACTAACAACTGATTTGTACAGGGTGGTCCATAATCGCGGAGAATCCTTAAGAGATTATGTCAATAGATTCAGCAAGGAGGCTCTGGATATCCCAAACCTTAATATGCTGATGACAATTCAGGCCTTTAAAATGGGCTTACAAAAAGACTCTGCTTTCTATGAGGATCTTATGATGAATCCTTGCGGGAATTTGGACGAAGTCAGAAACAAGGCTCTGAGATTCATAAGGCTCGAGGAAAGAAGATCCATCAAAGGATCGATGGATCCTCAGAATATGAGAACCCCAATAGGAAATCAGAATCCTCTTTGAAATATTACCATCCCAAGCCATATTCCCGCAATGATGGCAAGAAAGTGAACTTTGTTGAAGATGATGAGGACGATGAGGAGTATCCTAAACTTACTGATTATTGTTTTTTCGTGTCTACTTTAGAATTAATATATGCTATGCACGGTCTAAGAGAGAAAGCTAGGTGGCCTTGGAAGAATGAGAAGAATCATGGCTAGAAAGACAAGTCTAAGTGGTATGCATTCCACGAAGACTTTGGCCATACCATTGAGGATTGCATTGCTCTGCGCAAAGAAATAAGTTACTTGATGAGCAAAGGGCACTTGAAAGAACTACTGGGAAAGAAGAAGGCTAAGCACCAGGATACTAACAGGAATCTTGATCGGAATCCTGGTGGAAATCCTAAGAGAGCTGCATCTCCTCCCCTAGATGCTTCAATTGTTTACTTTATTTCAGGTGGATCTGTCATATGTGGAATATCATAATCTGCTACTAAGAGACATGCAAAAGAAGCCAAATTAGAGAAAGGAGTTAGGCTGATCTCTAAAGCTACTTTGACTTAAGGAAAAACCATATCCTTTGATGATGATGACATGGATAATATGTAGGATCCTCATCATGATGGTTTAGCTATAACTCTATATGTTGCTAACCATTTTATGCGTCGGATATTGATAGATGGTGGGAGTTTTGTGAACATAATCCAGCTACAAACACTAAAGAAGATGAACATCCCAGACTCAGAAATCACCATAAAATCCTTGATCCTTGTGGGATTCAGTGGTGAAACAAACAGTACTAATAGAGAAATCAAGCTTCCAGTCTATGTAAAAGGAGTAAATTCTATGCAAAAATTTTGTGTAATGGATTGTTTGTCTTGTTATAACAACATTTTAGGTAGGCCTTGGATCCATGAGATGAAAGCCATACCTTTAACATACCACCAGTATGTAAGGCTCCCTACACCTTGGGATGTGGTCAAAATTAAGAGTGACCAGTAGGAGGCCAAGGACTGTTATACATCCTCAATGAAAGCATCAGCTCAGAATAAGGGAGCATAGCAATTACAGAATAAACTTCAGGATGTGTTAGAGAATACTAAGTAGGATATCCAGCAAGATGTGAAAGAAGTAGCCTTAGATCCAGAAGACCCAGAGATAAAAGTGTTGATAGGAGCAAATATCCCTCAGGATATTAAGCAGGATATGATCTCCTTCATAAAGAAAAGAAGAAGCATATTTGCTTGGAGACATGAAGACATGATAGGTATCTCCAAGGATATTATAACTCATAAACTTGGTTTGGATGAAAATTGCAGGCTGATTCACCAAAAGAAGAGGAAGTTTACACCCGAAAGAAATTGAATCATCCAAGAAGAGGTGGAAAGACTATCGAAATCCAAGATGATTAGAGAAGTGAAGTTTCCGAGGTGGCTTGCAAATGTGGTAGTGGTCCAGAAAAAGAATGGAAAATGGAGGGTGTGTGTGGATTATACCAACCTCAACAAATCTTGTCCAAAAGACCCATTCCCATTGCCACACATTGACTCCATGGTAGATGCTACTACTGGCCATAAAATGCTGACTTTCATGGATGCTTTATCAGGATTTCAACAAATCCAAATGGAGCCCTCGGATCAAGAAGACACAGCTTTCATGACCCCAACAGGTATTTTTTGTTATATTGCCATGAATTTTGGTCTTAAAAATGTATGTGCTACACACCTAAGGCTGGTCAACAAGATGTTCAAAAGCAAGCTGGGGGACACCATGGAGGTCTATATTGATGATACGATAGTAAAGTCAAAGAAAGCTGAGGATCACCTCCGGGATGTTGAAGAAGCTTTCGATATTCTGGACCAATTTAATATGTAGCTGAATCCTGCCAAGTGTCATTTTGGTGTGGGGGAAAGAAAGTTCTTGGGATACATGGTCACCAAAAGGGGGATAGAGGCCAGCCTGGAGTAGATCAAAGCTATCATGAACCTGAAATCCCCAACTAATGTCAAGGATATCCAAAGGTTATCCGGGAGAGTTGCAGCCCTAAACAGATATCAATGATATTTGTGTAAAATATAGATCAAACACTATAAAATATGGATGAATAATGATGAACACCACAAGAACATTCAATAAAACCCTTGTTTGATCTGAATTGATTGCTAAATGATATTACAAAGTGAAAGCCCCTCAATCAATGGCTTATTCAAACTCCCTAAACCTAACTGATACTAATCGATATATAGTGATAATATTCACTAATGACATATTAAGCCCCTAGACTTAGACAATTAGAAAAATTACATATAAAACATAAAAATGACTTAAACATAAATAAATATATTTTGTTGACACAAAATATATTTATTAATAATAAACTCCTATTCATTTATATCTTCAACGTCTCATCTCGGTTCTTCGTCTCGAACGCTTCTGTTTGCCTTTTCCGATGACTTTGACAGTGACGTTGACCTTTGTTCACTTTGACTGTGTTGATAATATAGACTATCCTTATCAGACCCAACAATATTGTTGAGTCCGAAAAATAGTCTAATATTATCAACACAGACAAAGTCAACAAAAGTCAACATTAAAGTCAAAGTCAACGCAAAGTCAAGACGACACGTTCGAAACGAAGTTTAGTAGTGAGACGTTGAAGATACAAAGAACACGGGTCTTAGAGTTAATATATATTTTGTTGTCAACAAAATATATATTTAATCTTTATTTGTCTATTTTGTTGTCAACAAAATATATATTTAATCTTTAAAGTGTTGTTAAGCTTGTATGAGCTAGATTTGAGGGTTTTCATGTAATTAACATCTTATGCAAATCAATATGGATCAAATGAAGGTTTTTCATTGATGTTCTTGAGTGTTCATCCAAGTTGTTCATATTTTATCTTTTTGATCCAAATCTTCATTAATATTTGATGATTCAAGTGCTCATGGGACAACAATTTGGTATTAGAGCGTTTTTGGCTCTTGATTAGGAGATCTTACCATCCCAAATCACCCTCGTTTCTTCACACTTACTCACTTCACTCAAATGGCTCTTAACCAGAAATTTTCTGAGTCTGAGATGGGAACCATGACCAAGGCTCCTATCATCACTCCTGATGATTTTGGAACCTGGTGCAAACGTATTGAAGGCTTTATCAAGTATCAAGACAGCCGCATGTGGAGATCAGTTACTCATGGTCCATACAAACCAAAGGTGGAATCCCCAGATGGTAATGGCGCCATGATTGAGAAGGCTGTTGAAGACTACTCTAATGAAGACTTCAAGAAGATGGACATTGACTACACAACCATGACTGTTTTGCTTATGGCTATTGTTGGACTCAACAAGTGCAATAAGAATTAATGCATAAAAGTATGATGCTTGCCATATCAAACATATATCAAACATAATGTGTTCTAACATTTAAACAATCATTTACTAACACATTAGTATGATTATCATTCATAACAAACACTAATATGTGTTTAAATTTCTTTTTCAGAATTATAGATAAAAGAAATTTTGACAAGTGTCTGCAGCGGATGAAGAAAGAGTCCACAGCGGATGAAGATCATGAGCAGCGGATGAAGAAATCTGTCCTAGTGTGTGCAGCAGATGAACATCCATCCCCCAGCGGATGAACATCCATCCCACAGCGGATGAAGAACATACAGCGGACAACAGACAAGCTAACACACACAACTGTCCACAGCGGATGTTCATCCACTGCGGATAAACATTCCACAGTGGACAACAGACAAGCAAACACCTGTCCATATGTAACACCTGAAACCTCGGTCAAAATAAAAAGGAAAGAAAAGTATTTTGAAGAAAATAAAAAGAAGGCAAAGTTGAGGGGTGCTTTGTGTAAATAGTACCAAAAAGTCAAAATGCACTTTATATGGGCATGGCCGCCCATATCATCTTGCTGTTGCTGTTGTTTGACCGAAAAGGAGAAGAAAGAAAGCTGCAGACCAGCTGTCTCGGTTCCAAGAAGGAATTAGAACTGAAATCTTCAAGGTTAGTGGGTTTTTGTTGATGTTTGGCTCGGTCCTTTGAGGTTTCCCACCTTAGAAACCGATTTCAAAGTGTTGTATGTGCTTTGGTTGGTTGTTTTGCTTGTTTAGGTGTTTGAACTCGTGTACACCCGCATTAGTTTTGTTCACCCGCATTGGTTTTGTTCACCCGCATTTTTTTAAGACAAGGAATTTTCTGGAATTTTGGAAGATCAAAAATTAGGGTTTGACCATGGTTGACTTGATGCTTGTATCTGATTATCTTATGCATGTTGTGGGCTGTTCTTATGAGCCTATTATGATATTAACATGTGACTTTATGTGGATTGCCTATGATCATAAAGTATTATTATTAATCAAGTGAAAGATTAATATTAACAAAAAGTGGAACATAAAGAATGAAAAGACTTGCAAGTAAAAATTTACAGGAGGTGCACGACCATGTTGTTGTTAGCTCAACTATGTATGGTTTAGCTAACCCAAAGGATGTACACAGGGTCAATCTTTAAGATTGAAGGAACCACTGTTACTGCCCCGGTACTGGAGTCAGTATATGTGCACCACGGATGGAGTCTATTTATAGACTTCAAGGCCCAGTACCAGGTTTATCGCATTATATGGGGGGTATAGCACTTTGGTCCATATCGACAGTCAAAGATAATAATAAATAAGGAAGAAAGAGAATTGTGATGATGTGATGGATATGATATGTATGTATGATGTGTGATCACATCTGAAAGAAAGATAAGATACTTTTTTTTAAGAAGTATTTTGTATACAAATCTATCAAGATATTTTTATGATTTTAAAACTAGAACTCACTCAGCAAAGCTGACTTTTATGCGTTTTCAGTTGGCAGGTAATTTGCTGAGGATGGCACTCGGGGAAGCTACTCGTCGGGATTTGGCTGACGTCCATTCAAGAAGATAACACTGTTGTTTCGTAATACAACTAATGATCTTTTGTAACTGTTATCAAACATGTATTGCTTAGCAACAACTTTTATAAAGTTAATGAATGGCTTTTGAAGTTTAAACTCCACTGCATTATGATAATAAATTATGAAATGTTTTATAAATTGTGTTGTGAATGTCCAACTGTGAGGTCTCTAGGAACGGGGCCTTACACCACAGCGGATGTTCATCCACAGTGGATAAGCATTCCACAGCGGATGACCAAACACTGCACAGTGGATGACAAGTCTTCTCCACAGCGGATGAGATATCTTCCACAGCGGACAGGTATTCATCCACAGTGGACAGCTTATAGACTTAGGATTGTTTATGTAATATTCATTTACATAAGGGTAGTTTAGTAATTGTATATAGCTTTTGTGTATAGGCTATAAATAGCACACTACCCTAATCCTTTGTAAGCTTTTGAACAATCAATCAAACAATATGTTATTATCATTTTTGAGCATTCAAAATCACACACACACACGCACACTGAATTCTTTCACTTGAATCATGGGTTTCCGCACCATGTTTCTTGTTGGTTGAATATTGAGAGATATTGAAAAAGGTCCTTGGGGGAATCAACTTGTTCATGTTGAATATTGTTCTAATATGTTCATGTTCAACATGTTGTTCTAAAGTTGATTTCGTTAAGTGGTATCAGAGCCTTGGCTCAATCATTCATTGATTTCGGTCCTCTCATTCAACAACATTAATTTCAGTGGTTCATTAGCTTCAAAAACACACATTCAAGCATCAAACTCATCTTCTTCTTCTCATAAACATTCATCAAATGCAAACAAATATGATTTCTGAATCATTTTGTGCATTTTGAAGAAGTTTTGTTGATTTTTCTGCTTGAACATCACAAACAACACAAGTTTATGTGAAACAATACACGGGTATTGTTCATCCGTTGTTTAAACATCTTCAAACAGAAGGTTTTTAGCTTCGAAACATCATTAAAACAAAGCATTTTATGAGCATTCTAAATCAATTAGATTGTTCATAATCATCGTACACTAGTGACAATCTCACTAGAAACATATTTTGTTCATTGTTCAACCATCGGGTTGAATATTTTGAAAAAACATCACAACAAAACCCTAGGAAAACCCTAGGTTTTGCATACACAATTCACGGGAATTGTGTTTGCTGTTTTTGATAAAACCATAAAAAAACTAGTTGTCTTGTTTGAAAAGTTTTCAAAATCAACTTTTTGATCCAAAAAGTTGTATAACAAAAGACAAACTCTATTTTTAAGGTTTTTGCAAAAGGAATATTGACTTTTGCACTAAAAGACAAATATTACATCATCCATAATCTTTCTTGTCATGTGTGACAAAGAAAGAGACAAACATAGGATATTAATTAATTAATTAATTAATTAATTCTTTTATTTGGTAAACAATTAAAACAAATTAGTTTATCAAATTAACAAACAAATCCTAGAGACAATTAGGACAGTGGATGCTCCCGTCATATGACAGGCAACTGTTCCCTCCTACGGGATTTTAAGAACAAACATGGAGGCAATGTAGCCTTTGGAGGAGATAAAACAGGTGGGAAGATAACTGGCAAAGGAACAGTAACAAACGGGTTGATTAGCTTTGAGAACGTCAACTACTGCTCCAATCTTCAGTTCAATCTTCTGAGTGTATCCCAAATCTGTGACAAGGGATATGTCACCCTATTTGACTCCAATAGCTGCTACATCCTTAAGACAGGTTTTCAGATTCCAGAAGATCATATCCTTTTGAAAACTCCTCGTCTAAACAACACATACATTGTTGATATGAACAATGTTTCAGCATCAACCCCTGAAACTTGTTTATTATCAAAAGCCACAGAAGATGTATCATAATTGTGGCATAGATGATTAGGTCATTCCAATTTTAACTGAATGAACAAACTTGCTAAAAATGATCTAGTCATAGGTTTGCCACAAAAGGAATTTTTCTGTTCAGACCACTGCACAGCATGTCTGAAAGGCAAACAACATAGAGTTTCACATAAATCAAAATTGATAAACTCTAACAACACACCACTCAAATGGCTTCATATGGACCTTTTTATCCTAAGCATAGGAAAGAAGCAATACTGTCTTGTCATAGTAGATGATTACTCCAGATTCATATGGGTTTTTTTTCTACTACACAAGACAGAAATAGCACGAATCATTACATCCTTTATCACAAAGATTAAGAATCAACTTGATCTTAAAGTCAAATCTTTAAGAAGTGATAATGGCACTGAATTTAAGAATGACTACAATTCTTTTTTTATGCAGAAAAAGGAATAAGTCATCAATTCAGCGTAGCAAGAACTCCTCAGCAGAATGGAGTAGCTAAACGAAGGAACAAAACATTAATAGAAGCAGCTAGAACCATGCTAGCTGACTCTCTATTGCCCATATCCTTTTGGGCTAAAGCCATAAACACAACATGCTACATACAAAACAGAACATTAATCATCAAAGAACATTCCAAAATGCCTTATGAATTAGTGTTTAAAAGAAAACCATATATAGGATTTCTTAAGGCATTTGGATGTCCTGTTTCCATATTAAACACCAGAGAACAATTATCCAAATTTACTCCAAAAGCAGATGATGGATTCTTTGTTGGATATTCTGGAAGCTCAAAAGCTTACAAAGTATTCAATCCAAGGCTAAATATAGTGGAAGAAACAACTGATGTTTTTTTCAATGAACATTCTTTCACTAAGAAAGTCATTGGATCAAACTGGCTGTTTGATATTGATGAACTAATAAAATCATTTGACACAGCTTACTTTGATGTTTCAGGTTCAAAGGATAACACTGAATATCCAATGGTTCCACCAACAACCATTGATGTTCCGTTGACTGCTGATCCTCCAAGGAGAACCACTAACACTCCTTCAAGCACAACTGTGTCAACACCTCCTGATCAACCAAACATCTCAAGAGAAACATCCTCAGACACTCCAGCATCTTCATCTCCTGTACCCAATCAATCATAGGAAACAAACAAACCAAAACAACATGAAGATGATGATAACTACCATTCTCTACCAGACACACATCATGAAGATGAAATATTAGATTTCTTTCATGATTCTCCTTAAACATTCACTGAACCCCCTCAATCAGACAATCTCACATCTCCCAATACTCTTGCTCACCCATCATCACATGATCAGACAATCACCAATCTTGATTCAACAATTCATGTTGATCAAATTACAACCACAAGGGTTCACAAGGACCATCCAATAGAAAACATCATCGGCGATCTCAACACCAGATTGACTCGTAGTCAATCTGACATAGCAAACATTTGCTTGTATTCCTATTTCTTATCCTTAACTGTACCCAAAAACATCACTAAAGCATTAAAGGACAAAAGTTGTATAGAAGCTATGCAAGAGGAGCTACAACAATTCAAGAAGCAAGATGTTTGGAAGCTGGTAGATCTGCCTAGAGGTCAATATGCAATTGGCATAAGGTGGCTATTCAGAAACAAAGCAGGGATTGTCATAAGAAACAAAGCAAGGCTTATAGCTCAAGGATATACTCAAGAGGAAGGCATTGATTATGATGATGTCTTTGCTCCTGTAGCTAGATTGGAAGCCATCCGAGTATTCCTTGCTTATGCCTCATCACAAAAGTTCACTGTCTACCAAATGGATGTCAAATGTGCATTCCTTTATGGTAAGATAGATGAAGAGGTGTATGTTGCTCAACCTCCAGGGTTTGAAGATCCAGATTTCCCTCACAGAGTATACAAGTCAGACAAAGCTCTATATGGTCTTCACCAAGCACCAAGAAAGTGGTATGAAACTCTATCAAAGTTTCTACTACAGAATGGTTACACCAGAGGTAAAATTGATCAGACATTGTTCTTAAAAAGAAAAGAACAAGACTTGTTAGTAGTGCAAGTCTATGTGGATGACATAACTTTTGGCTCCACAAACATACAGCTTTGCAAAGAGTTTGAAACTCTTATGCAATCAAAATTCCAGATGAGCTCAATAGGAAAACTTACATTCTTCCTAGGTCTACAAGTCCAACAATCAACAGATGGAATTTTCATCAATCAAAGCAAATATGTGCATTAGATCCTCAAAAAGTATAACATGAGTGATTGCAATTCAAGCAAGACACCATTTGCAACTGGATTGAAGTTTGGACCAGATCCAGAAGGAACATCAGTTGACCAAAAACTTTACAGATCTATGATAGGTTCTCTGATGTACCTAACAACAAGCAGACCAGATATCATGTATGCAGTATGCATGTGTGCAAGATATCAAGCAGATCCCAAGGAATCACACATAAATGCTGTAAAAAGAATCTTTTGATACTTGAAAGGCAAACCAGCTCTTGGTTTGTGGTATCCTAAAGATGGAGACTTCTCATTATGTGCATACACAAACAGTGATTATAGGGGATGCAATAACAATAGGAAATCAACCAGTGGAGGCTGCTTGTTTCTTGGATCAAGATTCATCTCTTGGCAATGCAAGAAACAGACAAATGTCTCTGTGTCCACAGCCAAAGCAGAATATATAGCTGCTTCTACATGCTGTTCTCAAGTGTTATGGATTCAAAACCAAATGCTTGATTTTGGCTTTAATTTTCTTAACCATACACATTGACAATTCTGCAGCCATGTTTATAACAGACAATCCTATTCAATATTCAAAAGCCAAACACATAGAGATCAGATATCACTTTCTGAGAGATTGCTTAGAAAAGGGTTTTCAGTTGATCAAGGTCCATACAGACAACCAATTGGCTGACCTTTTTACAAAACCATTTCATTCAACACGATTTGAATTTTTAGTTCAGTCTCTTGGTATGATCAACTATGAGTCAACAAATTAATGTTTTTCAAAACATTAAAATCAAACATGCTTGATTTTGTCAAAGTCCAAGATTAACACCAAACTTACCTTTTTCAAAATCAAGAAATCATGCAAACCATTCATTTTTAATATTGAATCACACATATATTTCATGAGAAATGATAGTACACTAGCATAATTCTTCACTTGAGTCTTTTTCCACTAATAAAGACTGACAAATTCTTTGTTTGATATGTGGATAGCCTCAGCACGGGACACATAAAATCAGATACAACAGTGAAGAACTAAATTCTCATGATTGTGTGGTTAACAACACATCTTGGTTTATGGTGAGTATTGATCTATCCAATATAGGTTGCGTTAAGTAACTACAATACACCAAGTGAAACAGATTATAAATTGCTCAATCATTCAAGTGTCTCCTTTGTTATGATAATTATAGACCTGGAGTACACCTAGGCATTCTTTGTTGTGCTAAGCACAGACCTAAATGACCTAAATCATGATCCAAAAAGATTCCCAAAGAGGAACACATCCATCTTGGATGAATCATCAATAAAGTCTTTATGACTACATTTCTTGTGAATGAATCAAAAGAATCCCAAAGAGGATCAACTTCCATAGTGAAGTGAAAAAGAATCCCAAAGAGGATCAACCAACATGGATCAAATTAAGCATTTATACTCCTAAGTAACTAGGTTTTAAGTATTGAAAGTACTTTCTAGCATATCTTGAGGAGGGTTGTACCAATCATACAATTAGATGTGGGGTACATACATCTCATGTCAATAAACTCAAAACATGATAATCACTCACTGTTTCAATCAATCATGAATTCCATGCATGAGTTTAAGTGGATCACAATATCTGCAATCAATATTGTACTTGTCTATGTCTATTCTCAAAACCATACAAACAACTCAGTGAGAAATGCAGACTAGTATGATCTCATGGTATGTGCGAAAGATTCATGTGTAAAACATGATAAACATTCATTTTTAGTAAGAAATATCTTCTCTTGCTACATGATTAACAAACAAGCAAATTGGACTTTGATAATTTCCATATTAAAACATATAAATTTTTGTCATTTTATAAAAGTTTTTTATAAATATGCAAAATTTAGGGGGAGAATTTGAACATGGAATTATCAAAGGCAGCAGAATTGTGCATTGTCACATATTTCAAAACTTAAGATTTTCTAAATTTTGAGTTTTAAACAAAGCCATGTCAAGCCAAAACCCAAACACAACACTTTGACACACATACATATGTTTATTTTATTGCACAATATTACTTGTGAGTGATATCTTATCATCCATATATTGAATATGTTAAAATTTCAATATTTTAACATATATTTTAAATCAAAGATTTAAACAAACATTTTGATTTAAACAAGTTTCATCAAACAAATGTTCTTTCAGAAGAAAATTTTATCAAACATATGCTTCGAAAGACATTAGTTCAAAACAAACAAAAATCTGAAATTTTTGAAAAAACTGTTGTCACAGCGGACACACAAACATACATCCGCTGTAGCTACAGTAATCATCATAACATGCAAAATTCACCAAGGGTATATCACGGACTAAACAAACAAACATCCGCTATGCACTTGTGAACATACACGTGTTCACAGCGCATGATGTTGGTAAGGCATCCGCTGTGAATACAGTGCCATTCCATAGCGCATGACTAACATAAGTCATCCATTGTAGAAATAGTGCAAGTGAATACAACGTATGCACACAGGTAATCATACACTGTAAACATTCATACCACATTTCATGTGTCCACAGCGCATAAACAAATGTTCATCCGCTGTGAACAAACAATCAAATGTTTCAAGGATCCACAGTGCATGAATAAATGTTCATCCGCTGTGAACAAACAAACCATTTCAATAACATACAATCATGCAATCAAATAGTTTAAGAGATAACACACAATCAGTACAATGTTTCATATCAAACACACACACATTGTTGCTAATAGACAAAACAGTAACAAGCAATCATTAAATTGATGGAAACATCATACTTAGGGGGAGTATTGTTGGACTCAACAAGTGCATTAAGAATTAATGCATAAAAGTATGATGCTTGCCATATCAGACATATATCAAACATAATGTGTTTTAACATTCAAATAATCATTTACTAACACATTAACATCATTATCATTCATAACAAACACTAATATGTGTTTAAATTTCTTTTTCAGAATTGTAGATAAAAGAAATTTTGACAAGTGTCTGCAGCGGATGAAGAAAGAGTCCACAGCGGATGAAGATCATTAGCAGCGGATGAAGAAATCTGTCCAAGTGTTTGCAGTGGATGAACATTCATCCCACAGCAGATGAACATCCATCCCACAGTGGATGAAGAACATACAGCGGACAACAGATAAGCTAACACACACAACTGTCCACAGCGGATGTTCATCCACAGCGGATAAACATTCCACAGCGGACAACAGACAAGCAAACACCTGTCCACAGCGGATGTTCATCCACAGCGGATAAACATTCCACAGCGGATGAACAAACACTGCATAGCGGATGACAAGTCTTCTCCACAGCGGATGAGATCTCTTCCACAGTGGACAGCTATTCATCCATAGCAGACAACTTATAGACTTAGGATTATTTATGTAATATTAGTTTACATAAGGGTAGTTCAGTAATTGTATATAGCTTTTGTGTATAGGCTATAAATAGCACACTACCCTAATCCTTTGTAAGCTTTTGAACAATCAATCAAATAATCTATTATTATCATTTTTGAGCATTCAAAACACACACACTAACACACACACTAACACACAATCACACACACACTGAATTCTTTCACTTGAATCATGGGTTTTCGCACCATGTTTCTTGTTGGTTGAATATTAAGAGATATTGAAAAAGGTCCTTGGGGGAATCAACTTGTTCATGTTGAATATAGTTCTAATATGTTCATGTTCATCATGTTGTTGTAAAGTTGATTTCATCAGCTATACCAAACTCTAAAATGGTTGGCTTTAAGCAATGCCAGTCAGCCAAAGAACTCTTTGATGCTTTGAAGCTGATGTACTCTGGTTCTGCTGAATCCAAAGAGTCTAAGAAAGATGTGCTGAAGCAAAAGTTTGAGAAATTCACATACATTGTTGGTGAGACCTTGAGCCAATAATACGTCAGGTACATGGACTTGATCACCTCTCTTAAGTCCATGCGAGTGGTTCTTGAGAAAAGAGACATACTAAGGAAGTTCATGAGTGCACTTCCTCATGAGTGGACTTTCAATTGTGTCTCAATCAAGAGAACTAAGAATCTCAACACTCTCACTAAGACTGAACTATATGGAATCCTTGATGGATACTGTATGGAGATAGAAACTTAAAAAAGCCATCAGATGAACAAACCCTCAAACCTTCCTGTTAGCATTCCTTTACATGTTGCTGAAGGTTTAAGAACTCCCCAGCCCTAGCTGTACCTGAACTAACCCCAACAACCATCCTCTTCCTATGGTCCATACATCACATTCCCTGAGACACCTAGGTCTCAATAGGCTTAACAAAATCCTTTCCAGGATAGCTGTGCCTTTGCTTCAGGGAGTGAGCACTCTTGAGATTTTCAATTCTGCTTTGATGATCTAGAGTGTTTTAGCCCAGATGATGTTGAATACATGGACATTGTCCAATAGATGGTTCTACTGACCTACAGAGCAAAGAAGTTTTTCAAAAGAACTGGAAGTCAGTTCCCTCAGAACCCAGCTAATAGCAAATTTGGGTTTGACAAGACCAAGGCCAAGTGCTACAACTACAACCAACTTAGTCATTTTGCATGGGAATGCAAAGCTCCTAGATCCAATCATGGAGCCGCTTAAGCCTCCCAACATCCTGCAACCCCAATGGCTGCAACCAAACCCACTAAACAACAGACTACAGCTGTTTCTCAAGAAGTTGATTGGAGCTTCATGGTGCAAGATGTCACTCCTGCTCAAGCTCTCATGGATGGAACTGAAGACACTAAGGTATATGAACATCTCTGTACCCCAACCTGTATTTCTAAGGTCAAATTGTATTAGGACTATAACATGGAAATTAGATCTGATATTGAGTCTTTAAATATCCTAAAATCTCATTTTAAGAGTGCACAATCTGACTATAAACTCAAAATAGAAGAGTTAGAGAAAACTGTGTCCTTTTTAAAACATGAACATTCAAACTATAGGGCTTAGATAAAAGATCTAATATCCAAGTTGATTGAGGCTCAATCAATGATATTACAAAGTGATAGCCCCTCAATCAATGGCTCATTCAAGCTCCCTAAACCTAATTGATACTAATCTATATATAGTGATAATATTCACTAATGACATATTAAGCCTCTAGACTTAGACAATTAGAGAAATTACATATAAAACATAAAAATGACTTAAACATAAATAAATATATTTTGTTGACACAAAATATATTTATTTATAATAAACTCCTAGTCATTTATATCTTCAACGTCTCGTCTCGGTTCTTCGTCCCGAAAGCGTCTGTTTGCCTTTTCCGATGACTTTAACAGTGACGTTGACCTTTGTTGACTTTGACTATGTTGATAATACAGACTATCCTTATCAGACCCAACAATACTCCCCCTTAGTCTATCATTATCAACGTCTTGTATCGTGATCAGCACCGATAAGTCAACCATATAATGATCTTCAATCTTCCCTTAGATTGATGATCTGGTATTGAAGATTTTTTCATCTTTCAGGCTCCCCCTATTTGCATGCTCCCCCTCTTCGTGTGCATTCTTTGTTAATGTCCTGGAACAACTTTTCAACTCTCTATTCTTGAGTGCTTCTGAAGATGTAGGAGGAGGTATCCTATCTCGCTATCTTCTGCAAATTTGAGGAACAGGTTCTCTTGTCAGGTACTTTGCTCAGCTGATGATCGGTCATCATTTGAAGCAAAAATCTGCAATATAATCACAAATACATTCTACACATTTCTCGTTAAATCATTTCAACAATACAAATAAACCCGTGTTTATCTGTGTGTGCAATTTCCCGTGAAATGCATGTGAAAATAATAACATTTTAATAGCATAATGTGGAAGACTTGAAATAATTTGAATGAAAAACCCCGTTTATATATATATATATATATATATATATATATATATATATATATATATATATATATATATATATATTATATATATATATATATTTAATCACCTTACACCAAGAACTAATTCGATCATGAGATCAAATCCTCAAGATATACTTAAGCACAAGGATGTATTTAAACATCGACAAGTTAGTGAGATCACACTGATACAGAGTCTGGTCACAATTTGTCCAATTTAAACAGTTCAAAAATGATTGTTGGTATATTTGTTCAATTTAAACCCATGCCTTATTCTTTTCAACGAGTGACCTGCAATTGATTTTATCATGTCTTAGATTCAATTAGAAAAGCTCAGGTGATTTGGTTCCCATACACATCTGGTAAAGAACTTATCCCATCATCAGGGCTTATTGAGTAATATGATTAACTCTGCTTGATTTTCTTTTAAGTTTTCAACAATGATCTTAATTTAAGAATCACTGTGCCTTTATTAGGGAAGATAATGAGAGCTCCAGATCTATACTTACGTATAACAGAGGAGATGATCATCTGAGCGTGCTGATGAGAGCTTCAGGTCTATACTCACGTATAACAGAGAAGATCATCACTCCAGGTTAATGCTTCCGCATAGCAGAGGAGATAAGCACGAAAAGGATTCTGAAGAGCTTACAAGAAGTGTCAATTCAGAAACAAGGATGAAGGAATTTGGGAATAGAAGTAATCAAGGCAGAAGTCAGATACTCTCAACCCATTTTTTACGAGACTTGTAACTTTGTGCAGGCCTAAATGTCAGGAGAATAAACCTTTTCACCGAGTTCTAAAGCTTTAGTTAGGCTACTGAATCACTGTTTACTTTGTTTTCAGGCTGAGCCTACCAAGCATATCATATAATCAAACTGTCTTTTTTAGATTTTTAGAATTTTAAGTGATACAGACATCTTCATCAGTTACTATCATTTCTCACGAAGTACAAGTCATGCAAATAAGCATACCAAGAAGACAAACTATCATTTGAAAGTCATCCCAAATAAAGTTCTTAGTTCCCATTTCAATTATACTAGCAAAGAAAGTCTTCCAAATTATACTAGCAAAAAGATGAGAAATGAAGTACCAAGAAAAATGCAGTGATTGTGAATGGTAGATAAGAATCCAAAATACGGATGAGATACCATAACCATAACCTGTTTGTTCCGCCTCAAATTAGAATTAGGAACAATCTCAGTCAGTAAATCGGATTACTGATAGGCCTCCTGAATTGTTCCTGCACTCATAAATAGATTAATTAGAGAGGGGGACCCTGACCATCGTGGTCCTGGGAGTTCCTTTTTCATCAGTGTATGTAACCTTTTTAAGCGCACACTCTTTTGAAAACTCATTTATTTCTTTATCTTTTTTATTTTGTTTTACTTTTCAAATTTGTTTCTGTTCAATTACTTTTGATTTGAAAGAATTGAATTTGGAAATCATTTTCTTTTAAAGACCCGAAGGAAGAGATTTTAATTTTGAAACATTGGTCTTTTTTTATTTTTGAATCATGTGAAACCGGGTTCACATGAGAAGGTTTGGATAGATTGTTCTTTATCCAACCATTCAAAGATATGTGCTTTTTACCTTTTGAACTCGAGAAGAAACCTGGGTTATCTTTACCTCCCAAAGCTTGCCTTTGAACCTGAGGGCACTTCTTTAGCACATGACCTTCTTTTCCACATCTAAAGCAAGCCTTGAAAGGATTTTGGTTCTTTGTAGTCCTGTGGATAGTAGGCGAGGGTGGAGCCTGCTTTGAGGTTGTTGCAGCTTGTTGACAACCTTGAAGCTTCTTCTTTTGAATAACTGGAAATTGAAACTTTTGAGGCTTTGTCAATGTGGATTTCGAACTGAGATATGATTTGATGTGTGATGTTCCGGGAGCTGAGATCTGAACATTCTTCTGAGTACACTTTTGTATGACTGGTGATTTGGTAGACTTGGAGGCAGATTTGTGGCGAGCTTGATGGATAGCAGATGAAGATGGTGAGTGCTTCTGCTGAGCTTTGGAGGAACTGCTGATTTGCTTAGCAGTTGGAGATGAGATCCGTATAGGTCTTGATTCAACTGTTGGAAGCTTTTGACACTTGATAACTTCAGGTGACTTGATGATCTCTGGTTCATCATCAGAACTTGTCCAGTCCTGTATACACAAGTCAACTTCCAATGGATATTGATTGATGACTCTTGTTGTGTCGGTTTGTGTTGTTGAGTTCTGATTGCTTGACGATTCCACAACTGTTCCTTCTTTGACAAACTTGATAGGAACAAATGAAGGGATGTTACCTGTCTTGAATTTGTTAAAGAAGTTATGGGAAACACCTGATATTGTTTTTGAAGCATCAGAGGTGGAATTATCATTTTGTAGATCAGATCCTTGCTTGATGAGCCCCAAACCTGTAGGAAATACATATTCATCTCGAACCTCTATGTGATTAACGCTTCTTAGCTTCAATTAAATCATTTGACGGATGAGGTTGAGGCATAGGAGAGTAACAATAAGTGCTAGGAGGAGGATAAACATATGAAGTTTCACCACATCCCACACCCGTTTTGATTCCAGCTCCCCTTTGCTTACAGAATAGTTCTTCCTATTTCATCCCTGATATCATCCATTTATCAAGTTTAGTTTTAAGCTTACTAGTCTCAAATTCTGCTAATGTGACACGATCGCTCAAGACATTAATCTCGACATTCTTTTCTAAAAGATTTCTTTTTAAAAGATCATTTTCTTTTAAAGCTTCTTTTAGTTTGATAAAATATTTGGACTCATTGATTTTAAGTTCTGTGTTTATTTGTTTTAATTCTTTTTCATTTTCTAACAATAATCTGTTAGCTTTATAAACTCCAAATAAACGAATTTTGCAGGGAGGAGAACACATGTCTTGAACAACCTCATAAGGAAGCCCCATAACTATCTTTTCAGTAGCTAGGGCTTTTTCACATTGACAGACAGAATTGTTCTTTTTGTATTCTTCCTCCTCAGCAGCTCTTTTCTTAGCTTCTTCAGCTTCACCTTCCTCTTGCTTTCCTTCATCTTGAACTTTACACCAGCTTTCATAATCACCAACACTCTCACCTTGAATGTCACACCTGAATTCTTTGAAAGGATCAAAATCTTCAACAGAATCCTCATCACTGTTTACTACCCCAACCATCAATGCATGGTTGACTTCTTCTTTAGTTTCTTTGATCTCAATACTTGAAGATACACCACCATACATGAATTGATTATACTCTCCACTTTTCACATCCAAATCAAATGACTTCAGCTTGTTGATGACTTCAATGAGTTTGTAGTCAGCAAAATTTCTTTCCTGCTTTAACACTCTAACTTGTGGACTCCACTGTGGAGGAAGAGAGTCCAAAAGTTTTGTGACTTGTTCATGGTTCCGCAGCTGGTCATCATACTTCTTAAGATTGCATGCCACCATCAGAAATCGATCAACAAAATCAGATATCTTTTCATCTTTCATGGCTGTAAAAGAATCAAACCGACTTTGTGCTGATATTAGATTATCAGATTTATGGAAATTATGAGTTGGCAAGTATGATCCTTTCAGGGTCTAACACAACTCAATGAAGGGTTGTTAGCTCAACTGTGTGGGGTTTAGCTACCCCATGAAAATCCACACAGGGGGGTCAGTCTTTGTGACTGATCAAGACGTGCGAAAACGGGATACTTGTCGCTTGACCCCAAAACGGTAGTTGCTTCATGCACAAATGATGGGGCATAGCTTATGACAGGATCTAGATTAAAGTGGAAGATAATATTGAATGAAAGTATGAAAACGAACGATTATGAATGATGATAAAAGATAATAATGATATTATCAAGATGTACGTATGTTGTGTGATCACGAACGAAAGTAAAGGAAAGGGTTTTACTAAAAGTAAATTATTTTATTATATAAAACTAGAACTCACTCAGCAACGCTGACTTGTATATGCATTTTCAGTTGGCATGTAATGTTGTTGCTGAGGATGGCACGAGGGTGAATCTACTTGGCGGGCTAGGACTGGCATCCATCTCATGCAATAATAATGATCTTGTTTTGTAATACAACTAAGTGATCTTTTGTAATCTTTTAAACGACGATGTATTAATTGGCAAATGTATTTATTAAAGCATGAAATGGTTTTTGATGAATTATTCCGCTGCAATGTTTTATTTACTTAATAAATCCTAATATGTTTTGATATAAATGATGTTGTGAATAACCAACTGTGGGGTTTCCGGGGAGGGGCCTTACACTATACAGGAACAAAATGGATGATAGAGGCCTTTTAATCAGAAAAAATCAGGATTGATTGCCCAGGGGTATACACAAGAAGTGGGAATATCGGTATACACAAGAGGTGGGAATAGATTATTTATGATGAAGTGTTTGCACCTATTGTTCAACTAGAATCAATCAGACTATTTCTTGCCTGTTCATCTATGGTTCACCGTGTACCACATGGATGTGAAATGTACTTTTCTGTATTGGAAATTTTTTTATGAAGTTTATGTTAGTTAGCCACCATGCTTTGAAGACCCGGATTTCCCTTACAGGGTGTATAAGTTTGATAAAGTTATACTACTTTGCTTGAGCATTTTAACCTCTCGATTCATAATTTCATGGTTCCTTGGCAAAATATAACTTTTCATCAACATATATCTCATCCAAAGAAATGATGAGTGTCTTATCTGATAAGCATTTCTTTTAGGTTAAGAAATGAAATACATTATGTACTCCATTGAGTTCTTCATGCAGATTTAGTTAATAAGCTATGATTTAGAATTTAAAAAGGTTCAACATAGCATGAATTTAACTTGCCTCGTCTCCTAAAACGAATCACACTATTCTAAGGTGAATATTTTATAAGAACTCCATGGTTTTTGGCACTTATCAACATAGCTCTTTTGACGGTCACATGTTGCTATCATATGTTTTGCGAATCAGTATGAGACATTCCATCAAATAAAGGGTGAATTCATCTCCAAGCAACTACATAGATTTGTTCAACTGGTCAATGATCTGGAGATCATGGGTGTCAGTTACTTAGAGAAAGACCTCAACAAGAAGGTGCTTCATTTACTACCCGAAAGCTGGAAGTAGAGTGTAACTAAGCTGAAGAACACACTTTATTTGGAAAGCACAAGTTTAGACATTATGGTTGCTGAAATTGAAGCATTGGAGCTTGATGAAAAATCAAGAAATCTTTGGGGTCCACAAGTCATAGAGGCATATAAATTTGCTTTTGAAATTCATTCAGTGGAAAATGCCTTTGTCTCAAAAGAATATGATTTTATGACAACTCCATACAGCTCATGATCTACAGAATTTGTGTCAGCCCCTCAAATCAAGATGATAAAGGCATTACCCTCCACTCCTCAATCTACAAATCAGACATTCACATCATGTAATCGCACAAATGATGAACATAAAGCTACCTACAAAGCTTTTATGTCTAGTTTTTCAACCTAACTTGGTGGAAGACTCGCAGCTGCTCATGTGATTCAAGATGATCTGGAAGAGAAGGCTCCTAATGATGTTGAAGAAATGGATCTACAATGGCAAACGACCATATCACTCTAAGAGCAAAGAAATTCTCTAGGAAATGGAAGAACTAGAGTATGAATGAGAACACTAAACTTGGATTTGACAAAACCAAGGTTAAGTGTTACAATTATGGTGTGAATGGGCACTTCTCAAGGGAATGCAATGCACCAAGAAGCAGTAACAACAAATTTACTAGAGCTTCTTATCCTTCATCAAGTAAAAGCTCTCATTCACATCAAGGAAATCAAGGATCTCATCATCAATCATCTCACCATCAAACACAATATTAGATTGCACATCATCAACAAGCTTCATTATCATCTCAACCTGCCTCTAATGCACTTGTCATAAGAAAAGATGAAGTAGGTGATTGGAGTATGTATACTGTTGAAGTGAAGCCTAACTACCCTAATCATGCTCTCATGGCTCACATCAATTACACTCCATCACCAATGCCTGCAGAGGTAAAAGCTATTCTCTGTAGTAAAAATTGCATCAACGAGGTGCAAGGCTACAGAGAACATAATCTCAAATTGGCTGCATTGGTAAAAGATGTAAAAGTTATATCTCAAATGCTAGAACAAGAAATGATAGGTTCAGAAAGTAAAATCAAATCTCTTCTAGCAAACATTGTAAAGCTTCATGGAGAGAAGTATACCTTAAAGCTCAGGTTGAGAATTTGACTAAACTTTTAAAAAAGTCAAAAGCGGATCACTTAGCTACAGAAGTAAAACTGGAGAAATTCCAATTCTCATCAACCAAGATTCAATAGTTAATTGGTGCACAAAAAGATCCAAATGATATAACCAGAATAGGCTACAATGCATGTCCTCTACCATATATTGACAACTACGCTGTCATGCCTGAGCCTTTGACAAAACCAGATGTAATAGACATTAAAGTTGTTGAAACTAAATCTGCTACATTTTATCAAATAACAAATCCACAAAATAAACCTCAAGTTTATATGAAAACTAATCTTCAAAATGATTAAAAAGGGTCACCTAATTAAGATCAAAGAATGCTCAGAAAAAAGGGTATCTTACAAAGCCTAAAAGTCCAGTAAAAGCAATCATACCCTTTGTGAAATTTACTTCAGCAAGCATCTTGAATAATAAGGATGCTAAACCAAAGTTGAAATCATCTGCTGAAAGAAAATATGATAATGAGGTTAAAACTCATGAAAATTCAAACAAATCAAATTATGATTCATCTAATGGAAAAGCACAAGCATCCTCATCATTCAAAGGAAAACCAAAAGCTAAAACATCCAAAAAGTCAAAACCACAATCAAAATCACATGTTTCAAAAGGAAAACAAGTGGTGTTTGACATTTTATCAAAGACTAATATCAACAAGCTTCAAAAGGAATTTAAAATGTCAACAAGGAAGAAAAGACAATTATCTAAACCTTCAAGAAGTAGAGTTATGAAACAATCTACTGAGATTAAAAAGACTGACATTGCTTCTTCATCTAAACAACATTTAAAGAAGCAAAGCATAATGAAAGCTTCTACATCTCAATCCAAGAACAATAAGAAGTTTTATGACAACTGTCACATGAAAAATAACACTACATCTAAATGCCGCTTCACTGAATACTGTTTAGTTTGTTAAATACACAATCATTCTATTGAAAATTGTTATTTTAACAAATACTACGCATTGTGTGAAATGAACAATCACAATACTTCTGAGTACTTTCTAAATTGAAAGGGTTAAGATCATCATAGCAAACGCTATTTTCACCTATCTCACCTAAGTTTACAAATCATGCAAGTCCATCATTCAGAAATTCGGGAAAGATTTCTATTAATAATGATGAACTTCATGATACTTGGCATCCTAGGGCTATTAGAGTACAACAATTATAAACATCTGAGTTTAAAAGAAATTTGAATCCTACCATTAGGACTCCACACAAACAAGAATCATATAGTCAACAATGTGCTACATTTCAGAATAATAATAGAGATTAATGTTTTGATTAGACATCTAATAGTTCCTTTGATGATGAGATAGTGACACACAATCATAATTTATAAATATTCATCAAACCACATAAGGCAAAGTCCTTTGCTTATGAACTTCATGCTAGGTTTTCTAAACTGAAGTTTTATGAATCTGTTGAATCAACAACAAGAGGTTCATATCAGAAAGTCATAGTTGTTAAATGAAATGGGAAACCCAAGACCATTTTGGCTTGGGTTCCACATTCTAACTGATTTGTTTGTGCATGCAGGGTCATCCCAGAAGGTCCAACAACATTTGGTATATGGACAGTGGAAAAAACATGACAGGAGACAGTTCCCTCCTGCATGATTTCAAGCACATATAAGGAACAACAATGGCATTTAGAGGAGATTCTCAAGGTGGATGAATTTATAGTGAAGGGACAATGACAAATGGCCAGCTGAGCTTTGATAAAGTCAACTAGTATGAACAACTAAAGTTCAAACTGCAGCGCATGTCACAAATATGTGGCAAGAGATATTCTACTCATTTCACAAACACTCATTACTACATTTTTAAACCAGGTTCATAATCCGTAAAGAATGGGTTGTCTTGAAAACACCAAGGAAGAATAATATATATGTTCTTAACCTTAATTCTATCCAACATACAGCAGAAATATGTCTGCTTTCAAAAACATCTTTTGATGGGTCATAGCTATGGCACAAGCATTTAGGACACACAAATTTCAAAAACATGAAAAATCTAATTGAAGGAAACCATGTCATTGGTTTACCTATGAAAGAATTTCATTTAATTGACCATTGTTCAGCTGTCTTAAAGGGAAGCAACATAAACTTCCCATAAGCCTAAGCTTGTGAATAGAAACAATACTCCATTAAAGTTACCTCATATGGATTTTTTTGGACCTACTCACATCATGAGTATAGGCAAAAACCAATATTGTTTGGTGATCATAGATGACTTTTCAAGGTTTACATGGGTCTTCTTTCTACTTCATAAAAATGAATCATCACCAATCGTCAAAGATTTTATCACTAAGATTGAAAACTAGCTTGATTTCAAAGTATAATCAATTAGATGTGATAATGGTACAGAATTCAAAAATGACATTTTAAGTTTATTTTGTACATATAAAGGTATTACTCATTAATTTAGTGCAGCTAGAACTACACAACAAAATGGAGTAACTGAAAGAAGGAACAGAACACTGATTGAAGCAGCAACAACCATGCTAGCTAATGCTAAACTGCCAATCACCTTATGGATAGAAGAAGTTAACATAACTTGTAATGTACAAAATAGAACTTTAGTAGTCAAAGAGAGTAATAGAACACCATATGAACTGATTTTTCACATAAAACCATTCATTGGTTTCTTTAAATCTTTTGGTAGTCCTATGTCAATATCAAACATTAGAGACCGTTTTGGAAGGTTTGCTTCCAAATATGATGAAGGATTCTTTGTTGGATATTCATCTACTTCTAAAGCCATTTAAAGTGTTTACTCCTAGATTAAACATCATTGATGAATCAGCAAAGGTTGAATTAATGAGCATTCATTTCTTAAGTCCTCCAATGGTCCTGCTTGGTTAATTGATATTAAATCTCTTAGAAAACCATTTAACCAATTCAATTTAGCGAGGAACTACATCTGAGACATCTAATGCTATACAAGATGATTTTCCAATGATTCCTCCATCAACTACTCATGTACAAGGTCAAGAAGTTCCTCTACAAGTTGATCTAGTTAGGCAATTACAAATTGAAATTACATCAATAGAGACTGGTCAAAGTTCATTGCCAACAACTTCTCCAGATACATCACATGAAGTGCAACAACATGGATCTATCTCAATAGTTGTTGATGAAGTGGTGAATCTAACAGAGGAAACCTCTCAAACTACTTTTGATTCTAACATTCAACATGAATAAGCATATAATTATTTCCATGACTCTCCCACTCATTTCAATCCACAAGAAGATATTTCACACCAACCCGACATGAATGTTTCCAATCTGGATGTATCAATCCAAGTAGATATCATTCCTACTTCAAGGATACAGATAAATCATCCATTATAAAACATTATTGGTGACCTTGATGAACGTATGACAAGAAGCAAGTCAAGTACAACAAACATCGGTCTCTTTTAATGTTTTCTTTGTCAAATGGTGGCAAAGAATATCAAGAAAGCTCTTTAAGACAATAGTTGGAATTGAGGCCATACAAGAAGAGTTGCTTCAATTCAGGAAACAGGAAGTGTGAGAACTGGTTGGTCTTCCTGAAGGACAATATCCTATTGGAACCAGGTGGCTATATAGGAGTAAAATGGATGATAGAGGCATTGTAATCAGAAAAAATCAAGATTGATCGCCCAGGGGTATACACAAGAAGTGGGAATAGATTTTTTATGATGAAGTGTTTGCACCTATTGCTCTACTAGAATCCATCAGACTATTTCTTGACTACTCTTCATCTATGGTTCATCGTGTACCACATGGATGTGAAGTGTACTTTCTTGTATTGGAAATTTTTTTATGAAGTTTATGTCAGTTAGCCACCAGGCTTTAAAGACCCAGATTTCCCTCACAGGATGTACAAGCTTGACAAAGCTATACTACTATGCTAGATCATTTTAACTTTTCGATTCATAATTTCATGGTTCCTTGACAAAATGCAACTTTTCATCAACATATATCTCATCCAGTGGAATGACGAGTCTCTTAACTGATAAGCATTTCTTCTATTTTATGACATGAAATACATTATGTACTCCATTGAGTTCTTCAAGCAGATTTAGTTAATAACCTATGTTTTACAATTTAAAAAGGTCCAACATAGCATGAATTTAACTTGCCTCATCTCCTAAAACGAATCACACTATTCTAAGGTGAATATTTTATATGACTGTTGGTCCAAATGATCGATAATCAGTGCAAATGATTCACTAACCAGAGAAAACCCACTGAATAAACATAACTTTATCAATGACACAATGAACAAGTTTCAAATATTTTCAATGATCTCCAAACTCATATAATAAACATGAATCAAAGGCTCAAATATGATAACAGTGAGTTTCCAGCCAAATACATAGAATTGCAGTCAGAAGATTTCACTATTAGGGTTTGCCAAAAAACTTGTTTACAATGATAGAACATGACAATATATAAGCAGAGTGTAGTTGACCAACAGCCAGTTTCACCCCGCAGCGAAACACAGTTTCGCCGGGTGACCTAGGTCAGCTGACTACGAGCGCAACTATAGTTTGGCTCCTAGTTTCGCTAGGTCAGCGAAACTACACAAAAACAAAAATACAAAATACATGGAAACAAACTAACATTCAACCTATTACATAAATAACAAAATAATCATAACAACTATGGTGAGTCCAACCTATACTAGATCATCAAGACTCCCCCTAGGTTGAACCTCACCAGCTTGATCTTCTAATTCAGCTCTGGTTCTGTCTTTATTAATCTGAGCTTCTTCTATAGCTTTAATAGATGTTTCCTTTTCAGCTCCAGCAGTACTAATTCCTCTTCTCATCCACTGGCTCTTTCAAATTGCCTTGTCAGCTCCTGCACATCCATCATCAATTTATCAGCTTGAAGTACTTTCTCTGTAAGCTCCTTGACTTTAGCCCTGACACCGCGAGCCTTGGTAGCTACCCTTATGAATAGGCTAGCTTCATTCCTCATTTCAGCTCCAGCTCAGGGTTTGATGTGATTTTCCTACAACACCACCAAACCTTCTTCGCAAAAGGAGAATACTTCCATAGGGTCAAATAGTTTAATTTCTTCTCCCCCTTCAGTATAATCACTGCTTCCCCTTTATTATTAACATAGAACCACTTCTTAATACTTCCATAGGGTTAAATAGTTTAATTTCTTCTCCACCCTTTAGTGTAATCACTGCTTCCCCTTTATTATTAACATAGAACCACTTCTCAATTTTTTGTAATCTTAGGAGAAGTGGATTGGGAACTCTTACTCTACCAACAGTTTTAGCCGGCTTGAGCTTCAACACAATCTTGCCCTTTCCTGTAACCCAATCCAAATCTTTCTTGGATCTCCTCCTTTCAGTCTTCATATTCCCGAACCCTTCAAAATTATCATTCAGCCCCTTCTTTATCTCCTTCTCTAACAACATTGCCCTCTCACTCATATTTGCCTTCAGAAAGGGAATTTCTTCCTGTCTTCTTAGATCCCATCTAGGCAAGGTCTTGAAAGCCTTCTTTTGTGCAAGTAAGATGATATGGCCTCTTCTTTTATATGTCCCCTTCCCTTCTTTTAATCATAAACAATATTTCCAGCATTGTATTCCAGCTTATGATTTTCTTATCGGACTCCTCTCTGCCAGGCTCTTTTATGTTTTGAAATAGAGGAGTTAGCTGTTTAGGTTCCTTATTTTTGGTGAACCAGTCTTACATATATCAATGGATGCTCATCTACCTCATAATACTCGGGCTTAGAGTCATAATCAACCAATTGCTCTTTAATTTCCTCTTCTTCATCCATCAAATTCAGTTCAGCATCCTTCTCCTATTCCATCTCCTTCTTCTCTAACACCTTATTCACCAGTCAAATCAACATCAATGTCTAATTCCAATTCTACAAACCTTGCCTTTACAATCTCAGCAACATTTCCTTCAGACCTCCCTACACCACCATCTTTCAGCACTATAGTTTCATCACCATCACCTCCTGCTTCAACACCACTCCCACTAGCACCAACACTTGAATCAACACACCACTGCCACCAACACCACTACCACCGACATCAACACCTAAATCTCCAGCACCACTCCTATTAGCACCTGCTCCTGCTCCACTGGTGTCCTCTCCTACCCTGGATGAATACCCCACTTTCAGGAATATGTACTTTGAAGTGTCAAGTCATCCAACTCAGCTTGAGTTAGCTGATTGGGTAGGCCGGCAGCGGCTTTCAACTCATTTACTTCTTTAAAAAGTCTTTTAATCAATTCATGTTAGTCTAATAGCATACTCTTCATGCTTTCCATAACTTTATCCTTTTCTTTCTCCCTCAGCTCCTGAGTTACTAACTTTGTTTTGATCATTCCCAGCTCATTCGCCAAAGATGTATTAAGATTTCTAATCACATCTTGATCCAACTCTGATCTTGCATCCCTTCTTTCAGGGGCTTTAAAAAAAGTTTGCTGCTTGTGCTTGGTTCTTCGTTCAGCAACATTTGCAGGTTCACCTTGATCAGCTTTCTTTTTTGTTCTCCTCTCCCTTAGAGTCCTTAACTCTTCCTCAACTTCATTGATTTGCACTTCCAAATCATACTCCTTCTCCTTTGCATATCTTTTCCTTTTCTTTATTGCCCCAGCTTGCTTCTCCTGGTTCTCTTCAGCATTCTTATTTTCATTTTCAATTAATCTCCTTATGTAGTTCCACCTCTCGGCCAGGTACATGTTTTCCCCTAGATGAGTGATCTTCCCACTGAAATCATGTCTTATGGCAAATTTTGGATCAGATCGTTCATCATCATTTGCATGAATCTTGGATATAACAACCATTTGTCTTACTTCAATGCCATTATGTTCTCGGTCATACAGTCGAAGATTAACTTGGCTATATTAGCCTTTTGGCCTTTGCAGAATACAATCATGGCCCTAGCCCAATATAGATTAAGCCCATCAAACCCTCCCTTCCTATGATCTAAACATATGATAAAGACATGTGCTATATACCTCCATTCCTTAGACAGGAAGGATTTCTTAATCTCCTTTCGGGAACCAAATAGAGGCCCTTCATAGCCAATGCTCCTGAAAGCCTCGAGAACCTATGCCTCGGATAGCACTACCTCAGGTCCACAATCAGCCTCAAGTCTCGGCACTCTGGCCACAATCTCAACTGTAATGGCTATATCATGACCACCAACTCTAGCAACTATTCGATGAGGGGTAGACTCTAAGTCATACTCGGCAGATCTCCAAAAATCTCTCTCATGAAGGTCATAGATGGTAGGCATGTGAGAAATGGCATAGCATATTGGTGACTCCTTGAGCCATTTGATGCAGTCTCTTAAGCCAACAGCTTTAGGTTGCTGTTGTCCAATAGAGCAACAATATTGTTCTTCTTGTCAAACTTCAGATTAGCCATCCATACTAAAAAGTAAACAGAAGAGGGTTAGTTATAGCATATATATAAGAATTACAATGAATGTAACAAAACATAAGAAAATTTAGAATGTTCAACAGTTTCGCTAGCAGCGAAACTGTACTTTCGCACAACCGAAAATATAGATTCGCTATGACTCGGACACAAAACATGTATCCGAGTGATTCTATAGTTTCTCTCAAGTCGAAATTATTGTTTCGCAGCAGTGAAATTATAGCCACACTGAGACTCAGACACAAAATTATGTGACCGAGCAAATCTATAGTTTCACTGAAACTATCCTAGCGAAACTGTTAAGTACACGCGGACAGCATAACGAGATAGTTTCGCTTGAAACTTTGAACTTTCGTTCAGATTCACTGGTCAGTTTCGAAGTTTCGCTGAATGAATCTTTGAACCTTCCGACCCAGCGAATCTGTGACATCCGGTAAATTTCCGTTACCAAACTCCGTTAGTTCCGTTAGGTCTTGCATACACGTGTCGTGAGCATACACTAGTTGTCTTTGTACGTTGGTGACTTAATAACAATTATCTATGATAAACAGATAATAACTTAACTAAAAATGTGATTATTAAGTTGTGCTTATTTGCTTACGTGATTTAAATATTATTTGTGAATTTTACCTTGTAACGTGACAACATGTTATATCTATTTCCTGTGTTTGGTGACTAATGGAAGTTATGCATGATTATTGATAATGGTTAATAATATTGGTGTTTAGTAGTTAGAAACTATTTAAAAAGTGTTTAAAAGATTAGTTTTTATAAACGTTTAAACGATAAGGGTTAAAATGTAATTATTCTAAACATAATATTACCTAAAACAAAACCCTAATCCCCCCTCCCCACCCTTCGGCCACGACAAGCATCCACACACACACAAATTACGACTTTTGAACCAAGAACAAGCATTCATCATCGATTTTGGTTAGTTTGAAGGATTACAACATGTTAACAACATCAATTCTTAGCCACTACGCGATTAAAGGTTAGATTTTTATGAGTTTTTCATGGTTTTTGAATGGTGGCCGAACCCTAGTTCGAACCTTACATAAAATGTCGAATTTTTGATTGTTTGTTGATGTTATGATGTAAGTTAGATAGTATTGATGATAGTTTACATGTATTATACAAGAAATTTATGATTTTGATGCGTGGATCATACCTTACTAATAATAGTAACTTTATTGCATGAACTTGATGATTTGATTATGAATTGATGATGTTATGATGCTAATGATGCTGTATGAATGTTGGAATTATGATAACTATGCTAGAAATCCAAGAATTGATCATGTAGTTCATACCTTGCTAGAAGTAGAAACTTTTGGATAAGAGATTGGTGAACTATGATGATTTGATGATGTTGAACATGTTTAAATGATAGTTATAAGCTTGAATAGGTATTGTGTTGATGAATTCATGATTGAATTGAGCGTTAGATTGATTTCGGGATGTTACTTTCCCAAAAGGGAAACTTTATTTGTGTAGAATCTTGGATATGGTGAATTGGACACGTTTATGGTATTAGAATCATGTTAGAATGCTCATTGATTTATGGTTAGTTGGTGCAACTATGGGTACATGTGAGCTTTATTGGAAAATGTGCAAGTGAATATGCTATCTATGATGAATTGTCATTACTGATTTCATAAGACTAGTGTGTTGCTTATATGTGTTACATGTGGAATACTGATCATGGGTATCATACACACGTGCGATTCTAAGGCCCCTACTTTGTAGGATTGGCAGGGTTAGGGTGTGCAGCCGTGAGTGGCTTCACATGGCAGTTGTGAGTGACAAAACCCAATTGTGATGTAAGGGAATCTAATTTGAATCTGTGTTGTATGATGGTTGGATTACGTGCATTGTATGATAACCTGGATTAGCATGAAAAGCATGATAGTCTTACGTGTTGCAATGTGGATTATGAGAACAACTTGTATGTATTCTGGAATAGCATTTTAATTATTAGTTGTTATATTTGATCAAGCAAGGACTTAATTTATATGTCACCAATGGTCAAAGGGTCAACTAGGTCAATGAGTCTTGTTTTCTAAAACCTTTGGTCAATTTGTTTTTTGAGCACTTAGAGTTGTTAATGATTCTGTGTACACGTACTCATGTACTTGCGTTTCTAGGTAACCTCTGAAGGTTCTCTTTCCTCTCTCTCTCAAGTTAGCTTTAATATCATTCGTGTGCACATCGGTGAGTTCATGCCCACTTTTTCACACTCTTTTGGGGGAGATAACATATTCGTTCTGAAACGCTTATTGATTATAAGTTGTGTATATGTAATGTAGTGCGATATACTATGAAAGTCCTCACACTTTTAGATCATTATATTGGAACTAGCGGGAAATCTTGGGTAATACTATGGTTGACAAGCCCACCTGTGCGACTCGAGGTCAAACGGGTGCAATATTGTCTAACACATGGTGTCACGACCTAGTAAGTAATGACGGAGGCAATCAACGAAACGCTGTCAGCTTCGATTGCGAAATCACTATAATATTACTTATGAATTTAGACTAGCTATCTAATTCAATGCACTCTTATGTTTATAACGTTACTGTTATGTTTTAAGCAAACTCTTGAACTCACCACCATTGTGTTGACTCTTTTAGTATAATATTCTCAGGTTGTGGTTAATGAAAAGCCTAGGAGTACTCACGGGTCAGCATTGTCGGAAACATTTTATTTTGGCAATTGAAACAAGTTTCTGTACTTGGTTTTGAATAACTGTTGGGCGCGTGTTTTGCACACTTTACATTTTGTACCCTTGTGTTTGCTTTACTTACAAAAACGACTTTGCAAATATTTTGAAGTTTTAAACTCTGGTTTGGTTTGAATGGTTCATATAGAGTCGTTCGGAGTAACTAATGACTGAGATCCTGGTTTGTTCACAACCTCGTGGTAAACCCCGCACGTGGATTTGAGGGTGTGACAGATTGGTATCAGAGCCATTGGTTATAGGGAACTAGATTGCATACACACTAGACTACTGTATACTCATTGGCATACACAACATGTACTTCGCAGCATGGCATCGTGATCCAGAGATTTAGGCAAGAGACCTGCACGGTCTGAGTCACCTCCTCCATCTCCTGTACCTGATAGGGGATCAGACTGGCCTCGACATCCTTACCCCTCTAAAGAGATGGATTGGGATCAGCCATTCGCATTACCCAAGCGCGATCCTCCGCGGAATTGGAACTTCTATCCTACCTATATACACCGCATGGTAGCTCCTACTCGACCCAGGACTAGATCGTCGGCAACTTCTCCAGCACACACACTTCCTACCTTGGACATCCTACACGAGCAGGCGTTTACAGCATTGGTGGCTACACTAGACACCGAGCGGTAGCGTATTATAGGACTCACTAATGAGAACTCCGCTCTACGATACGAGATACGACAGTTACGATTACAGGTAGAGACGCTCCATGAGCGACTTTTGATGGCCATTAGTGAGCTCATACTCTGGCAGGCAATTGCTAACGCTTATCGAGGATGAAGCGCAGGATCATCAGACATAGTGGTAGATGATAGATTTGCTGCCTAAGGCACAGCTAGTAGGCTTCAGATTGCTGAAGCCCCTGCACCTGTGGCAGACCTGAATAAGAAGACCGGAGAAGTTCTTGAATACTACCTTTCAAGAACAAGGCAATACGAGATGGATGAAGAAGAAGATGATGCTCTTGAACGTGTAGTCTTCAAAGGAGAAAACCTCAAGCTTGTATACGACAAGCTCTTGCAAATACCCAACTTGTTAGGAAGTCTTGACACCAAAAAACTTCTTCAAGAAAACCCTCTTGATCAAAAATTGCTAGGAGAAAGAAGAAGAGAGAATGGAAGTATCTTGAATGTATGAGAGAGAGAGAGTTGAGTTCTTGATTTACAAGTAATGTCTTACAAAACAAGACAAAGGAATCCCAAGGCCAACCACCAAGGGGAAGCCGAAATTGGGTTCAAAATGGGTTCCATCCCATTTTGAAAACTCCTTTTTAATTCATTGTTAATTACTAATTAAGTTATAAAATAAACCATTTTAATTTATAACTTAAACACTCTTTTATTTGATTGTTTATTTACTTATTAAATAACATTACAAATGATATCTCATGAACAAATATCCATATAATTTGTTCTATCTCAAATGCAATAATTTAGAAAACCTTTTCTAAATTGGTGTCAAAATTTATTTGCTTGATCATATCAACAAATAAATATTTATCGGTGTTTGCCTAGCTGGTTATTGGGTATGACCTGACTTGGATCATAACGTACTAACCACATCAATCTTGTATGTGTCTTAGGCATATAAGATCCAACAATCTCCCACTTGCACAAGATTCATAGAAGATTGATGCAAGCAGTAAATACCACCTAACAACGGTTTACTACCCTTAATATGTATGACTAAGCCATTCAATACATCATCCCCTTCAAGTATCTTACTCGAAAATGTTTTAGGTGAATCAATCATCTATCCTTTGTCACAGATGTCATGTTAAATCTTAGAGACACAGAATGATCATTCTCCATTGACTTAACTTTAGCAGGCCTTAGACATCTTACTCTCAACGAATAAGAGGGACAAATACCATCTTGATTACATACGTCTTTACAATCACCTCGTGCTATACCTGAATTTAGTCTTATGTACTGCCGTGTTTCAGAATAGCGAAGAACTAAGTCAAAGTATAATACCTGTGAATATCAAGACCCATATGTATTCAGGTCAGAGGATACCAAATGATATTCGCCTTTACTCAAATTTACTTATGATCAATCAAGAAGATTCCATGTAGTAATATTTAGATGCGGGTCAGTCCAATATTTGTATCCCACAAATATCTATGAACTTGGCAGCAACCCTTTGCTATATATTCATCCATATGAATATCCACCAATCTAAGTTCATAATAGTCTTACCCTCATACTTGTTCCCACAGGTAGAATGACTACGGACGTTTAGAGTAATGATTTACTCATGGATTAAACATGCAAATGGAACATTAGTTGAAGCATTATAACCAAATAATTCGTTCAATAATAAAGGTTCCAATATCCAAATACAAAATTATAAGATCAAATCCAGTCACTAGAATATCGAAGTCCCATGGCACAGTATGAACCTTCATGCTTTTCCTTTTCAAGGAGCTTGGTGAGTGGATCCGCAATGTTTTGATCCGTGTGAACTTTGCGAATACATATCTTCCCTTTTCAACTTCATCCCTTATGTAGTTGAATCCCCGCTCAATGTGCCTAGTCTTTTGATGTGCACGGGGTTCCTTGATTTGAGCAATCGCACCCTCATTATCATAAATAATTTCTAGGGGTCCTGAATGGAAGAGACAACCCCTAGATCGGCAATGAATTTCTTCAACCATGCAGCTTCTTGAGCTGCTAATGAAGCGGTGATGTATTCTGACTCTGTAGTTGATAATGCCACCACATCTTGTTTAGAGCTCTTCCAAGAGACTGCTCCTCCATTTAGGATGAAAATGTATCCCGATTGTGATCGTGAGTCATCCCGATCAGTTTGGAAGCTCGCATCCATGTAACCTTTTACCACGAGTTTCTCCCACCAGATCCATAGATTAGGAACATATCTTAGTCCTCCTTAGGTACTTAAGTATGTTCTTAACAGCCATCCAATGACTAGTTCCAGGATTTTGCTGGTATCGGCTTGTCATGCTCAAAGCGCATGACACGTCCGGCCTAGTGCATATCATGCATACATGATGGATCCTATAGCAGATGCAAACAGGATTCCTTTCATTTTATCTTGCTCATCCTTGAGCTTGGACATTGAGTTGTACTCAATATCATTCCTTTTTGAATAGGTACCGTACCTTTCTTAGAGTTCTCCATCTTGAACCTTTTCAAGATCTTCTCAATGTATGCACTTTGATTTAAACCTATCAACCACCTTGACCTATCCCTATAGATCTTTATTCCCAAAATATAGGCGGCTTCACCAAGATCCTTAATGGAAAAACAGCTTCCAAGCCAGTTTTTTATACCTTCCAAGGTGGAATGTCATTTCCAAATAGTAGGATGTCATCGACATACAATACTAGAAGGTGATGATCTCCCACTAGCCTTTTATACACACAAGCCTCATCAGCGTTTTTTGATGAACCCAAATCTAATTACCTCTCATCAAAACGGGATTCCAACTTCTTGACGCTTGCTTCAATCCATAGATGATTTCTTTAACTTCATACTTTGTTAGGATGTTTTGGTCGACAAAACCTTCAGGCTGAACCATATAGACATCTTCCTCAAGATATCCATTTAGAAAAGCGGTTTTGACATCCATTTGCCAAATCTCATAATCATAATGAGCAGCTATGGTAAATAATATCCTAATAGACTTTAGCATTGCAACAGGCGAGAAGGTCTCATCATAATCAACCCCTTGAGTTTGAGTGAAACCTTTTGCTACAAGTCTAGCTTTATAAGTATCCAAGTTTCCATGCATATCGGTTTTCTTCTTGAAAACCCACTTACTTCCAACTACCTTGGAGCTAAGAGGTGGTACAACCAAGTCCCACTTGTTGTCATACATGGATTGCATCTCAATGTTCATGGCTTCAAAGCCATTTGTCACAATCCAAATTGGACACTGCATCATGGTATGTTGATTGGTTCATCGGAATCAACCACATAGCACCCATCCAAGAAAAATCCATATCTTTCAGGTGGATTACTAGTTCTACCAGATTTGCGAACGTTTTGTGTGTATTGATCAACCATTTGATCATTCTCAACATCCTGATGTTGAGTGCTAGTGTCAACCAAACGTGTATCGGTTGTGGTTCTTGATCCTCCTCAAGATCCATTGTTCTACTGCTAGCTCCTTCCATAAGGAACTTGGCTTCCAAGAACTCACCCTTCATGGCAACAAAACTCCTTTTGTTCCAATGGATCATAGAAATATATCCCATAGAATCTCTAGGATATCCAATAAAGATACACTTAGTGGAACGACTTTCTAACTTGTTTGGGGGGAGTCTTTACATAAGCCTCACATCCCCACACCTTTAAATATGATAGAGATGGAACCCTTCCATGCCATATTTCAAAAGTGTCTTTTCCACTTTCTTGGTTGGGGCCATATTCAAAATACGGGCCGCAGAGAGCAAAGCGAAACCCCAAAATGATAGAGGCAATGAGCTTCTAGCCATCATAGATCGAACCATATCCAATAGAGTTCGATTTCTCCTCGGCACACCATTGTGTTGTGGTGTCCCAGGTGGATAGTTGTGAGATAATCCCACAACTTCTAAGATGATCTCTAAAAGCGCTCACTCAGGTATTCACCTCCTCTATTGGTGCGGAGAATTTTTTATTGATTTGTTGAGTTGATTTTCTACTTCATATGGAAAGGTTTGAACATTTCAAAAGCTTCATCTTTGTGTCTTAACAAGTACACATACCCATACCTACTATAGTCGTCGGTGAAGGTAATGAAGTATCTTTCATTATACCTAGTCATTGGCTTAAAAGGACCACATACATCCGAATGTATGATACCTAACAAATCTTTTGCCCTTTCGGTTTTGCCACTAAAAGGTGCCTTAGTCATTTTGCCTTGCAACAAGATTCACATACATCAAATGAATCATATTCACTTGCTTTTAAAAGACCATTCTTTTGAAGTTTGTATCGCTTCTGTGTTATATGAAGAAGACGCAATGCCAAAGATAAGTGTCACTCAAATCTATTTGAGCTTCTTGGTGGTGTTTGGTACAACGAGCTATCATTAATTGTTTTCACAAACCATTCATAAATACCATTAATAGGAGTAGCTTTAAAATAAAAGATGTCATTTAAAGAAACATGAATTTCATTTTCAATAAACGTCAAACATAACCATATTGTCTTAATTGGGCAACTGAAATAATGTTCCTAGTCAACTAGAAGCACACAAACATTGTTCAAATTTTCTCCAAACCATTTGGAAGCTCAGGATGTAGTCCCCTAGGGCTCAACCTTGAACTTTTTTCCCCATTCCCCATGTAGAGGCTAACTCCCCTTTCTTGAAGTCTTTTACTTCAACTTGAACTTTTCCCAATGTCCTATCTCCCCACACTTGAAGCATGGGTCATCAGAAGAACCTTTTGCTTCTTCTCCGCTGGTTTTGGTGGTGGCCCTTTACCGCTCCCTTTCCCTTTCTCCCACGTACCCTTTACCTTTGGCAACACTTGCCTTGGGTGCGGGGTGAGGCCTCTTCTGTTCCCACCTTCATTGATGGTGAGAACGGGTAAACTCCTTTTACCCATGGCCGCCTCGGCTGTTTTGAGCACAGAGTGAAGCTCAGTTATGTTCTTGTCCCAACCATTCATGTTATAATTCATAACAATTGTCAAACCTTTTGACAAAGAGTTGAGGATCAAATCCGTAGCCAACACTTTCAAGACGGGACAATTCAGCCTTTCGAGGCGGTCTATGTGGCTCTTCATCTTAAGTACATAAGACGAGACGATTGGGTATCATCCATACGACATGCATGGAGTGCTCGAACTGTTTCGAAGCGCTCTACCCTTGCTTGTTGTTGGAACGTTTCCTTCAACTGGGTTATCATGTCGTATGCTCCGTGATGTTCATACTCCTTTTGGAGATCCGGAGTCATACTTGCCAACATGAGGCAAGACACTTCGACCGAGTCCTCAGTGTATTTCACCCAATTCAATATGCCTCTTCATCTTCCTCATTGGGTTCATCGGGAATCGGATCGTCTAAGATATATGACCGTTTCTCTTGCTTGAGAACAATTCTCAAGTTTCGAAACCAATCAATGAAATTGTTATGGTTAGACGCTCCTTTTGGAGAATGGTTCTTAGTGATAGGGTATGAGCGGACGAATATCATTATTTTCATTGTGGTTGGTGGCCATCTACAAAATTAACAAAGTTCAATTTTAGTATTTACGATATTATCATATTTAATTATAATACTTTTATGTGTCATACACAAAATAAAATTCTAGAATCCAACGTTACATTTAAATAGTGGTTAGGTGACCTTTATCCCATTATTTAAATTAACAAGGTAGTCAACGTTTGACAATTGCAACCCTTTGCAACTTCTAGAGGTATGGGATCGACTTAACATCATATGTATAGTCGGCATGTTAATCCCATCAACACCTTTTGTAAACCACATTGTAGGTGATCCATTTAACATGGTTTGCAAATCAAGTTACCCTACTTACCACACATGTGAGTTTACCAATAAGTGGTTAGGTGATCTTTATCCCACAAATATGCATTCCCCACCTCAAATCACAAGTTCCCTCAAAATGGTTAGTGACTTTTATCCCATAAGAGTTTTCAAGTGACTCAATGTGTTGTGTAAAAGGACGGTGTTAAACTTTGTTTTCAAAAGACATTTTAAGTTTTCATAATTCTAGTTTAGAAAACTCAATGTACCTTGTATTTGCATGCTTTCAAATACATGGTACCCTATGGTTCTTTTAATAAACCCTTTTATTTAAAATCATTATCCTTTTAAAACCTTTTATTAACCACTTAATGATAAAGAACTTTATTTTCAGCTTGTTATGTTTATAATTTGTTTGTTATGCATATCCATATATCAAACATCCAACATAAAATAAACAACCAAACAAGCACAACCATTCAATCATAAGTGCATAACCATAGCCACTAAGGTGACCACACTTGTTTGCCATCACAAGTGTTGTCATTAGGTCTTTCCTAAGGGTTAATAATAACACATTAAATGTGTCCAAGAACTCTCACTCGAATCCGCATCCAAATGCTTCAAGTGTCCATCTTTTGAGTTCTTCCTTTGTGCCTTTCTTTGAGTCTCCAAGTTGTGCATCTTCTTTTACAAAAACCATATCCTAATACAATTTTTTCTAATAAAAGAAATGCACCTAACTATTTATTACATAACCAATGAATAAATAAATTACAACCCAAAAGATACAAACACCAAAATTGTTATTACAACCCTTTAATGAATAAAACCAAACATGACAATCACATTCATCCAAATCCAAACACATTAGGTCAAGGCTATGTTATGCACCAAAATCGTATCAAAACAACATCCAAGAACAACCATGAACTCCCTTTTTAACCCTTAAAGTTTCGACCAACATAAACCCAAACTTTAGGATTAGTCCAAACAAAACAATCAACCACTTGATGTTAATCTTTCAAGGTTCATTCTAAAGCATGTAAGATAAAACTTTGAAAGATAAGGGATTCATTCATCCACAACAAAACAGCCCTAATGGGTTGAAAAAGTCCAACAAAACTAACTTTTCTTGGACTTTAAAAGCAAGTTTTCCACATAACCGGCTCTAGATGCCATTGTTGGGTTCTTACAAGTTTTAACAAATATGTTTAACCATTTTAAACAACAAAACGCAGCGGATATAAGGGTGTTAAAACTTGTTTTAGAATCTGAAAATAAACATTTATATGTTCAAGAAAACAACCCAAGAACAAGGATCATATATATATGTGAAAAGAAATGCTATCAAAGAAAACAACCATAGGATATTCTTGAATACTACCTTTCAAGAACAAGGCAATACGAGATGGATGAAAGAAGAAGATGATGCTCTTGAACGTGTAGTCTTCAAAGGAGAACCTCAAGCTTGTATACCCACAAGCTCTTGCAAATACCCAACTTTTAGGAAGTCTTGACACCAAAACTTCTTCAAGAAAACCCTCTTAGATCCAAAAATTGCTAGGAGAAAGAAGAGAGAATGGAAGTATCTTGCATGTATGAGAGAGAGAGAGAGTTGAGTGTCTTGATTGAACAAGTTAATGTCTTGCATAAAACAAGACAAAGGAATCCCAAGGCCAACCACCAAGGGGCGGCCGAAATTGGGTTCAAAATGGGTTCCCTCCCATTTTGAAAACTCCCTTTTTAATTCATTGTAATAACTAATTAAGTTATATAATTAAACCAATTTTAATTTTATAACTTAAACGCTCTTTTATTTGATGTTATTTAACTTATTTAAATAACATTACAAATGATATCTCATGAACAAAATATCCATATAATTTGTTCTATCTCAAATGCAATAATTCAGAAAACCCATTTTCTAAATTGGTGTCAAAATTTATTTGCTTGATCATATCAACAAATAAATATTTATCGGTGTTTGCCTAGCTTGTTATTGGGTATGACCCGACTTGGATCATAACGTACTAACCACATTAATATTGTATGTGTCTTGGGCATATAAGATCCAACAAATGGAAGAGGATAGCGATGGATCGGACGTGTTAGATTGATTCCACTTTCTTATGACCCGGACTATATGGTGTTTCTTTTCCTTTGAAACCTATGTGGGAGAGGTTGTTTCCCACCCTACTGAAAAACTAAAATTTTGACATTGATGGAATATTTTGTGAACCATTTACAATTTAGTTATCTTTGGTTATTATTTTTGTTATAAATGTTGTGGTTGTGGCAAATTCAATATTTCTTATTATTTACTGTACTTCAATGAGATTAATGTGTTGGATGTTACTCATTATTGTATTTATGAATGTAAAGTGAAATATGGACGCAAGAGGTAGAGGACGTGGACATGGCCGTGGACGTGGTGCCGGTGGTCGTGGTACCAGTGCTATAAACATGACCCCTGCTGAATTAGCTGCCCTGATAAATCAACATGTGCAAGCAGCGGTTGGTGCACAAGCTGCCCAATTTAGAGGTAAATGATGACCATGGTCATCAACTGCATAAAATTTTCAACTAGATGGTTAACCTATTTGATTGGACTAAATAATCCAAAATGTTGAATATAGTACCGCTAGCGTGCACATATAAAGCATTCATGGACTGCAAGCCCCACACATATAGTGGAGCTGAGGGAGGTATAGGGCTCATACGTTGGTTTGAGAAGACCGAGCCAGTCTTCTCCAAATACAACTGTCCAGCGGTGGATCAAGTAAAGTATTCCACGGGGACGCTTGAGGGCGCAACACTCTCGTGGTGGAATGCCCAAGTACAAATGCTTGGTCAGGCAATCGCCAATGCTTTACCATGGGATGATTTCAAGGAAATGATGATGGAGGAATATTGCCCTCGTAGCGAAGTTCAAAAGCTAGAAGCTGAATTTCAGCAGCTCAAGATGGAAGGATCGGAGATTGAGGTCTACACGACAAGGTCTCACGAGTTGGCAACGCTTTGCCCAGGCATGATCGACAAGCCGGTTCAGCGGATTGAGCTTTATCTACGTGGCTTGGTTCTGGAGATACAGAGCATGGTGACTGCTGCAAACCTCGCTACTATTCAACAGGTGATCCGCTAGCCCACAAACTTACTGATCAAACGGTAGAGCAAGGCAAACTACCCAAGCGGGGCGCTGTGGCAAGCGTGCCCGACAATAAACGCAAGTGGGTTGGCTCAGGCAACAAGGGTTAGTTATCAAACAGTCAACCTCAGCAGTAACAGCATCATCAGCAACAGAGGAGGTTCAACAACAACAGAAGCTTCAACCAGATGACTCCCTCAAACCAAGGGCCAAGCGGATACGGAGGGAGACACCCAAAGTGCAACCGGTGTAACTATCATCATGTGGGCAGATATGACAACTTCAAATGCCAGCGCTGTTGAAAGATTCGACATGCAGTAAAAGACTGTCATGGCGAGCTAATGAAAAAGCAACAACAATCCCAGGAAACATCCAAAGGCTACTTTGAATGTGCGAAAGAGGGCCATTACAGGAGAAACTTCCCTCAGTTGAGGAAGAACAGAAATGGTGCAAACAACGGTGGGAACAATAACAACAACAACAACAATGGCAATGGCAACAACAACGGTGGTAACAATGGTGGAACAAAAGGGAGAGCCTTTGTTATCGGTTCAGGTGAGGCTCTAAACGACCCTACTATTGTTACTGGTAAATTTTCTGTTAACGGTCGTTTTGCTACTATATTGTTTGACACGGGAGCCGATAGAAGTTTTATCTCTACTAAGTTTAGTAGCATTTTTAGTGATATGCCCTCAGCATTAGAATCTAACTACACCGTAAAGTTAGCTGATGGTAAGCAGATTCACGTAACGCATATCCTTAGAGATTGCAAGATAGAACTGGCTGGTCATACTTTTGACATCGACCTCATGCCTGTTACACTTGGGAGTTTTGATGTAGTAGTAGGCATGGATTGGCTTTCAGACAAGCAGGCAGAAGTCACATGTCACGAGAAGATCATACGAATCCCTATTGGTGAAGAAATTCTTATGGTCAGAGGTGATAGAAGTGGTGCATTGATGGGCATCATCTCATTCATGAAAGCACAGAAGTTGTAGCGGAAAGGTCGCTTAGCCATATTAGCCCTCGTTACTGATAAACAACCAGAAGAAAATAAGATAGAGGATATCCCTGTCGCTCATGACTTTCATGAGTTGTTTCCAGAGGATCTGCCTGGATTACCACCTCATCGTCAAGTTGAATTCCAGATTGATTTGACTCCAAGAGCACCTTACCGGTTAGCTCCGAATGAACTACAAGAATTATCTACTCAACTACAAGAGCTGTTGGATAAAGGGATTATCTGACCAAGCTCGTCGCCTTAGGGAGCACCAATTCTGTTTGTCAAGAAAAAGGATGGTATATTTCAGTTGGTCCTCATGATCGATTCAATAGTGCACTTGATGTATAACAATGATTTCCCACTGACTTAACACAATATACCAAATAATACAATGAATAATTTAGAATCTAAACAATGACAATCAAACAAAAGGCTTAATAATAATGATAATAAGCTTCCATCTGCACACACCCAATTGCAACAATGATATTTCGTATTAGGGTTTGCAATCGGTTCCTTACACAGATAGAAAAATTACAATATATAAGCCAACCTAATTTCGCTGGCAGTTTCGCTGACTAGCGAAACTGCCTGACTGTTAACTAGTTTCACCCGGTAGCATACTACAGTTTCGCCAGATGAATAGACACAACTAACTCCAGGCGAAACTATAGTTTCGATCGAAGTTTTGCTGGAACACAAAAGTAAACAAAATACAAATTACAAGAGAAAAACTAATATTAATCCTATTACATAACATTTAACCTATCAACAATAGAGAGTCCAACCTATACTAGATTATCAATTCTCCCCCTAGGTTGGACGTCACTCTGGGTCTTCTTGCCCATCTCTCGCTTCCTCTTCAGCTTTATTAGATGTTTCTTGATCCGCTCCTGCTGTACTCTCCTCTTGAGATAGCTGGTTTGGCAGGCCAGCATTAGCCTTGAGCTTATTAACCTCCTTAAATAGTCTGCTAATCAGTTCCTGTAGATCAATCATCATTCTTTTCATACTCTCCAGTTGTTCATCTTTCTCTTTTTCTCATAATTCTTGATTGATCAGCTTTGTCTTTATCATGCTTAATTCATTGGCCAAAGATGCATTCATATTTCGAATAACATCTTGATCCAATTCAGATCTGGAATCCCTCCTTTCTTCAAACACTGGTTGTTTATGCTTGGTTCTTCTTTCAGTTTCATGAGCCGGCTCTCCTTGATCAGACTTCTTTTTTGTCCTTCTCTCTCTTTGTGCCTGCAGCTCCTCCTCTACTTCATCAATTTCAGCCTCTAGATCATATTCCTTCTCCTTAGCATACCTTTTTCTTTTCTTTATTGCTTCAGCTTGTTTTTCCCGAGTGTCTTCAGCATTCTTGTTTTCATTTTCGATCAGTCTCTTGATGTAGTTCCACCTCTCAGCTGGGTACATATTTTCTAGTAAATATGTTATTTTCCCACTGAAGTCGTGCCTGACTGCTAAACAATTTACAATTATTCTGGTATTCATTTGCATCAGCCTTTTAACCTCACCATGTCTTGGCAAATTAGGTTTCTCATCTTTAATAATCATCTGGATGAACCTTGGATACAACAACCATTTGTCCTTATTTAATGCCATAACATTCTCAGTCATACAATCAAAGATTAATCTGGAAATGTTAGCATTTTGTCCTCTACAAAATACAATCATGGCCTTAGCCTAGTGTACATTCAACCCATCTGATTCTCCCTTTCTGTGATCCAAGCACATAATGAATACATGAGCAATGTATCTCCATTCCTTGGACAAAAAAGACTTTTTGATTTCCTTCTTGGACCTAAAAGAGGGTACTTCATACCCAATACTTCTGTAAGCATTAAGGACTTCAGCATCTGTCATAACAGCCTCATCTCCACAGTCTTCCTCTAACTTCAAAACCCTTGCAACTGTCTCAACACTAACAACAATATCCTCCCCAAGGATTCTGGAAGTAATTCTGTGTGGATTTGATCCCAGATCACATTCTGCATTTACCCAGAAGTCTCTTATATGAATATCATAAATCGTCGGTAAATGAGATATGGCATAGCAAATTGGAGACTGCTTCAACCACTTTAGATAGTCTCTGAATCCAACAGTCTTTGGATTGCTGTCATCTAATAAGGCCACAATATTTGTCTTCTCGTCAAACTTTAAATTTGCCATGTGAACTGCAAAATATAAACACAAGTAGTTTAGTTATAACATAAAGAAAAAATAAACAAAATATAAGAAAAATTTCTGAAAAATTAACAGCGAACAACGAAACAGTAGTTTCGCCAGGCACAACTTGACAGCTTCGCTGTGGTTTGAACCTTAGTTCAGCAGTTTCGCTAGACACATTTTGATAGATTCACTGTTGTTTGAATCTTAGTTTCATCCAAACAAAAGTGTAAATTCGCTGTAACTCCAGCCTAGACCAAAGAGTTTAAGCGATTTTACTCTTTCGCTGAGGAAAACCTTATAATTCATACAACAGCGAAGTTGTAAGTTCACTGAGCCCTATGTAAAAGATTATGTGTTGAGCGAATGTATAGTTTCGCTAACATGCTTCAAGCGAAACTATCAGGTATGCTTGGAGAGCATAACAAGATAGATTCCCTCGGAACTATGAACTTTCGTTTAGTTTTGCTGGAGAGATTGGTAAATTCGCTGAACGAATGGGTGAATGTTCCGACCTAGCGAATCAACACATAACCTTGGATTAGGGATAGAACTTAAATCAAAGCATGGAAACTGTTGGTCCTGATGATTGATTCAACAGTACACTTGATGTATGAAAATGATTTCACACTGATTTAACACAATGAACTATTTTGAATCTAAACAATAATAATCAAGTAATAGGCTCAATGATGATGAAAATAAGCTTCCAGCCCCACACACACAATTGCAACAATGATATTTCCTATTAGGGTTTTGCAATCGGTTCCTTAAACAGATAGAAAAATTACAATATATAAGCAAACCTAATTTCGTTGGCACTGACTATTAACTAGTTTCACCCGGCAGTGAACTACAGTTTCGCCAGTTGAACAGACACAACTGACTCCGGGCGAAACTATAGTTCCGCCCGTAGTTTCGCTAGAACACAAAAGTCAACAAAATACAAATTACAAGAGAAAAACTAACATTAATCCTATTACATAACATTTAACCTATCAACTATAGTGAGTCCAACCTATACTAGATTATTAATTCTCCCCCTAGGTTGGACCTTACTCTTAGTCTTCTTGCCCATCTCTTGCTTCCTCTTCAGCTTTATCTGATGTTTCTTAATTCGCTCCTACTGTACTTTCCTCTTCTGCCCTTGCACTTGCCATTTCAAATTGTCTTGTAAGATCCTGTACGTCCAACCTTAACTCATCAGCCTTTGATACCTTCTCAGTGAGCTCCCTGACCTTTGTTGACTTTGTCTGTGTTGATAATATAGACTATCCTTATCTGACCCAACAATCTCCCCCTTAGTCTATCATTTTCAACATCTTGTATCATGATCAGCACCGATAAGTCAACCATATAATGATCTTCAATCTCCCCCTAGATTGATGATCTAGTATTAAAGATCTTTCATCTTACAGGCTCCCCCTTTTTGTATGCTCCCCCTCTTCATGTGAATTCAGGAATAACTTTTCTAACTCTCTATTCTTGAGTGCTTCAGAAGATGTAGGAGGAGGATTCCTAGCTCGGTATCTTTGGCAAACTTAAGGAACATGTTCTCTGGTATGGTACTTTGCTCAGCTGATGATCGGCCATCATTTGAAGCAAAAATATGTAACACAATCACAACCACTATCTCGCAACTTCCTGTCAAATCATTTCAGTTAACAAATAAACCTGTGTTTATCTGTGTGTGGAATTTCCCTTGAAATGCATGTGTAAATAATAATATTTTAATAGCATAATATGAAAGACTTGAAAAATGATTTGAAATGAATATTTTATTTTAAGTTTTTGAAAGCCAAATGTCTATGGGAACCAAATCACCCAGCAAAGAACTTATCCCATCATCCGGGCTCATTGAGTAATATGATTTCAAAAACTTAAAATAAAATATTCATTTGAAATCATTTTTCAAGTCTTCCATATTATGCTATTAAAATGTTATTATTTACACATGCATTTCATGGGAAATTGCACACATAGATAAACACGGGGTTTGTTTGTTAACTGAAATGATCTGACAGGAAGTTGCGAGATTGTGGTTGTGATTGTGTTACAGATTTTTGCTTCAAATGATGGCCGATCCTCAGCTGAGCAAAGTACCATACCAGAGAACCTGTTCCTCAAGTTTGCAGAAGAGACCGAGCTAGGATTCCTCCTCCTACATCTTCTGAAGCACTCAAGAATAGAGAGTTGGAAAAGTTTTTCCTGATCATTCACAAAGAATGCACATGAAGAGGGGGAGCATACAAAAAGGGGGAGCCTGTAAGATGAAAGATCTTCAATACCAGATCATCAATCTAGGGGGAGATTGAAGATCATTATATGGTTGACTTATCGGTGCTGATCATGATACAAGACGTTGATAATGATAGACTAAGGGGGAGTATTGTTGGGTCAGGTAAGGATAGTCTATATTATCAACACAATCAAAGTCAACAAATGTCAGGGAGCTCACTGAGAAGGTATCAAAGGCTGACGAGTTAAGGTTGGACGTACAAGATCTTACAAGACAATTTGAAATGGAAAGTGCAAGGGCAGAAGAGGAAAGTATAGCAGGAGCGGATTAAGAAACATCTGATAAAGCTAAAGAGGAAGCGAGAGATGGGCAAGAAGACCAAGAGTGAGGTCCAACCTAGGGGGAGAATTGATAATCTAGTATAGGTTGGACTCACTATAGTTGATAGGTTAAATGTTATGTAATAGGATTAATGTTAGTTTTTCTCTTGTAATTTGTATTTTGTGGACTTTTGTGTTCCAGCAAAACTACGGGTGAAACTATAGTTTCACCCGGAGTCAACTGTGCCTGTTCACCAGGCGAAACTGTAGTTCGCTGCCAGGTGAAACTAGTTAATAGTCAGGCAGAGCGAAACTGCCAGTGAAATTAGGTTTGCTTATATATTGTAATTTTTCTATCTGTGTAAGGAACTGATTGCAAAACCCTAATAGGAAATATCATTGTTGCAATTGTATGTATGGGGCTGGAAGCTTATTTTCATCATCATTGAGCCTATTACTTGATTATTATTGTTTAGATTCAAAATAGTTCATTGTGTTACTGAGTTCATTGTGTTAAATCAGTGGGAAATCATTGTCATACATCAAGTGCACTGTTGAATCGATCATCAGGACCAATAATATGGTATCAGAGCAATTGTGCTCTTGATTAGTTGGTTTTTATGCTCTATCGAAGACTAGTTACTGTTCAATCGATTTTGACTACTGATTTGGGTGTTTTTGTTATGGAAATTGATCGAGGATTGTACGTTTTGAATGCGCGAAGCTACTGTAATCATCAGATTTCAAACTCGTTGTGTTTTGAATGAGATAGGGTTGATTTTGTTCTAAAAAGGTTTTCAGATTCATCGAGCGAATTTAGAATTCGTCCAGCGAATTTACCAGCGAATCTATGGATTGGTGATTTTCAATTCAGGTGTTATTGTCAGCGAAAGTAGCCCACTTTTGAATGAAAGTTCAACTTCCTGCTAGACATTACAAGCGAAAGTGCTGGCAAATTCATTTTAGAACCAAAGTTCTACTAGTCTTAGTTATCACCGAAACTAGAGTTTTTGATCATTGGTTCGGGCGAAACTGCTGCCGAAACTATCAGCGAACTTGCCAGCGAATTTGTCAGCGAATTTAGTGAAATTGCAGCGAAATTAGCCTCTAATCATTTCTAAAACGTCTTCTTCAAAAGTAGCTAATTTCCATAAATATGATAATCTAATATCTGCACAAAGTAGGTTTGATTCTTTTGCAGCCATGAAAGATGAAAAGATATCTGATTTTGTTGATCGATTTAAGATGGTGGCAAGCAATCTTAACAAGTATGATGACCAGCAGGGAAACCATGAACAAGTCACAAAACTTTTGGACTCTCTTCCTCAACAGTGGAGTCCATAAGTTAGGTTGTTAAAACAGGAAAGAAATTTTTCTGACTATAAACTTTTGGAAGTTATCAATAAGTTGAAGTTATTTGAATTGAATATGAAAAGAAGAGAGTACAATCAATGCATGTATGGTGATGTACTTCAAGTGTTGAGATCAAAGAAACTAAAAAAGAAGTCAACCATGCATTGATGGCTGAGGTGGTAAACAGTGATGAGGATTCTGTTGAGGATTTTGATCCTTCAAAGAATTTAGGTGTGACACTCAAGGTGAGAGTGTTGGTGATGTTGGTGATTATGAAAGCCGGTGTAAAGATCAGGATGAAGAAAAGCAAGAGGAAGTTGAAGCTGCAGAGCTAAGAAGAGAGCTACTGAGGAGGAAGAATACAAAAAGAACACTCCTGTCTGTCAATGTGAAAAAGCCCTAGCTGCTGAAAAGATAGTTATGGGGCTTCCTTATGAGGTTGTTCAAGACATGTGTTCTCCTTCCTGCAAAATTCGTTTATTTGGAGTTTATAAAGCTAATAGATTATTGTTAGAAAATGAAAAAGAATTAAAACAAATACACAGAGAACTTAAAATCAATGAGTCCAAATATTTTATCAAACTAAAAGAAGCTTTAAAAGAAAATGATCTTTTAAAAAAATCTTTTAGAAAAGAATGTCGAGATTAATGTCTTGAGCGAACGTGTCACATTAGCAGAATTTGAGACTAGTAAGCTTAAAACTAAACTTGATAAATGGAGGATATCAGGGATGAAACAGGAAGACCTATTTTGTAAGCAAAGGGGAGCTAGAATCAAAACAGGTTTGGGATGTGGTGAAACTTCATATGTTTATCCTCTTCCTAGCACTCATTGTTACTCTCCTATGCCTCAACCTCATCCATCTAATGATTTAATTGAAGCTACAGATACTAATAGTTTACATGCAGGTTTAAGCAGCGTTAATCATAAAGAGGTTCGAGATGAATATGATTTTCCTGCAGGTTTGGGGCTCATCAAGCAAGGATCTGATCTGCAAAATGATAATTCCACCTCTGATACTTCAAAAATAGTATCAGTTATTTCCCATAACTTCTTTAACAAATTAAAGACAGGTAACATCCCTTCATTTGTTCCTGTCAAGTTTGTCAAAGAAGGAACAACTGTGGAATCGTCAAGCAAGCAGAACTCAATAACACAAACCGACACAACAAGAGTCATCAATCAAGATCCATTGGAAGCTAACTTGTGTATACAGGACTGGACAAGTTTTGATGATGAACCAGAGATCATCAAGTCACCTGAAGTTATCAAGTGTCAAAAGCTTCCAACAGTTGAATCAAGACCTATACGGATCTCACCTCCAACTGCTAAGCAAATCAGTAGTTCCTCCAAAGCTCAGCAGAAGCACTCACTATCTTCATCTGCTATCCATCAAGCTTGCCATAAATCTGCCTCCAAGTCTACCAAATCACCAGTCATACAAAAGTGTACTCAGAAGAATGTTTTGATCTCAGCTCCCGGAACATCACAAATCAAATCATAGCCCAGTTCGAAATCCACATTAACAAAGCCTCAAAAGGTTCAATTTCCATATATCCAAAAGAATAAACATCAAGGTTGTTAACTAGCTGCATCAACCTCAAAGCAGGTTCCACCCTCTCTTATTCTCCACGGGACTACAAAGAACCAAAAGCCTTTCAAGGATTGCTTTAGATGTGGAAAAGAAGGTCATGTGCTAAAGAAGTGCCCTCAGGTTCAAAGGCAAGCTTCAGGAGGTAAAGATAACACAGGTTTCTTCTTGGGTTCAAAAGATAAAAAGCACAACTCTTTGAATGGTTGGATAAAGAACAATCTATCCAAACCTTGTCATGTGAAGCCGGTTTCACATGATTCAAAGATGAAAAAGACCAATGTTTCAAAATTAAAATCTCTTCTTCGGGTCTTAAATAGAAAATGATTTCCAAATTCAATTCTTTCAAATCAAAAGTAATTGAACAGAAACAAATTTGGAAAGTAAAACAAAAAGAAAAGGATAAAGAAATAAATGATTTTTCAAAAGAGTGTGTGCTTAAACAGGTTACATACACCGATGAAAAAGGAACTCCCAGGACCACGATGGCCTGGGTCCCCCTCTCTAACTAATCTATTTATGAGTGCAGGAACAATTCAGGAGGCCTATCAGTAATCCGGTTTAGTGACTGGGATTGTTCCTAATTCAAATTTGAGGCAGAATAAACAGGTTATGGTATCTCATCCACATTTTGGATTCTTATCTACCATTTACAATCACTGCATTTTTCTTGTTACTTCATTTCTTATGTTTTTGCTAGTATAAATTGGAAGACTTTCTTTAGTAAAATTCTTTTTTTAATTCCATTTATTATATACTTAAAAAAAGGGGGAAATTTCTTTTTTTTTTCCTTGCAACATTGATATTTCGTATTAGGGTTTTGCAATCGGTTCCTTACACAGATAGAAAAATTACAATATATAAGCAAACCTAATTTCGCTGGCAGTTTCGCTGACTAGCGAAACTGCTTGACTATTAACTAGTTTCACCTGGCAGCGAACTACAGTTTCGCCGGGTGAACAGACACAGCTGACTTCGGGCGAAACTATAGTTTCGTCCGTAGTTTCGCTAGAACACAAAAATCAACAAAATACAAATTACAAAAGAAAAACTAACATTAATCCTATTACATAACATTTAACCTATCTACTATATTGAGCCCAACCTATACTAGATTATCAATTCTCCCCCTAGGTTGGACCTCACTATTGGTCTTCTTGCCCATCTCTCGCTTCCTCTTCAGCTTTATCAGATGTTTCTTAATCCACTCATACCGTACTTTCCTCTTCTGCCCTTGCACTTGCCATTTCAAATTGTCTTGTAAGATCCTATACGTCCAACCTTAACTCGTCAGCATTTGATACCTTCTCAGTGAGCTCCCTGACCTTTGTTGACTTTGACTGTGTTGATAATATAGACTATCCTTATCTGACCCAACAGAAACACGTTCGTAACACCTACCAGATAGCTTAGAAGCAAACAAACATGTTGGAAATCATAGTTTTGGAACAATGTAGATTTGAACCCAGAGAAACTAGGGTTTAGTTTCGCATAGACATGTGTGAAACGAATTTCACACTACGCAATATATAGGCATCACCAAGCAAATTATTTTTTCGGTGAGCAGCGATTTTGCCGGGTGAATCTATAGATTCGCTTGGCGAAACAACCAGCGAAACTGTAGTTTCGCTGATGCCTAAAACTTAAAAAAAATTAAAAAAATTTGTATTTACATAAACCTTAATGAAAAACATTCATCATCCCAAAATATCAACACACCAAAGAAATAAGACTAACGGAAGATTAAAATAAACAAAAAATAAAATAAAATAAGCTAAATAACAAGAAGAAATTTGATCCAGAGAGTCAAAAATTTGCAGGATTGCTGATATGTTTGTCCTTTTAAGCCCATGCCTTATTCTTTTCAACAAGTAATCTGCAGCTGTTTTATCATGTTTTGGATTCATTTCAGAAATATTGATGACTTGGTTCCCACAGATATTTAGCAAAGTACTAATCCAGGTCTCATGGTTTATTGAGCAATATGATTAAGTTTGATTGAAATTTTAGAATTTATAACAATGATTTTTAATTTTTAAGAGTCACTGGTCTCATGGGGATAGATGATGAGAGCTCCAGGTCTATACTTACGTATAACAGAGGAGATGACCATCTTATCTGCTGATGAGAGCTTCAGGTCTATACTTACGTATAACAGAGAAGATCATCAGAATGTGCTGATGAGAGCTCCAGGTCTATACTCACATATAACAGAGGAGATCATCACTCCAGGTCAATGTTGACACATAGCAGAGGAGATAAGCACTATATATGTCACCCATTTTATTAAATCAAATCAAAGATTTGAAACTCTCAACCCATTTTTGACATGGCCTTGTAGTTTTGTGCAGGCCAAGATATCATGAGGATAATCCTTGTCATCGAGTTCTTAAACTTTAATTAAGCCACACGATCACTGTTTACTTTGATATCAGGCTGAGCCTACCATGCATATCCTAAACAATGCTATTAATTCTCCTTTAAACTTCTTTCCCATGAAGTTCCAGAAAAGACAAAATTAAACCTTAGACTAAAAGTAGATCTTTATTCTCCCCCGAAATTTCTTTTTAGCAGCCACGAAACAAAAAGAAATTTCTCTCCCTTTTTTTGTGTTTTTAATATAAGTTGAAACAAAACAAAAAAAAATCAAAGATGTGAAGACATATGGGAATCAGAAGTTTATTAGTAAAAGTTTATAAACAAAAAAGAGTTATTTATAGTACTATACACAATATGGTAAGAAAAGAGGTTTTAAAAAGATATTAAACCCAACATAGAGATCAATTCATAAAAACGCGGTTTATCAAATGTTTTTGTGAAAAGATCCGCTTGTTGATTTTTTTGTGTCAATCGGAATAATATCTATAAAACCATTTTCCTAAGTTTCCCTGATGGCATGAATTCTCTTTTCAATGTGCTTGGTACTAGTATGATGAATTGGATTTTTGGCAATCCCAATAGCAGCTTCATTATCACAGAAAAGTGGTGTATGAAGAAAAATTATTTCATAATCCATCATTTGATGTTTTATCCATAGCACTTGACAACAACTGGAAGCAGCAACATATTCAGCCTCTCCTGTAGACAGATATACTGTAGTTTGCTTCTTGCTTTACCAAGAAACAAGACAATCTCCTAGATATTGACATCCACCAGTGATGGATTTCCGGTTGACCCTGCAACCACCATGATCACTGTCAGAATATGCATGTAAATCAAAGTTTCCTCCTTTTGGGTACCAAAGACCCAAACGAGAGGAACCCTTTAAGTCCTTCAACCCAGTCATATGCCTTGAACATCCACTATCAACATGCCAAAAACTATTGATAGCCCTTCTTGAATTTTCGTGACATAACAAAAAATTTTGTTAAGACTTGGAAATTGGGACCCAAGTCTTGACTAACTTAGGTCTTGGAATAGAAGACTTTTTACAGAAGAAATTATTTACAAAATGATTTAATCTACTTCCTATGGAACTATTATTTATTTTTTTATTAACAAATGCAGGACAAGTTTTAATAATATGATCATCCTTTCCGCATCTAAAACACTGGGACTTTAAACCTTTCATATTACATTTTAAAATAGATGCTTGATTAGTTAAGATTTCTTCCTCATATTCAGACGTGTGTGAATCGGAATTGCTACATGAGTCATATGATTCTTTTAATATTTCCTTTGTGACCTTTATTTTAGCAAATCCTTATTCATTTACGTTAATATTATTAACATTCGAAGAGGCTGTCTCTATATCTTTAGTGTTAAAAATCCGACTAGGTGTAAAAGATGGGATAGGATGAGAAAGAAATTTTTCAAAATAATTTGGGTGAAAATGTCTATTTGAAGCTTTACTTAAACAATCATCATTACTATTGAAAAGAGTATTTGAAACATCATGGTTTGATTCATCAACATTTGAGGATAAACAAGATGAACTATAACTAGAACTACATAAGCTACTGTATGTAACAGACGTTTGGGAAACAAATCTACTTAAACTATTGTCTATGGAAGACTTTTTGGAATCTGAAATAGTAAGACTAGAGCTTCCTAGACCACTACTTTCACCATAATCATATTTCTTTCAAATTTCCTTATGATTAACTCCTTCTAAACCTGCATACAAACTGTCAGTATCTTTCTGAATTAATTCATTAGTTGGATGAGGTATAGGCATAGGAGAATAACAATAAGTGCTTGGTGGACGATAAACATGAGTGGTTTCTTTGCTTCCCAAGCCAGTCTTAATTCTAGGCCCCATTTGATTCTTGCAAAGCTCCTCAAGTTTCATCCCAGAGATTGTCCATTTTTCAAGTTTGGTTTTTAATTTGCTTGTTTCAAATTCAGCAAGTGCTACATGTTCAGTTAAAGCATTTATTTCAACGTTTCTTTCTAAAAGATTTCTTTTTAAATGCTCATTTTCTTTTAACACTTCATTTAACTTAACAAAATATTTTGACTCATTTGTCTTAAGTTCATTTTTAATTTGTTTTAATTCTTTTTCATTATCTAATAACAATCTATTTGCCTTATAAACCCCAAATAACCGAATTTTACATGGAGGAGAACACGTCTTGAATTACCTCATAAGGGAGACCCATAACTACCTTTTCAGCAGCCAGGGCCTTGTCACACTGACAAACCTGAGTGTTCTTCTTGTTTTCTTCTTCCTCCATTGCTTTCCTGCAAATCTCCTTTGCTTCACTTTCCTCCTTTGATTCTTCTTTTGATTCACCTGTCTTCTTTCCATAATCTTCACCAACTGTTACCTTCTTTTCAACTACAACACCAGCTTTCTCATATCCTCTCTCTTCAACTTCCACTTTCTCAAACTTTATCCCTTCAACCTTAACCTTTTGCTTGTTACTTTCACTAATATCCTTTAGAGTCTCACTCTTGAACTCTCTAAAAGGATCAAAGTCCTCAATAGAATCCACATCACTATTCACTAACTCAGCTACTAGTGCATGATTGATTTCTTCTTCAGTTTTCTTTAATCTCATCACTCCAATCGAAGTTTGAGATGAGAGTTGTTTCCTTCTTTGACTTAGCTTCTTCCTTGTCAGTGATTGGAATAACTTTAGAAGCTCCAGAAGTTCCTGGTTCAGTAATGATAGGAGATGGACATTCTCTTTTAAAATGCCCCATCTATTTGCAATTAAAGCATCTTAATTTATACTTATCAAATCCCAGCTTTGAATTCTGATTCTGATTTCCGAAGCTCCTTCTACCAGTTCGTTCCATGAATCTTCTTGCACGTAGTGTGAGCATGGCCATAAGCCATTGGATATCTGTTTCCTCTAAATCATCTGGATCGACTTGATACATGTCTTTAATAGTCATTCCTTTTCCCTTCAGCTCCCCAGCAACCAAAGCCTCATAACTATGCACAAACATTCCAAATAATGCCATAGTATCTTATGGAATTTGAGTAGTGACAGATGGCTTTGAGCTTGAACCAACACCTGTAGACCCCCCAGTGGACATATTTGAAGCTCCATATCCTGTAGAACCACCATAAGCTGAACCATACATAGACGAGTTTGTAGCGGATGACATTAATGCAGCATTTGTGGATATACGGTAGCTGGCATTATGGATTGATTGTATTCTCTCCTCTTTAAATCCAAATCAAAAGATTTCAATTTGTTGATTACATCCATAAGTTTGTAATCAGCAAAGTTTCTTTCATGCTTCAACATCCTAACTTGCAGGCTTCATTAAGGTGGGAGTGAGTCCAAGAATTTAGAGACTTGTTCATGATTACCCAACTGCTCATCATATTTCTTTAAGGTGCTTGAGATGGACAAAAATCTATTTGTTATGTCAGAAAGGCTTTCATTTTTGTGTCCTACAAATGAATTGAACTCCTTTTCAGCTTGAGCTTTCCTGTCCTTCCTCAGATCCTCATTTCCATCATAAAATTCACATAAGGAGTCATACAAAGATTTTGCATTCTTGTGTTCAGCAAACCGGTTATAGATATCTTGAGATAAACAGAGAGTTAAAGCTCCAAAAGCTTTCTGATCATGATCAATTAGCTTGAGGTCTCTTTTAGTGAAGGTAGATGGATCGGTGTTTAACAGTGACAGTTGGAGTGTGTGGACCATTTACAATTGATTGCCATTGATTATGATCAGTGTAGTAAAAGAAGGCTTTTAAACATCTTTTCCAGTCCTCAAAGTTATCACCATTAAGCCTCGGTGGCCTATTAGGAGCATAACTCTCCAAGTCAGATATAGTGATATTGGTGGACGTCATTAGTTAAAATGTGATAGTTTCGCTGTCAACAGGCAAGTTCGCTGGTACGTTTGCTGATAGATTCGCTGGTAAATTCGCTCGTAGATTATCTGGCAAACAAGCAGTAGTTTCGCTCGAATCAATGATCAGAAACTCTAGTTTCGGCGATAGTTTCACTGAGACTAGTAGAACTTTCGTTCTAAAATGAATTCGCCAGCACTTTCGCAAGTAATGACTAGCAAGGAAGTTGAACTTTCGTTCAAAAGTTGGCTACTTTTGCTGACAATAACACCTGAGTTGAAAACCACCAAATACATAAATTCGCTGGTAGTTTCGCTGGACGAATTGTAAATTCACCCGATGAATCTGAAAAACTTTTTTAGAACAGAATCAATCCAATCTCATCCAAAACACAACGAATTTGAAATCTGATGGTTGCAATAGCTTTGCACATCCAAAACACACAATCCTCAATCAATTCCATGACAAAACACCCAAATCAGCAACAAAATCGATGGAACAGTAACTTAACTTCAAAAAAGCACAAAAAACCAAATAATCAAGAGCACAATGGCTCTGATACCATATTGGTGGTCCTCATGATAGATTCAATAGTGCACTTGATGTATAACAATGATTTCCCACTGATTTAACACAATATACCCAATAACACAATGAACAATTTAGAATCTAAACAATGACAATCAAACAAAAGGCTCAATAATAATGATAATAAGCTTCCAGCCACACACACATAATTGTACCAATGATATTTCGTATCAGGGTTTTGCAATCAGTTCCTTACACATAAAAATTACAATATATAAGCAAAACTAATTTTGTTGGCAGTTTTGTTGACTAGCGAAACTGCCTGACTATTAACTAGTTTCACCCGGCAACGAACTATAGTTTTGCAGGGCGAACAGACACAGCTGACTCCGGGGAAACTATAGTTTCGCCCGTAGTTTTGCTGGAACACAAAAGTCAACAAAATACAAATTAAAAGAGAAAAACTAACATTAATCCTATTACATAACATTTAACCTATCAACTATAGTGAGTCCAACCTATACTAGATTATCAATTTAGAATATGCATCGACTATAGAGAACTGAACAAGGTTACGATCAAGAATAGATACCCACTACCTCGTATAAATGATTTGTTTGATCTGTTGGGTTCTTACAAGTTTTAACAAAGATGTTGAACCATTTAATCATCAAAACGCAGCGGATATAATGGACTTAAAAACTTGTTTTAGATGCTGAAAATAAACCATTTTATTTTCAAGAAAACAAACCCAAGAACAAGGATCATTTATATGTGAAAAGAAGTGCTATCAAAACCAACCATAGGATGTACATGAATACTACCTTTCTTGAACAAGGAAGTTAGATACGGATGAGAGGAGGGAAATGATGTTTCTTGAATGTCTAGTCTTCAAAAGAGGAGACCTCAAGCTTGTATACCCACAAGCTCTTGGAAAGCACCCAACTTGTATGGAAGTTGACACCAAAGATCCTTCTTACAAAACCTCTAGGTCCGAAAATGGGAGAAGAGAAATGGAAAGAAGGAGCTTGCATGTGTGAGAGAGAAAGTGTGTTGAGTGTCTTAGTTGAACAAGTAAATGTCTTGCATAAAAACAAGACAAAGGAATCCCAATGCAACCACCAAAGGGGCGGCCGAAATTGGGTTCAAAATGGGTTCCCTCCCATTTTGAAAAACACCCTTTTAATTCATTGTTAATCACTAATTAAGTTATATAATTAAACCAATTTTAATCTTATAACTTAAACACTCTTATATTTGATGTTATTTAACTTATTTAAATAACATTACAAATGATATCTCATGAACAAAATATCCATATAATTTGTTCTATCTCAAATGCAATAATTCAGAAAACCCATTTTCTAAATTGGCGTCAAAATTTATTTGCTTGATCATGTCAACAAATAAATATTTATCGGTGTTTGCCTAGCTTGTTATTGGGTATGACCCGACTTGGATCATAACGTACTAACCACATCAATCTTGTATGTGTCTTGGCATATAAGATCCAACAATCTCCCACTTGCACAAGATTCATAGAAGATTGATGCAAGCAGTAAATACCGCCTAACAACGGTTTACTACCCTTAATACGTATGACTAAGAGCCATTCAATAACATCATCCCCTTCAAGTATCTTACTCGAAATGTTTTAGGTGAATTAATCATCTATCCTTTTATCACATATGTCATGTTAAATCTTAGAGACATAGAATGATCATTCTCCATTGACTTAACTTTAGCAGGCCTTAGACATCTTACTCTCAACGAATAAGAGGGACAAATCCCATCTTGATTACATACGTCTCTTACAATCACCTCGTGCTATACCTGAATTTAGTCTTATGTACTGCCGTGTTTCAGAACAGCGAAGAACTAAGTCAAAGTATAATACCCGGTGAATATCAAGACCCAATATGTATCTCAGGTCAGAGGATACCAAATGATATTCGCCTTTACTCAAATTTACTTATGATCAATCAAGAAGATTCCATGTAGTAATATTTGAGATGCGGGCAGTCCAATATTTGTATCCCACAAATATCTATGAACTTTGGCAGCAACCCTTTGCTATATATTCATCCATATGAATATCCACCAATCCAAGTTCATAATAGTCTTACCCTCATACTTGTTCCCACAGGTATGAACGACTACAGACGTTTAGAGTAAATGATTTACTCATGGATTAAACATGCAAAATTGGAACGTTAGTGAAGCATTATAACCAAATAATTCATTCAAATAATAAAAGTTTCCAATATCCAAATACAAAATTATAAGATCAAATCCAGTCACTAGAATATCGAAGTCCCATGGCACAAGTATGACCCTCATGCTTTGCCTTTTCAAGGAGCTTCGTGAGTGGATCCGCAATGTTTGATCCGTGTGAACTTTGCGAATACATATCTTTCCCTTTTCAACTTCATCCCTTATGTAGTTGAATCTCCGCTCAATGTGCCTAGTCTTTTGATGTGCACGGGGTTCCTTGATTTGAGCAATCGCACCCTCATTATCACAAAGAATTTCTAGGGGGTCCTGAATGGAAGGGACAACCCCTAGATCGGCAATGAATTTCTTCAACCATGCAGCTTCTTGAGCTGCTAATGAAGCGGCGATGTATTCTGACTCTGTAGTTGATAATGCCACCACATCTTGTTTAGAGCTCTTCCAAGAGACTCCTCCTCCATTTAGGATGAAAATGTATCCCGATTGTGATCGTGAGTCATCCCGATCAGTTTGGAAGCTCGCATCCGTGTAACCTTTTACCACGAGTTCCTCCTCACCAGATCCATAGATTAGGAACATATCTTTAGTCCTCCTTAGGTACTTAAGTATGTTCTTAACAGCCATCCAATGACTAGTTCCAGGATTTTGCTGGTATCGGCTTGTCATGCTCAAAGCGCATGACACGTCCGGCCTAGTGCATATCATTGCATACATGATGGATCCTATAGCAGATGCATACGGGATTTCCTTCATTTTATCTTGCTCATCCTTTGAGCTTGGACATTGAGTCGTACTCAATATCGTTCCTCTTTGAATAGGTACCGTACCTTTCTTAGAGTTCTCCATCTTGAACCTTTTCAAGATCTTATCAATGTATGCACTTTGATTTAAACCTATCAACCGCCTTGATCTATCCCTATAGATCTTTATTCCCAAAATATAGGCGGCTTCACCAAGATCCTTAATGGAAAAACAGCTTCCAAGCCAGGTTTTTATACCTTCCAAGGTTGGAATGTCATTTCCAAATAGTAGGATGTCATCGACATACAATACTAGGAAAGTGATGATGCTCCCACTAGCCTTTTTATACACACAAGCCTCATCAGCGTTTTTGATGAACCCAAATTTAATTACCTCTTCATCAAAATGGTGATTCCAACTTCTTGACGCTTGCTTCAATCCATAGATTGATTTCTTTAACTTGCATACTTTGTTAGGATGTTTTGGGTCGACAAAACCTTCAGGCTGAACCATATAACATCTTCCTCAAGATATCCATTTAGAAAAGCGGTTTTGACATCCATTTGCCAAATCTCATAATCATAATGAGCAGCTATGGCAAATAATATCCTAATAGACTTTAGCATTGCAACAGGCGAAAAGGTCTCATCATAATCAACCCCTTGAGTTTGAGTGAAACCTTTTGCTACAAGTCTAGCTTTATAAGTATCCAAGTTTCCATGCATATCGGTTTTCTTCTTGAAAACCCACTTACTTCCAACTACCTTGGAGCTAAGAGGTGGTACAACCAAGTCCCACACTTGGTTGTCATACATGGATTGCATCTCAACATTCATGGCTTCAAGCCATTTGTCACAATCCAAATTGGACACTGCATCATGGTATGTGATTGGTTCATCGGAATCAACCACATAGCACCCATCCATGAAAAATCCATATCTTTCAGGTGGATTACTAGTTCTACCAGATTTGCGAACGTTTTGTGTGTATTGATCAACCATTTGATCATTCTCAACATCCTCATGTTGAGTGCTAGTGTCAACCAAACGTGTATCGGGTTGTGGTTCTTGATCCTCCTCAAGATCCACTGTTCTACTGCTAGCTCCTTCCATAAGGAACTTGGCTTCCAAGAACTCACCCTTCTTGGCAACAAACTCCTTTTGTTCCAATGGATCATAGAAATAATATCCCATAGAATCTCTAGGATATCCAATAAAAATACACTTAGTGGAACGACTTTCTAACTTGTTTGAGGTGGGAGTCTTTACATAAGCCTCACATCCCCACACCTTTAAATATGATAGAGATGGAACCCTTCCATGCCATATTTCAAAAGGTGTCTTTTCCACTTTCTTGGTTGGGGCCATATTCAAAATACGGGCCGCAGAGAGCAAAGCGAAACCCCAAAATGATAGAGGCAATGAGCTTCCAGCCATCATAGATCGAACCATATCTAATAGAGTTCGATTTCTCCTTTCGGACACACCATTGTGTTGTGGTGTTCCAGGTGGAGATAGTTGTGAGATAATCCCACAACTTCTAAGATGATCTCTAAAAGCATCACTCAGGTATTCACCTCCTCTATCGGTGCGGAGAATTTTTATTGATTTGTTGAGTTGATTTTCTACTTCATTTTGGAAGGTTTTGAACATTTCAAAAGCTTCATCTTTGTGTCTTAACAAGTACACATACCCATACCTACTATAGTCGTCGGTGAAGGTAATGAAGTATCTTTCATTATACCTAGTCATTGGCTTAAAAGGACCACATACATCCGAATGTATGATACCTAATAAATCTTTTGCCCTTTCGGTTTTGCCACTAAAAGGTGCCTTAGTCATTTTGCCTTGTAAACAAGATTCACATACATCAAATGAATCATATTCACTTGCTTTTAAAAGACCATTCTTTTGAAGAGTTTGTATGCGCTTCTTGTTTATATGACCAAGACGACAATGCCAAAGATAGGTGTCACTCAAATCTAATTTGAGCTTCTTGGTGGTGGTTTGGTACAACGAGCTATCATATAATGTGTTTTCACGAACCAATTCATAAATACCATTAATAGGGTAGCTTTAAAATAAAAGATGTTATTTAAAGAAACATGAATTTCATTTTCAATAAACGTCAAAACATAACCATATTGTCTTAATTGGGCAACTGAAATAATGTTCCTAGTCAAACTAGGAGCATACAAACATTGTTCAAAATTGCTTCCAAACCATTTGGAAGCTTCAGGATGTAGTCCCCCGGGCTTCAACTTGAACTTTTGCCCCATTCCCATGTAGAGGCTAACATCCCCTTTCTTGAAGTCTTTACTTCTTTTGAACCCCTGCAACAAATTGCAAATATGAGTCCCACATCCGGTATCCAATACCCATGTGTTAGAGGATATTAATTGAGATCAATATGAATCATGAAAATTGTACCTGAGGTCTGCCCGGCATCCCTCTTAGCTTTCAACTCTTTGAGATGGACAGGACAATTTCTTGCCCAATGTCCTATCTCCCCACACTTAAAGCATGGGTCATCCGAAGCAACCTTTTGCTTCTTCTCCGCTGGTTTTGGTGGTGGCACTTTTACCACTCCCTTTCCCTTTCTCCCAACGTACCCTTTACCTTTGGCAACACTTGCCTTGGATGCGGGGTGAGGCCTCTTCTTGTTCCCACCTTCATTGATGGTGAGAACGGGTAAACTCCTTTTACCCATGGCCGCCTCGGCTGTTTTGAGCATAGAGTGAAGCTCAGTTATGTTCTTGTCCCAACCGTTCATGTTATAATTCATAACAAAATTGTCAAACCTTTTTGACAAAGAGTTGAGGATCAAATCCGTAGCCAACTCTTTGAGACGGGACAATTCAGCCTTTCGAGGCGGTCTATGTGGCTCTTCATCTTAAGTACATAAGACGAGACCGATTGGGTATCATCCATACGACATGCATGGAGTGCTCGAACCGTTTCGAAGCGCTCTACCCTTGCTTGTTGTTGGAACGTTTCCTTCAACTGGGTTATCATGTCGTATGCTCCGTGATGTTCGTACTCCTTTTGGAGATCCGGAGTCATACTTGCCAACATGAGGCAAGACACTTGGACCGAGTCCTCAGTGTATTTCACCCAATTCATGTAGGCCTCTTCATCTTCCTCATTGGGTTCATCGGGAATCGGATCGTCTAAGATATATGACCGTTTCTCTTGCTTGAGAACAATTCTCAAGTTTCGAAACCAATCAATGAAATTGTTATGGTTTAGACGCTCCTTTTGGAGAATGGTTCTTAGTGATAGGGTATGAGCGGATGGAATATCATTATTTTCATTGTTGTTGGTGGCCATCTACAAAATTTAACAAAGTTCAATTTTAGTATTTACGATATTATCATATTTAATTATAAATACCTTTTATGTGTCATACACAAAATAAAATTCTAGAATCCAACGTTACATTTAAATAGTGGTTAGGTGACCTTTATCCCATTATTTAAATTAACAAGGTAGTCAACGTTTGACAATTGCAACCCTTTGCAACTTCTAGAGGTATGGGATCGACTTAAACATCATATGTATAGTCGGCATGTTAATCCCATCAACACCTTTTGTAAACCACATTGTAGGTGATCCATTTAACATGGTTTGCAAATCAAGTTACCCTACTTACACACACATGTGAGTTTACCAATATAAGTGGTTAGGTGATCTTTATCCCACAAATATGGCATTCCCACCTCAAATCACAAGTTCCCTCAAAATGGTTAGGTGACCTTTATCCCATTAAGAGTTTTCAAGTGACTCAAGTGTTGTGTAAAAGGATGGTGATAAACTTGTTTTCAAAAGACATTTTAAGTTTTCATAATTCTAGTTTAGAAAACTCTATGTACCTTGTATTTGCATGCTTTCAAATACATGGTACCCTATGGTTCTTTTAATAAAACCCCTTTTATTTAAAATCATTAATCCTTTTAATAACCTTTTATTAACCACTTAATGATTAAGAACCATTTATTTTCAGCTTGTTATGTTTATAAATTTGTTTGTTATGCATATCCATATATCAAACATCCAACATAAAACAAAACAACCAAACAAGCACAACCATTCAATCATAAGTGCATAACCATAGCCACTAAGGTGACCACACTTGTTTGCCATCACAAGTGTTGTCATTTGGTCTTTCCTAAGGGTTAATAATGACACATTAAAATGTGTCCAAGAACTCCCACTCGAATCCGCATCCAAATGCTTCAAGTGTCCATGTCTTTTGAGTTCTTCCTTTGTATCTTCCAACTTGTGCATCCTTTTTTTACAAAATCATATCCTAATACAATTTTTCTAATAAAAGAAATGCACCTAATCTATTTATTACATAACCAATGAATAAATAAATTACAACCCAAAAGATACAAACACCAAAATTATTATTACAACCCTTTAATGAATAAAACCATACATGACAATCACATTCATCCAAGTCCAAAACACATTAGGTCAAGGCTATGTTATGCACCAAAATATGTATCAAATAACATCCAAGAACAACCATGAACCTCTTTTTTAAACCTTAAAGTTTCGGCCAACACAAACCCAAACTTTAGGTTTAGACCAAACAAAACAATCAACCTCTTGATGTTAATCTTTCAAGGTTTATTCTAAAGCATGTAAGATAAAACTTTGAAAGATAAGGGATTCATTCATCCATAACAAAACAGCCCCTAATGGGTTGAAAAATCCAACAAAACTAACTTTTCTTGGACTTTTGAAGCAAGTTTTCCACATAACCGGCTCTAGATGCCATTGTTGGGTTCTTACAAGTTTTAACAAAGATGTTGAACCATTTTTATTCATCAAAACGCAGCGGATATAATGGACTTAAAAACTTGTTTTAGATGCTGAAAATAAACCATTTTATTTTCAAGAAAACAAACCCAAGAACAAGGATCATTTATATGTGAAAAGAAGTGCTATCAAAACCAACCATAGGATGTACATGAATACTACCTTTCTTGAACAAGGAAGTTAGATACGGATGAGAGGAGGGAAATGATGTTTCTTGAATGTCTAGTCTTCAAAAGAGGAGACCTCAAGCTTGTATACCCACAAGCTCTTGGAAAGCACCCAACTTGTTAGGAAGTTGACACCAAAGATCCTTCTTACAAAACCTCTAGGTCTGAAAATGGGAGAAGAGAAATGGAGAAGAAGGAGCTTGCATGTGTGAGAGAGAAAGTGTGTTGAGTGTCTTAGTTGAACAAGTAAATGTCTTGCATAAAAACAAGACAAAGGAATCCCAATGCAACCACCAAAGGGGCGGCCGAAATTGGGTTCAAAATGGGTTCCCTCCCATTTTGAAAAACACCCTTTTAATTCATTGTTAATCACTAATTAAGTTATATAATTAAACCAATTTTAATCTTATAACTTAAACACTCTTATATTTGATGTTATTTAACTTATTTAAATAATATTACAAATGATATCTCATGAACAAAATATCCATATAATTTGTTCTATCTCAAATGCAATAATTCAAAAAACCCATTTTCTAAATTGGTGTCAAAATTTATTTGCTTGATCATGTCAACAAATAAATATTTATCGGTGTTTGCCTAGCTTGTTATTGGGTATGACCCGACTTGGATCATAACGTACTAACCACATCAATCTTTTATGTGTCTTGGGCATATAAGATCCAACACGATCAACTTCAAGGATCGAGCTATTATTCTAAGATTGACTTGAGGTCTGGTTATCATACTGAGAGTCTGAGAGGAAGACATCTCGGAGACTGCCTTCTGTACACGTTAAGGTCATTACGAGTTCTTGGTCATGCCATTCGGGTTGACGAATGCAGCAGCCGTATTCATGGACCTCATGAATCGTGTGTGCAAACCCTATCTCGATCAGTTTGTTATTGTGCTTATCAATGACATATTGATCTACTCAAGGACTGAGGAAGAATATGAGGAGCACTTACGTTTAATCATGGAATTACTTAGAAAGGAACAAGTGTACGCCAAGTTCTCCAAGTGTGATTTCTGGATACGTGAAGTGCAATTATTGGGTCATTTTGTTAATGAGAAAGGAATACATGTCGATCCTGCAAAGATTGAAGCAATAAAGAATTGGCCGGTACCAAAAACACCAAGTGAGATACGAAAGTTTCTTGGACTGGCAGGATACTATAAATGATTCATTGAAGGATTTTCTTAGATCGCTCAACCTCTCACAGCCTTGACTCACAAGGGAACAACGTACAAATAGGGTCAGAGTCAGGAATCTGCTTTCCAATTACTGAAATAGAAATTGTGTAGCGCACCGATATTGATGTTAACGAAGGGAAGTGATGACTTTGTAGTCTATTGTGATGCTTCTATTCAAGGACTTGGTTGTGTCTTGATACAGTGAGATAAAGTGATAGCTTACGCTTCAAGACAACTAAAGGTACATGAGAAGAACTATACCACCCATGACTTGGAACTGGGTGCGGTAGTTTTTGCCTTAAAGATCTAGAGACATTACTTGTACGGTACCAAGTGCACTAGTTACACCAATCACAAGAGTCTTCAGCACATCTTTGAGTAGAAGGAATTGAACATGAGGCAAAGAAGCTGGGTAGAATTATTGAACGACTATGATTGTGCTATCAAATATCATCCGAAAAAGGCAAATGTACTGGTAAGCCTCGACGAGTGCGAACTTTGCAGCTTACGATTAGCACACGGTTACCTGAACAAATCTGAGAGGCTCAGACAGAAGCTCTGAAAGCATAAAACATTGGGTCTGAATCGTTACGAGGAATGGATAAACAGTTGGAAGTTAAGGCCGATGGAGTTCGTTATTTCATGGACAGACTTTGGGTACCTTTGCATGGAAATCTGAGAGACTTGGTTATGAGTGAGGCACACAAGTCTAAGTACTCTATACATCCAGGATCCAACAAGATGTATCATGACCTGAAGGCGCACTACTGCTGGAAGTGGGAACAGATTTCAATGGATTTCATGTGGAAGTGGGAACATATTTCAATGGATTTCATTATCGCTCATTTCTTGGCGATAAAGGAAACGGACAAAATGGACAAGTTAACCCAACTCTATCTGAGGACATGCTACGTGCTTATGTGATTGACTTCGGGAATAACTGGGAAGTTCACCTACCATTGGTGGAATTTTCTTACAATAATAGTTAACACACCAGCATAAAGGCAGCACCTTTTGAAGCCTTGTATGGACGAAAATGTAGATCCCCAGTTTGCTGGGCTGAAATTGGTGATAGCCAGCTAACGGGTCCTGAGTTAGTGCATGAGACCACTGTGAAGATTGTACAGATAAGAAAACGTATGGTTGCAGCACGTGACAGACAGAAAAGATATGCAGATAAGGGACGGAAACCTTTGGAGTTTCAGGTCGGTGACAACGTGTTATTGAAAGTCTCACCGTGGAAAGGCGTGATTCGATTTGGTAAAAGAGAAAAGCTAAATCCAAGATACGTTGGACCATCTGAGATTTTGGAAAGAATAGGTCCGGCGGCCTACCGATTAGCCATGCCTGACTCGCTGAGTGGAATCCGTAATGTATTTCATGTCTCAAACCTGAAGAAGTGCTTAACGGACGAAACAATGGTAGTATCTCTTGACGAAGTGCAAGTAGATGAGCAATTACGCTTCATTGAAGAACCAGTCGAGGTGATGGATCGTGAGGTAAAGACGCTTAAGCAAAGCAAGATACCCATAGTCAAAGTTCGTTGGAACTTGAGACGTGGACCAGAATTCACGTGGGAACATAAGGACCAGATGAAGCTTAAGTATCCTCAGCTATTCAAAACAACAACGACGGCCATGGGGATGATGTGACAACTCACCCGAAAGTCAGTAATGGAACATACCATGTAACGCAATTTTCGGGACGAAAATTCTTTCAACATGGGGATAATGTGACATCCGGTAATTTTCCGTTACCAAACTCCGTTAGTTCTGTTAGGTCTTGCATACATATGTCGTGAGCACACACTAGTTGTCGTTGTACGTTGGTGACTTAATAACAATTATCTATGCTAAATAGATAATAACTTAACTAAAAATGTGATTATTAAGTTGTGCTTATGTGCTTACGTGATTTAAATATTATTTATGAATTTTACCTTGTAACGTGGCAACGTGTTATATCTATTTCGTGTGTTTGATGACTAATGGAAGTTATGCATGATTATTATTAATGATTAATAATATTGGTGTTTTGTAGTTAAAAACTATTTAAAAAGTGTTTAAAAGATTAGTTTTTATAAAAGTTTAAACGATAAGGGTTAAAATGTAATTGTTCTAAACATAATATTACCTAAAAGAAAATCCTAATCCCCCTTCCCCACCCTTCGGCCGCGACAAGCATCCACACACACACACATTGCAACTTTTGAACCAAGAACAAGCATTCTTCATTGATTTTGGTTAGTTTCAAGGATTACAACATGTTAACAACATCAATTGTTAGCCACTACGCGATTAAAGGTTAAATTTTTATGAGTTTTTCATGGTTTTTGAATGGTGGCCGAACCCTAGTTCGAACCTTACATAAAATGTCGAATGTTTTATTGTTTTTTGATGGTATGATGTTAGTTAGATAGTATTGATGATAGTTTACGTGTACTATAAAGAAATTCATGATTTTGATGCATGGATCATACCTTACTAATAATAGTAACTTTATTGCATGAACTTGATTTGATGATGAATTGATGATGTTATGATGCTAATGATGTTGTATGAATGTTGGAATTATGATAACTATGCTAGAAATCCAAGAACTGATCATGTAGTTCATACCTTACTAGAAGTAGAAACTTTTGGATATGAGATTGGTGAATTATGATGACTTGATGATGTTGAACATGTTTAAATGATAGTTATGAACTTGAATAGGTATTGTGTTGATGAATATATGATTGAATTGAGCGTTAGATTGATTTCGGGATGTTACTTTCCCAAAAGGGAAACTTTATTTGTGTAGAATCTTGGATATGGTGAATTGGACACGTTTATGGTATTAGAATCATGTTAGAATGCTCATTGATGATGTCTAATGTGTTGGTTTGTGATGTTTGGGACTTATGGTTAGTTGGTGCAACTATGGGTACATGTGAGCTTTATTGGAAAATGTGCAAGTGTATATGCTATGGGCTGTGATGAATTGTCATTATTTATTTCATAAGACTAGTCTCTAGCTTATATGTGTTACATGTGGAATACTGATCATGGGTATCATACACACGTGCAAATCTGAGGCCCCTATTTTGTAGGATTGGCAGGGTTAGGGTGTGCAGCCATGAGTGGCTTCACATGGCATGTTGTGAGTGACAAAACCCAATGTGTGATATAAGGGAATCTAATTTAGAATCTGTGTTGTATGATGGTTTGGATTACGTGCATTGTATGGTAACCTGGATTAGCAGGAAAAGCATGATAAGTCTTACGTGTTACAATGTGGATTATGAGAACAACTTGTATAGTATTCTGGAACAGCATGTTTAATTATTTGTTATATTTGATCAAGCAAGGACTTAATTTAATATGTCACAAACGGGTCAAACGGGTCAACTAGGTCAAATGAGTCTTGTTTTTCTAAAACCTTTGGTCAATGTGTTTATTGAGCACTTAGAGTTGTTAATGATTCTGTGTACACGTACTCATGTACTTGCGTGTTCTAGGTAACCTCTGAAGGTTGTCTTTCCTCTCTTTCTCAAGTTTGCTTTAATATCATTCGTGTGCACACCAGGTGAGTTAATGCCCCATTTTATTTACACTCTCTTTTGGGGGAGATAACATACTCGTTCTAAAACGCTTTATTGATTATAAGTTGTGTATAGTGTAATGTAGTGCGATATACTATGAAAGTCCTCACACTTTTGGATAGTTAATATTGGAACTCGTTGGGCTTGTCAAACCCAGTAGTACTACCCAAGATTAACAATCAGAAAGTGTGAGGACTTTCATAGTATATCGCACTACATTACACTATACACAACTTATAATCAATAAAGCGTTTCAGAACGAGTATGCTATCTCCCCCAAAATAGAGTGTAAATAAAGTGGGGTATGAACTCACCTGATGTGCACACGAATGATATTAAAGCTAACTTGAGAGAGAGAGGAAAGACAACCTTCAGAGGTTACCTAGAATACGCAAGTACATGAGTACGTGTACACAAAATCATCAACAATCCCTAAGTGCTCAATAAACACATTGACCCAAGGTTTTAGAAAAACAAGACGCATTGAACCAGTTGACCCGTTTGACCCGTTTGTGACATATTAATTGAAATCCCTTTTAATCAAGCATAGCAACTCATCATACATGGTTATCATACAAGTTGTTCACGTATATCACTTCATCAACCACTTGTTCTGTCACACCCTCAAAATCCGTGTGCGGGGTTTTAACGCGAGGCGCGTGACATACCAGGATCTCAGTCATTAGTTACCAAGAACGACTCTATATGATTAATAAACAAAACCAGAGTTAACGTTTAAAATACTGCGGAAGCATTTTTAAAACCAGAAAACCCAAAACAAGTAGTACATAAAGAGAATGCGCAAAACATACGCGCCCCAAACACAAATGTTTAATATGAAAATAATCCCAAATTTGTAAACAAGCAAATGTAGACAACTCAACAATGCTGACTTACGTGCTCCTAGGCAACTGGCAACCTTAACCTGAGAATAGCATACTAAACAAGTCAACACATGGTTGGTGAGTTCAAGAGTTTGCGTTAAAATATAAACCAATCAACAGTTTCCAGAGCATAAGTAGTGTATTGCAATAGATAGCTAGTCTATTAACATAAAAAAATTAATCATAGTGATTTCGCGATCGAAGCTGACTATGTTACGTTTGTTGCCTCCCGTCACGACTTACCAGGTCGTGACGAATATGTGTTAGGACAAAATTGCACCCGTTTGACCTCGAGTCGCACAGGTGGGGCTCGTCAGACCCAGTAGTACTACCCAAAATTTCCCCGCTATTCAATATTAACAATCCGAAAGTGTGAGGACTTTCCATGGTAAACAGCACTATATCAATATTATACACACTCATATATAAAAGCTTTTGTGATCAACAGTATGCTATCTCCCCCAAAAGAGATTATGTAAAATGAGTGGGGCAAGAACTCACCTGATACGCGCAAGAATTAACTTAGAGCTTAACTTGAAAGAAAGAGGGAAAGACAACCTTCAAAGGTCACCTAGAATACAAGAGTACATAACAATGTGTACACAAAATCAACATGAAACCCTAAGTGCTCTACAAACCAATGAACTCAAGGTTTTAGAAAGACAGACACATTTGACCCAGTTGACCCGTTTGACCCGTTGGTGACATTATAGGTGATAACTCGTTAATACTAACACAACAGCATGTCATACATGTTCACATACAACTTGATTACATATAGCACTTCATTAACCACATATACTACCTAGATCATCATGCAACTAGATATCACACAAGTCATGCGAATCACAACAGGCCAAAACAGATGACAAACCAAATCAACATCCCTATAGCCTAAACAACACATTTCATCACCTTAGAAATCATCCATGAACACACTAGCATGATCCTAATATCCCAAACATGCTCAAATCATCCAATTCAAGGATTTGCACAATTAAAGTTTCCCTTTTGGGAAAGTTCATCCCAAATTCATCAAACTCACACTACATTCATGAATTCATCAATTATATACCAATTCAAGTCCATAACAACATCTAGTATGATCAGAACACCAAATCATCATGATTCATCAACATTCAACACCAAAAGTTACTATTTTTAGCAATGTATGAACTATAAGACATCTTCTTGTTTTTCAATTGTTCATATCATCAACCTAGCATCTAATCATCATCACAAACACATCCATAGCATTCATACATCATCAAATCATCAATTCATGCAAAATAAAGTTACTATTTCTAGTAACCTATGAACCATGAACCAAAATCGAAGCTTTCTTGCAAAATCGACGTTAACCAATATGCATACAACCTAACTAGCATCATTACAACATCAAACAACCAACATTTAACATCCAATTTGATCCAAAATCGCCTCAAACTCTCGGCCAAAGATGATCATGTGAACAAACAACCAAAATCCAAACTTTCTTGCATAATCAACGTTAACTAGCATATATACAATCCAACTAACATATTAACATCACCAAACAAACAAGAATCGACCTTCAATTGCAGGTTTCGAACTAGGGTTCGGCCAAGACTAAAAATCCATGAAAACCACAAAGAAACTAACCTTTAATCACGTAATGGATGAGAATTGAAGCCTCTAACGTGTTGTAGTTCTTGGAATCGACCAAAACCGAAGCACAATTGCTTGTTCTAGGTTGAATTCGCAGGTTTGTGTGTGTGTTTGAAGGTGTCGCGGCCGAGAGGGGGTGTGGGGGCTAGGGTTGGGATTTTGTTTTATTAATTTATGGTAATTACCCCTTAAACCCTTGTAATTTACTTTTTATAAAGATTAAGCTTTTAAACTCTTTTTAAAAGGTTTTTAACTACCACCACAAACATATAAACTAACAATGACAATTATATATTTCACCTTTATTAGATACAAAACATACAGGTTAAATACACGCGTTTCCACGTTACGCGATAAAATTACAGTTAACATTTAAATCACATAAGCATAACTTAATAATCACATTGTTAACTTAATTATCATCAATTTAACATTACTGATTATTGTTAAGTTACCAACGTTCAACGACAACTAGTGTGTGTGCACGACACGTGTATGCAAGACTTAACGGAACTAACGGAGTTTGGTAACTGAAAATTACCAGATGTCACATTATCCCCATGTTGAAAGAATTTTCGTCCCGAAAATTGCGTTACATTGTGAGTGTTCCATCACTGTTCTACTGCATTGGCACAAGGAAATCGAAATCGTGTGAGTTTTGGATGAGTTGTCACATCATCCCCATGTTGAAAGAAATTTCGTCCCGAAATTTAATCAATACCTTCGCCGGCTGGCATCGTCCTTTCGAATAGCTGAGGGTACTTAAGCTTCATTTGGTCTTCACGTTCCCACGTGAATTCTGGTCCACGTCTCGAGTTCCAACGAACTTTGACGATGGGTATCTTGCTTTGCTTAAGCGTTTTCACCTCACGATCCATCACTTCGACAGGTTCCTCAATGAAGCGTAATTGTTCGTCTACTTGAACTTCTTCCAGTGGTACGACCATCGTTTCATCCGTTAAACATTTCTTTAGATTTGAAACATGGAATACATCATGGATTCCACTCAATGAATCAGGTAAGGCTAGTCGATAGGCTACTGGACCAATTCTTTCCACTATCTCAAATGGTCCAACGTATCTCGGATTTAGCTTTCCTCGCTTACCAAACCGAACTACGCCTTTCCACGCTGAGACTTTCAACAAAACTTTGTCACCTGTCTGAAATTCCAAAGGTTTTCGTCGTTTGTCAGCATAGCTTTTCTGTCTGTCTCACGCTGCGGCCATGCGGTTTCTTATCTGAACAATCTTCTCAGTTGTCTCGTGTACTAACTCGGGACCCGTTAATTGACTATCACCAATTTCAGCCCAACAAACTGGCGATCTACACTTTCTCCCATATAAAGCTTCAAAAGGTGCTGCCTTTATGCTAGTGTGATAACTGTTGTTGTAAGAAAATTCCACCAATGGTAGGTGAACTTCCCAGTTATTCCCGAAGTCAATCACACAAGCACGTAACATGAGCTCCAAAGTCTGTATAGTATGCTCGCTTTGACCATCAGTCTGTGGATGATAAGCAGTACTCATATCCAATCACGTACCCAAAGCTTTCTGCAACGACTGCCAGAAGTGTGATGTGAAACGAGAATCGCGATCAGAAATGATTGAGATCGGTACTCCATGCCTCGAAACGATCTCCTTCAGATAAAATCGGGTTAACTTCTCCATCTTATCTGTTTCCTTTATCGCTAGGAAATGAGCAGATTTTGTTAATCGATCCACGATAACCCATATTGTATCACTACCCGTAGAAGTACGAGGTAACTTAGTAATAAAATCCATTGATATTTGATCCCACTTCCACATAGGGATCTCGGGTTGTTGTAGTAGACCAGATGGTTTATGATACTCCACTTTCACCTTCGAGCAGGTCAGACACTTGCTCACATAAGTAGCTACATCCGCTTTCATGTTAGGCCACCAATAGTGCGCCTTCAAATCATGGTACATCTTGTCAGATCCAGGATGTATAGAATACTTGGACTTGTGAGCCTCAATCATGACCAAGTCTCTCAGATTTCCGTGTAGAGGTACCCATAGTCTATCCATGAAGTAACGAATTCCATCCGCTTTTACTCCCAATTGTTTTTCCATACCCCTTAACGATTCAGACCCAATGTTTTCTGTTTTCAGAGCTTCCGTCTGAGCCTCTCGGATTTTTTCAGGTAATTGCGTACTAATCGTTAGTTGCAAAGCTCGCACACGTCGAGGTTTAGCAGTCTCTTTTCTACTCAACGCATCAGCAACTACATTTGCTTTCCCCGGGTGGTACTTAATAGCACAATCATAGTCGTTTAACAATTCCACCCAGCGTCTTTGCCTCATGTTCAACTCCTTTTACTCAAAGATGTGCTGAAGACTCTTGTGATCGGTGTAGATGGTGCATTTGGTACCGTACAAGTAATGTCTCCAGATCTTCAAGGCAAAAACTACCGCACCCAGTTCCAAGTCATGGGTGGTATAGTTCTTCTCATGAATCTTCAATTGTCTAGAGGCGTAAGCTATTACTTTATCCCGCTACATCAGGACGCATCCAAGTCCTTGAATAGACGCATCGCAGTAGACTACGAAGTCATCACTACCATCCGGTAACGCTAATATTGGTGCGCTACACAATTTATGTTTCAGCAACTGAAAAGCAGATTCCTGACTCTCACCCCATTTGTACGTCGTTCCCTTATGAGTCAAAGCTGTGAGAGGTTGTGCAATCTTAGAGAATCCTTCAATGAATCGTCGATAATATCCCGCTAATCCAAGGAATTGTCGTATCTCACTCGGTGTCTTAGGAACAGACCAATTCTTTATCGCTTCAATCTTAGCAGGATCAACATGTATTCCCTTCTCGTTGACAATATGACCCAAGAATTGTACCTCACGTATCCAGAAATCACACTTAGAAAACTTTGCGTACAGTTGTTCCTCTCTGAGTAATTCCAAGATTAAACGTAAGTGCTTCTCATGTTCTTCCTCGGTCCTTGAGTATATCAGTATGTCATCAATAAAGACGATAACAAACTGATCAAGATAGGGTTTGCACACGCGATTCATGAGGTCCATGAATACTGCTGGTGCATTCGTCAACCCAAATGGCATTACCAAAAATTCATAGTGACCATATCGTGTACGGAAAGCAGTCTTCGAGATGTCCTCTTCTCGAACTCTTAGCTGATGATACCAAGACCTCAGATCAATCTTAGAGTAATAGCTTGATCCTTGCAGTTGATCAAACAAATCATCGATATGATGTAACGGATATCTATTCTTGATAGTAACCTTGTTCAGTTCCCTATAGTCAATGCACATTCGAAATGTACCATCCTTCTTCTTCACAAATAGAACTGGCGCTCCCCAGGGCGACGAACTCGGTCGGATGAACCCTTTATCCAACAACTCTTGTAGTTGGGCGGATAATTACTGCAGTTCGTTCGGAGCTAACCGGTACGGTGCTCTGGTAATTGGAGTGGCTCCTGGAGTCAACTCAATCTAGAATTCAACTTGACGATGAGGCGGTAATCCAGGAAGGTCTTCCGGAAACACCTCAGGAAACTCATGAACTACGGGGATATCCTCTATCTTCTTTTCCTCGATCTGTTTATCTGTGACGAGTGCTAATATGGCCAGTCGACCTTTCGTAACAACTTCTGTGCTTTCATAAACGAGATGATGCCTATTACCGCACCACTCCTATCACCTCTGACCGTAAGGACTTCTTCACCAATGGGAATTCGTATGATCTTCTCGTGGCATATGACTTCTGCTTGTTTATCGGAAAGCCAATCCATGCCTACTACCACATCAAAACTTCCTAGTGTAACAGGCATGAGATCTATGGTGAATGTATGACCAGCAAGCTCTATCTTGCAGTCACTAAGAATATGCGTTACGTGAATCTGTGTGCCGTTAGCTAACTCCACGGTGTATTTAGATTCTAAGGCTGAGGGCATATCAATTAAAAGACTACAGAACCTAGTGGACACGAAACTTCTATCGGCTCCGGTATCGAATAATACGGTAGCAAAACAACCATTAACCGAAAATTTACCAGTTACTGTTGTAGGATCGTTTAGAGCCTCACCTGAGCCAATGACGAAGGCTCTTCCTTTGGCTCCATTGTTGTTTCCACCATTGTTGTTGCCATTACCATTGTTGTTATTATTGTTGTTGCCATTGTTATTAATGTTGTTGTTCCCATTGTTGTTGTTGCCATTACCATTCCTCTTAAGTTGGGGACAGTTGCGTTTGTAATGGCCTTCTTTTCCGGACTCAAAACAACCTTTCGGAGTTTCTTCTGATTGTTGAGACTTCTTCATCAGTTCACCCCGACAGTCTTTGGCTGCATGACCAATCTTCCCACAACGTTGGCACTTGAAGTTATCACATCGACCCACATGGTGGTAGTTACACCGGTTGCACTTCGGCAGTCTTCCACCATACCCACCGGGTCCTTGATTTGAGGGAGTCGCCTGGTTGAAGCTTCGGTTGTTATCGAACTTCCGTTGTTGTTGCTGACTTTGCTGCTGTTGTTGAGGTTGAGATTGGCTGCTGGATGACGATCCCTTGTTGCTTGAACCATCCCACTTGCGTTTCTGGTCGGGCACGCTTGCCACCGTGCCCCGCTTAGGTAATCGACCTTGCTCGACTGCTTGATCAGTCAGTCTGTGGGCTGTTCGGATAGCTTGTTGTATGGTAGTGGGGTTAGAGGCAGTTACCATACTTTGAATTTCAGGCACCAATCCCCGTATATAATGCTCCACCCTCTTGTGCATTTCATTCACCATCCCTGGGCATAAAGTGGCTAACTCATGAGTTCGAGTCGTGTAGGCTTCAATTTCTGAGCCTTGCATTTTGAGTTGCCAGAACTCAATCTGCAGTTTCTGCACTTCATTTTGGGGGCAGTATTCTTCGGTCATAATTCCCTTAAACTCATCCCAAGGTAGTTCATTGGCCATGGCTTGACCCAGCATTTGCACCTGGGCATTCCACCAAAGGTGCAGGGGCTTCAACAACCTGAAGTGCTGCTAGTTGTGCCTCTAAATCAGCAAACCTATCATCAATCACAACGTTATGGTGATCCTGTGCGTCCATGCGCCCACTAAGTGCTACCACGTTGCCTGCCAGAGTATGATGTCCACCAATGGCCATCGAGAGTCGCTCCCGAAGCGTATCTACCTGGTAACGCAGCTGACGCATCTCAGATCGTAATGCAGAGTTCTCATCGGTGAGTCCTCTAATCCGCTGTCGCTCTGTGTCCAGTGTGGCTACCAAAGCTGCAAATGCCTGCTCCCGAGGGATGCTCAAGGCAGGAAGTGTAGGCAAAGTAGAGGCGGTTGATGACCTAGTCCTAGGTCGTGTAGGTGCTACAGGTGGTACGCGTTCTCTATAAGCCATACGGTTTATGTAAGTGGGGTAGAAATCCCAGTTACGCGGAGGATCGAGCTCAGGAGGTATGAAAGGCTGATCCCAGTCTATCTTGCTAGGAGGATAAGGATGTCAAGGCCAGTTAAATCCCCTATCAGGTACGGGAGAAGTAGGAGGTGAATCAGATCGTGCAGGTCTCTTGCCTAAATTTCTGGACGACGATGCCATGCTACGAAGTACGTGTTGCGTATGCCAATGAGTATACAGTAAGGAGAGTAAGCGATAAGTAACTAACAACTATGCGGTTATAGTCTAGTGTGTATGCAACCTAGTTCCCTATAACCAATGGCTCTGATACCAACTTGTAACAGCCCAGCGTAACCGCATCGTGATATTGTCCGCTTTGGCTGGGACGTACCACCGTCGCCGCACGGTTTTTCTCAAAACGCGTCACAATGGGGAAGGTATCAAGCCTCTTATAAGGAAGCCTTCGTTCACCTTCCCAACCGATGTGGGATATATCCATCGACTCCAGCCTCCTCATGGAGCCCAGCGTCCTCGCTGGCACACCGACCCGGCCCTGGCTCTGATACCAATCTGTCACACCCTCAAAATCCGCGTGCGGGGTTTTACCGCGAGGCGCGTGACATACCAGGATCTCAGTCATTAGTTACCAAGAACGACTCTATATGATTAATAAACAAAACCAGAGTTAACGTTTAAAATACTGTGGAAGCGTTTTTAAAACCAGAAAACCCAAAACAAGTAGTACGTAAAGAGAATGCGCAAAACATACGCGCCCCAAACACAAATGTTTAATATGAAAATAATCCCAAATTTGTAAACAAGCAAATGTAGACAACTCAACAATGCTGACGTGCGTGCTCCTAGGCAACTGGCAACCTTAACCTGAGAATAGCATACTAAACAAGTCAACACATGGTTGGTGAGTTCAAGAGTTTGCGTTAAAATATAAACCAATCAACAGTTTCCAGAGCATAAGTAGTGTATTGCAATAGATAGCTAGTCTATTAACATAAAAAAATTAATCATAGTGATTTCGCGATCGAAGCTGACTGTGTTACGTTTGTTGCCTCCCGTCACGACTTACCAGGTCGTGACGAATATGTGTTAGGACAAAATTGCACCCGTTTGACCTCGAGTCGCACAGGTGGGGCTCGTCAGACCAAGTAGTACTACCCAAAATTTCCCCGCTATTCAATATTAACAATCCGAAAGTGTGAGGACTTTCCATGGTAAACAGCACTATATCAATATTATACACACTCATATATAAAAGCGTTTGTGATCAACAGTATGCTATCTCCCCCAAAAGAGATTATGTAAAATGAGTGGGGCAAGAACTCACCTGATACGCATAAGAATTAACTTAGAGCTTAACTTGAAAGAAAGAGGGAAAGACAACCTTCAAAGGTCACCTAGAATACAAGAGTACATAAGCAAGTGTACACAAAATCAACATGAAACCCTAAGTGCTCTACAAACCAATGAACTCAAGGTTTCAGAAAGACAGACACATTTGACCCAGTTGACCCATTTGACCCGTTGGTGACATTATAGGTGATAACTCGTTAATACTAACACAACAGCATGTCATACATGTTCACATACAACTTGATTACATATAGCACTTCATTAACCACATATACTACCTAGATCATCATGCAACTAGATATCACACAAGTCATGCGAATCACAACAGGCCAAAACAGATGACAAACCAAATCAACATCCTTATAGCCTAAACAACACATTTCATCACCTTAGAAATCATCCATGAACACACTAGCATGATCCTAATATCCCAAACATGCTCAAATCATCCAATTCAAGGATTTGCACAATTAAAGTTTCCCTTTTGGGAAAGTTCATCCCAAATTCATCAAACTCACACTACATTCATGAATTCATCAATTATATACCAATTCAAGTCCATAACAACATCTAGTATGATCAGAACACCAAATCATCATGATTCATCAACATTCAACACCAAAAGTTACTATTTTTAGCAATGTATGAACTATAAGACATCTTCTTGTTTTTCAATTGTTCATATCATCAACCTAGCATCTAATCATCATCACAAACACATCCATAGCATTCATACATCATCAAATCATTAATTCATGCAAAATAAAGTTACTATTTCTAGTAACCTATGAACCATGAACCAAAATCGAAGCTTTCTTGCAAAATCGACGTTAACCAATATGCATACAACCTAACTAGCATCATTACAACATCAAACAACCAACATTCAACATCCAATTTGATCCAAAATCGCCTCAAACTCTCGGCCAAAGATGATCATGTGAACAAACAACCAAAATCCAAACTTTCTTGCATAATCAACGTTAACTAGCATATATACAATCCAACTAACATATTAACATCACCAAACAAACAAGAATCGACCTTCAATTGCAGGTTTCGAAATAGGGTTCGGCCAAGACTAAAAATCCATGAAAACCACAAAGAAACTAACCTTTAATCATGTAATGGATGAGAATTGAAGCCTCTAACGTGTTGTAGTTCTTGGAATCGACCAAAACCGAAGCACAATTGCTTGTTCTAGGTTGAATTCGCAAGTTTGTGTGTGTGTTTGAAGGTGTCGTGGCGGAGAGGGGGTGTGAGGGCTAGGGTTGGGATTTTGTTTTATTAATTTATGGTAATTACCCCTTAAACCCTTGTAATTTACTTTTTATAAAAATTAAGCTTTTAAACTCTTTTTAAAAGGTTTTTAACTACAACCACAAACATATAAACTAACAATGACAATTATATATTTCACCTTTATTAGATACAAAACATACAGGTTAAATACACGCGTTTCCACGTTACGCGATAAAATTACAGTTAACATTTAAATCACATAAGCATAACTTAATAATCACATTGTTAACTTAATTATCTTCAATTTAACATTACTGATTATTGTTAAGTCACCAACGTTCAACGACAACTAGTGTGTGTGCACGACACGTGTATGCAAGACTTAACGGAACTAACGGAGTTTGGTAACTGAAAATTACCAGATGTCACATGTTCTACCAAGATCATCATACAACTTAGATTATCATACAACTCATGCGAATCTCATGTAGTCAACATGTTCAACACAATTATAGATACATCATAACTAGTACATCATGCATAAAGTCTAATCATTCCCAACGTGCCATGTGAAGCCACTCACGACTTCACTCCCTAAACCCTGCCAATCCTACTAAGTAGGGGCCTCAGATTCGCACGCGTGTATGACGATCATCATCATGTATAATCATAAAAGTCCAAATTTCCCAATTGACCAATCAAGTATACATACAACCCAATTAAGACATTCCACCACTTTAGACACCATCAATAAACATTCTAACATGACCATAACATCATGAACATGCCCACTTCACCATATTTAAGGTTCTACATAAATAAAGTTTCCATTTTGGGAAAGTAACATCCCAAAATCAATCTAATGCTCAATTCAATCATGAATTCAACAATACCTATTCAAGCTCATAACTATCATCTAGACACGTTCAACATCATCAAATAATCATAACTCACAAATCTCATATCCAAAAGTTTCTACTTATAGCAAGGTATGAACTACATGATTAATTCATGGATATCTTGCATAATAATCATAATTCCAACATTCATACAACATCATTAGCATCATAACATCATCAATTCATCATCAAATCATCAAGTTCATGCAATAAAGTTACTATTATTAGTAAGGTATGAACTACGCATCAAAACCATGAATTTATCGTATAATCCACGTAAACTAACATCAATACAACCTAACTAACATCTTACAATCATCAAACATCACACAATTCGACATATAGCACCCATTCGAACTAGGGTTTCGGCCAACACCCAAAAACTATGAAAAACCATAAAAATCTAACCTTTAATCGCGTAGTGGCTAAGAATTGATGTTGTTAACGCGTTGTACTCCTTTGAACTAACCAAAATCGATGATCAACTGCTTGTTCTTGGTTCAAATTCGCAAAGTGTGTGTGTATGGATTAAGATCGCGGCCAAAGGTGGGGAGGGGGCTAGGGTTGGAGTTTTTGATCACTTAACTTAATTAAAATTTACCTTTTAAACCCCTTTTACTTACCTTTTGTAAAAACTAATCTTTTAACACTTTGTAAAAGGTTTAAACTATAAAATACAAGCATTATAAACTAACAATAATAATCATACATAATTTTCAATAGCTACAAAACACATGTAATAAATATAACACGTCATCACGTTACAAGATAAAATTCACAAATAATATTTAAAATCACATAAGCACATAAGCACAACTTAATAATCACATTATCAATCAAGTTATTATCTGTTTATCATAGATAATTGTTATTAAGTCACCAACGTTCAACGACAACTAGTGTGTGCTCACGACACGTGTATGCAAGACCTAATGGAACTAACGGAGTTTGGTAACGGAAAATTACCGGATGTCACATTATCCCCATGTTGAAAGAATTTTCGTCCCGAAAATTGCGTTACATGGTTGAGTTACATCACTGGTCTACTTCATTAGCACAAAGAAATTGAGTGAGTTTCGGGTGAGTTGTCACATCATTCCCATGTTGAAAGAAATTTCGTCCCGAAATTTAATCAATACCTTCGCCGGCTGTCGTCATTGTGTCGAACAAATGAGGTTACTTGAGCTTCATCTGGTCCTCACGTTCCCACGTGAATTCCGGTCCACGTATCGAGTTCTAATGAACTTTGACTATGGGTATCTTGCTTTGCTTAAGCGTCTTTACCTCACGATCCATCACCTCGACTGGTTCTTCAATGAAGCGTAATTGCTCATCTACTTGCACTTCCTCAAGAGGTACTACCATCGTCTCGTCCGATAAACACTTTTTCAAATTTGAGACAAGGAATACATTATGAATTCCACTCAGAGAGTCAGGTAGGTCTAATTGATACGCCACTGGACCTATACTTTCCAGAATCTTAAATGGTCCAATGTATCTCGGATTAAGTTTGCCTCTTCTGCTGAATTGAATCACACTTTTCCACGGTGAGACTTTCAGTAAAACTTTGTCACCGACATGAAAATCCAAAGGTTTCCGTCGCTTATCTGCGTAGCTTTTCTGTCTGTCACGTGCTGCAGCCATATGGTTTCTTATCTGTACAATCTTCTCAGTGGTCTCGTGCACTAACTCGGGACCCGTTAGCTGGCTATCACTAATTTCATCCCGGCAAACTAGTGATCTACATTTTCATCCATACAAGGCTTCAAAAGGTGCTGCCTTTATGCTGGTGTGATAACTATTGTTGTAAGAAAATTTCACCAATGGTAGGTGAACTTCCCAGTTATTCCCGAAGTCAATCACACAAGCACGTAGCATGTCCTCCAATGTCTGTATAGTACGCTCACTTTGACCATCGGTTTGCGGATGATAAGAAGTACTTATGTCTAATCACGTACCCAAAGATTTCTGTAATGACTTCCAGAAGTGCGATGTAAAATGAGCATCATAGTCAGAAATAATTGAGACTGGTACACCATGTCTCGAAACTATTTCCTTTAGATAGAGTCGGGTTAACTTGTCCATTTTATCCATTTCCTTGATCGCCAAGAAGTGTGTAGACTTAGTCAATCGATCTACGATCACCCATAGCGTGTCACAACTAGTAGGAGTCCGGGGTAGTTTGGTAATGAAATCTATTGAAATCTGTTCCCACTTCCACATAGGAATCTCAGGTTGTTGTAATAGCCCAGATGGTTTCTGATATTCCATTTTTACTTTCGAGCAGGTCAAGCACTTGCTCACATATGTAGCTACATCCGCTTTCATGTTAGGCCACCAGTAGTGCGCCTTCAGGTCATGATACATCTTGTCAGATCCAGGATGTATAGAGTACTTAGACTTGTGTGCCTCACTCATAACCAAGTCTCTCAGATTTCCATGCAAAGGTACCTAAAGTCTGTCCATGAAATAACGAACTCCATCCACTTTTACTTCCAACTGTTTATCCATTCTTCGTAACGATTCAGGCCCAATGTTTTCTGCTTTTAGAGCTTCTGTCTGAGGCTCTCGGATTTGTTCAGGTAACCGCGTGCTAATCGTAACTTGCAAAGATCGCACTCGTCAGGGCTTAGCAGTTTCCTTTCTACTCAGCGCGTCAGCGACTACATTAGCCTTTCCCGGATGATACTTGATAGCACAATCATAGTCGTTCAATAATTCTACACAGTGTCTTTGCCTCATGTTCAATTCCTTCGGCTCAAAGATGTGCTGAAGACTCTTGTGATCATTGTAAATAGTGCACTTGGTACCATACAAGTAATGTCTCTATATCTTTAAGGCAAAAACTACCGCACCTAGTTCCAAGTCATGGGTGGTATAGTTTTTCTCATGTACCTTTAGTTATCTTGAGGCGTAAGCTATCACTTTATCTTACTGCATCAAGACACAACCAAGTCATTGAATAGAAGCATCACAATAGACTACGAACTCATCACTTCCCTCTGGTAACGCCAATATCGGTGCGATACACAGTTTCTGTTTCAGTAATTGGAAAGTATATTCCTGACTCTCACCCAATTTGTATGTTGTTCCCTTGTGAGTCAAGGCTATGAGAGGTTGAGCGATCTTAGAAAATCCTTCAATGAATCGCCAGTAGTATCCTGCCAGTCGAAAAAATTGTCGTATCTCGCTTTGTGTTTTGGGTACCGCCCAATTCTTTATTGCTTCAATCTTTGCAGGATCGACATGTATTCCTTTCTCATTAACAATATGACTCAAGAATTGCACTTCACGTATCCAGAAATCACACTTGGAGAACTTGGCGTACAGTTGTTCCTTTCTAAGTAATTCCAAGATTAAACGTAAGTGCTCTTCATGTTCTTCCTCAGTCCTTGAGTAGATCAATATGTCATCAATAAACACAATAACAAACTAATCAAGATAGGGTTTGTACACACGATTCATGAGGTCCATGAATACGGCTGGTGCATTCGTCAACCCGAATGGCATGACCAAGAACTCGTAATGATCGTAACGTGTACGGAAAGCGGTCTTCGAGATGTCTTCCTCTCGAACTCTCAGTTGATGGTACCCAAACCTCAAGTCAATCTTAGAATAATAGCTTGATCCTTGAAGTTGATCGAACAAATCATCTATACGAGGTAGTGGGTACCTATTCTTGATCGTAACCTTGTTCAGTTCTCTATAGTCGATGCACATTCGAAATGTACCATCCTTCTTCTTGACGAACAGAACTGGTGCTCCCCAAGGTGATGAGCTCGGTCGGATAAACCTTTTATCCAACAGCTCTTGTAGTTGAGCAAATAATTCTTGTAGTTCGTTCGGAGCTAACCGATAAGGTGCCCTCGCAATCGGAGCGGCTTCTGGAGTCAAATCAATCTGGAATTCAACTTGACGATGAGGTGGTAATCCAAGCAGATCCTCTGGAAACACCTCAGGAAAGTCACGAACGACAGGGATATCCCCTATCCTCTTTTCTTCTAGTTGTTTATCAGTAAAGAGGGCTAATATGGCTAAGCGACCTTTCCGTAACAACTTCTGTGCTTTCATGAATGAGATGATGCCCATCACTACACCACTTCTATCGCATCTGACCGTAAGAATTTCTTCACCAATAGGGATTCGTATGATCTTCTCATGACATACGACTTCTGCCTGCTTGTCGGAAAGCCAATCCATGCCTACTATTACATCATAACATCCTAGTGTAACCGGCATGAGATCTATGTCAAAGGTATGACCAACAAGTTCTATCTTGCAATCTCTAAGGATATGCGTTACGTGAATCTGCTTACTATCAGCTAACTCTACGGTGTAGTTAGATTCTAGTGCTGAGGGCATATCACTTAAAAGACTACTAAACTTAGTGGAGATGAATCTTCTATCGGCTCTAGTGTCAAACAGTACAGTAGCAAAATGACCGTTAACAGAAAGTTTACTAGTAACAGTAGTAGGGTTGTTTAGAGCCACACCTGAACCGATAACAAAGGCTCTCCCTTTGTTTCCACCGTTGTTACCATCGTTGTTGTTGTCGTTGCCATTGTTGTTGTTGTTGTTGTTGTTGTTGTTGTTGTTGTGTTGTTGTTGTTGCTCCCACCATTGTTTGCACCATTCCCGTTCTTCCTCAACTGAGGACAGTTTCTCCTGTAATGGCCCTCTTTCCCACATTCAAAGCAGCCTTTGGGTGTTTCCAGGGATTGTTGTGGCTTTTTCATCAGCTCACCACGACAGTCTTTTGCTGCATGTCCAATCATTCCACAGTGTTGGAATTTGAAGTTGTCACATCTGCCCACATGATGATAGTTACACCGGTTGCACTTTCAGTGTCTCCCTTCGTATCCGCTTGGCCCTTAGTTTGAGTGAGTCGTCTAGTTGAAGCTTCTCTTGTTGTCGAACCTCTTCTGTTACTGATGATGCTGTTGCTACTGAGGTTGACTATTTGATGATGATCCCTTGTTGCCTGAGTCATCCCACTTGCATTTATTGCCGGGCACACTTGCCACAGCGACCCGCTTCGGCAGTTTGCCTTGCTCTACCGCTTGATCAGTAAGTTTGTGGGCTAGTCGGATCACCTGTTGAATAGTAGTAAGGTTTGCAGCAGTCACCATGCTCTGTATCTCCGGAACCAAGCTGCGTAGATAAAGCTCAATCCGCTTAACCGGCGTGTCGATCATGCCTGGGCAAAGCGTTGCCAACTCGTGAGACCTTTTTGTGTAGGCCTCAATCTCCGATCCTTCCATCTTGGGCTGCCAAAATTTGGCTTCCAGCTTTTGAACTTTGCTACGAGGACAATATTCCTCCATCATCATTTCCTTGAATTCATCCCATGATAAAGCATTGGCGATTGCCTGACCAAGCATTTGTACTTGGGCATTCCACCATGAGAGTGCTGCGCCCTCAAGTGTCCCCATGGCATAATTTACTTGATCCACCGCTGGACAGTTGCATTTGGAGAAGACTAACTCAGTCTTCTCAAACCAACGTACGAGCCCTACAGCTCCCTCAGCTCCACTATACGTGTGGGGCTTGCAGTCCATGAATGCTTTATATGTGCACGCTGGCGGTCCTGTATTCAACGTTTCGGTTTGTTTAGTCCAATCAAATGGGTTAACAATCTAGTAGAAAATTTTATGCAGTTGATGACCAAGGTCATCTTTTACCTCCAAATTAGGCAGCTTGTGCACCAACCGCTGCTTGCACGTGTTGATTTATCAGGGCAGCTAATTCAGCAGGGGTCATGTTTATAGCACAGGTACCATGACCACTGGCGCCATGTCCACGGCCACGTCCACGTCCTCTACCTCTTGTGTCCATATTTCACTTTACATTCACAAATACAATAATGAGTAACATCCAACACATTAATCTCATTGAAGTATAGTAAATAATAAGAAATAATGAATTTACCACAACCACAACATTTATAACAAAAATAATAACCAAAGATAAATAAATTGTAAATGGTTCACAAAATATTCCATCAATGTCAAAATTTAAGTTTTTTAGTTGGGTGGGAAACAACCCTTCCTACATAGGTTTCAAAGGAAAAAGAAACACCGTATAGTCCAGGTCATAAGAAAGTGGAATCAATCTAACTATCCTCTTCCATTTCCTTTGGATGTTCTTCCTCCGGGTCTTTCTCAGGCGCTTCTTCAGGTTCCTTTTCCGGGTCTTCTTCCTCGGGGTCTGCCACAGGTGCAGGGGCTTTAGCAATCTAAAGCGCTGCTAGCTGTGCCACTAGGTCAGCAAATCTATCATCTACCATTATGTTCTGACGATCCTACGCGTTCATGCGCTTGGTAAGCATTAGCACATTGCCTGCCAGAGTATGATGCCCACTAATGGCCATCGAAAGTCGCTCCTGGAGCGTCTCTACCTTTAACCATAACTGTCGCATCTCGTATCATAGAGTGGAGTCCTCATTAGTGAGTCCTCTAATAGGTTGCCGCTCGATGTCTAGTGTAGCCACCAATGCTGCAAACGCCTGCTCGTGTGGGATGTCCAAGGTAGGAAATGTGTGTGCTGGAGAAGCTGTCGACGATCTAGTCCTGGGTTGAGTAGGAGCTACAGGTGGTACACGCTCCCTGTAAACCATGCGGTGTATATAGGTAGGATAGAAGTTCCAGTTCCGAGGACGATCTCGCTCGGGTAATGCGAATGGCTGATCCCAATCCATCTCTTCAGAGGGGTAAGGATGTCGAGGCCAGTCTGATCCCCTATCAGGTACAGGAGAAGGAGGAGGTGACTCAGACCATGCAGGTCTCTTGCCTAAATCTCTGGATGACGATGCCATGCTGCGACGTACGTGATGCGTATGCCAATGAGTATACAGTAAGGAAATAAGTGACGAGTAACTAACAAACTGTGCGGTTATAGTCTAGTGTGTATGCAACCTAGTTCCCTATAACCAATGGCTCTGATACCAATCTGTCACACCCTCAAAATCCACGTGAGGGGTTTTACCGTGAGGCGTGTGACAAACCAGGATCTTAGTCATTAGTTACTTAAAACGACTCTATATAAACCATTCAAACCAAACCAGAGTTTAAAGTAAACAATGCTGACCCACAAATGTTGACCCGTGAGTGCTCAAAACACGCGCCCAACCGTTATTCAAAACCAAGTACAGAAACTTGTTTCAATTGCCAAAATAAAATGTTTCCAACAATGCTGACCCACAAATGCTGACCCGTGAGTGCTCCTAGGCTTTTCATTTATCACGACCTAAGAATAGCATACTAAAAGAGTCAACACAATGGTTGGTGAGTTCAAGAGTTTACGTAAAACATAACAGTAACAGTTATAAAACATAAGAGTGCATTAAATCAGATAGCTAGTCTAAATTCACAAGTAATAATAGTAGTGATTTCGCGATCGAAGCTGACAGCGTTTCGTTTGATTGCCTCTCGTCATGACTTACTAGGTCGTGACACTATGTGTTAGGACAACATTGCACCAGTTTGACCTCAAGTCGCACAGGTGGGGCTTGTCAACCCACTAGTACTACCCAAGATTTCTCGCTAGTTCCAATATTAATGATCCAAAAGTGTGAGGACTTTCATAGTATATCGCACTAAATTACACTATACACAACTTATAATCAATAAAGCGTTTCAAAACAAGTATGCAATCTCCCCCAAAAGAGAGTGTAAATAAACCGAGGCATGAACTCACCTGGTGTGCACACGAATGATATTAAAGCTAACTTGAGAGAGAGGAAAGACAACCTTCAGAGGTTACCTAGAACATGCAAGTACATGAGTACGTGTACACAGAATCATCAACAATCCCTAAGTGCTCAATAAACACATTGACCCAAGGTTTTAGAAAAACAAGACGCATATGACCCAGTTGACCCGTTTGACTCGTTGGTGACATATTAATTGAAATCCCTTTTAACCAAGCATAGCAACTCATCATACATGGTTATCATACAAGTTATTCACGTATATCACTTCATCAACCACTTGTTCTACCAAGATCATCATACAACTTAGATTATCATACAACTCATGCGAATCTCAAGTAGTCAACATGTTCAACACAATTATAATTACTTCATAACTAGTACATCATACATAAAGTCTAATCATGCACAAAATGCCATGTGAAGCCACTCACGACTTCACACCCTAAACCCTGCCAATCCTACTAAGTAGGGGCCTTAGATTCGCACGTGTGTATGACGATCATTATCATGTATAATCCATAAAAGTCCAAATTTCCCAATTGACCAATCAAGTATCCATAAAATCTAATTAACACATTCCACCACATTAGACACTATCAATAAACATTCTAACATGACCCTAACATCATGAATATGCCCACTTCACCATATCTAAGGTTCTACATAAATAAAGTTTCCCTTTTGGGAAAGTAACATCCCAAAATCAATCTAACGCTCAATTCAATCATGAATTCATCAACACAATACCTATTCAAGCTCATAACTATCATCTAGACACATTCAACATCATCAAATCATCATAATTCACAAATCTCATATCCAAAAGTTTCTACTTATAGCAAGGTATGAACTACATGATCAATTCATGGATTTCTTGCATAATAATCATAATTCCAACATTCATACAACATCATTAGCATCATAACATCATCAATTCATCATTAAATCATCAAGTTCATGCAATAAAGTTACTATTATTAGTAAGGTATGAACTACGCATCAAAACCACGAATTTCTCGTATAATCCACGTAAACTAACATCAATACAACCTAACTAACATCATACAATCATCAAACATCACAAAATTCGACATCTAGCACCCATTCGAACTAGGGTTTCGGCCAACACCCAAAAACTATGAACAACCATAAAAATCTAACCTTTAATCGCGTAGTGGCTAAGAATTGATGTTGTTAACGTGTTGTAATCCTTGGAACTAACCAAAATCGATGATTAATTGCTTGTTCTTGGTTCAAATTCGCAAAGTGTGTGTGTATGGATGAAGATCGCGGCCGAAGGTGGGGAGGGTGCAAGGGTTGGAGTTTTTGATCACTTAACTTAATTAAAATTTACCTTTTAAACCACTTTTAATTACCTTTTGTAAAAACTAATCTTTTAACACTTTGTAAAAAGGTTTAAACTACAAAATACAAGCATTATAAACTAACAATAATAATCATACATAATTTTCAATAGCTACAAAACACATGCAATAAATATAACACGTCGTCACGTTACAAGATAAAATTCACAAATAATATTTAAAATCATATAAGCACATAAGCACAACATAATAATCACATTATTAATCAAGTTATTATCTGTTTATCATAGATAATTGTTATTAAGTCACCAACGTTCAACGACAACTAGTGTGTGCTCACGACACGCGTATGCAAGACCTAATGGAACTAACGGAGTTTGGTAACGGAAAATTACCGGATGTCACAGATAAGATCACTCATTCCTTAATTTACATTTCCCATCATGTTTCTATGATCAATCTAAACCATAATCAATCATCACAACATATATCACACATGTAGAACTCATCATACAAGTTGATAACCTAATAAAGTCACTATAATTAGTAAGGTATGAACATACAATATGATTTCCATTATTTATCCATTCCTAAAGCATTCCCATGTTCTAAACAATGCATAACCATCATCACAGTCCATAATGTATAACCAAAATTCAATGCACATAAAATCATCGTAAATAAAGTTACTATTTTTAGAAGTCTATGGAAACTGATTCCATTCCACGAATCTAATCGATCAAATCTCATCAATGTGATTCAATTAACATCCTAGCATTAATATCACATCCTAATCATGTCAATAATCCACGTTTAATAAAAATCACCATATAAATGTTCCTGTATTAAGTAAGCCTTAGATTTCAATCAAAACTAGGGTATTCAACAAAAACTATCCATACAATCATCATAAAACAACATATAAGAATAATCAACGTTTAACAAGACATAATTGCTTGATAAGACACAACTTTGGATGAGCTAGGGTTTTTCGTGAACACTAAGTAAACATGATAAAATAATCCAAAAACATACTTGAAATCACAAGCAATCAATTATTAAAGACTCCTTGATGTTAGAAACTTCAGATTTCACAAGTAATTGCAAGAAACAAGATCAAACAAGGGATGTCTGTGTGTGTGGGAGTCAAATTGCACAAAAGGGAGGATGTGGGTGATGGTTGCACATGAGAATGGGGTTATGGGGTGATTAGGGTTTGTTTTACATCTTCTTCTTTAATAAAATGTACCTCACTTAAAAGTTGAATGTAAAATGGCTCGGTTAATCCACGGGCTAGTTTTAATAAACCAAATTTCTAGAACTTTCAACTTAGTTTATTTAACCTCTAATTAATGAAAATAATATCTAACTATGGATTTATAGCAATTTTTATTTCAATTTATTTATAAAAACTATGAACATCTAACAACACATAAATATTTTGAATTTCACAATTCCCACAACAAAATTAACCATCTAAGCATGAAATCACATAACATATACTTTCACATATATTATATTTTTTTGAAAGTTTATTTTGATAAATCACCAGCAATCAGGGGCAATCTCGTGTGTAGTCTCGTCCGGTAATTCTCTGAATTACCGCTACGTGAATGTTTCTACAATAACCAACTAACTTAGTTAAAGCTAACTAAGTGAAATGCATGCATGGATGATTAAATATTAATGTTCGATATTGATCGGAAAATAAACTGAAAGCTAATTATGTCACAATATACCTTTTCTATATTAGTCCTTCGGAGTTCATGAACAAACAAATAACAATCTTAGAAAAAGCTAACCCCAAACCTTTACAATAGGACACCAGATCAATGCCCATAATTAGAGACTAAGGATGGTATTAGCCGGTTGCAACTCAAAATTAACATCTAAGAAAAAGAAATCCATTGGTACCATAAAAGACAAGTCGATGGTGACTAGATCCCAACACAAAAGTTGAGATTATGGATGGTGTTGGCCTAATACAAACTTATCATAACCGGAGTCAACCAATCTACCTTTTCATTGATTGCCATCGCCCTCTACCGCTATCACCAGCATCAATGACATTAGCTCCGCCATCAACTCCTCTGTGTAGGATGATCAGAAGGGTAGCCACTGTCTGAAAGAAGAGAGGAGATGGTGGCAATTTGGTGAGACGTTGATACTGTTATTATAGAGAAACCACCATTGGTGCACCTACTCCGCCTCTCTCTCTTCTCCTGAGTACATTGTCTCTACTTTACAAATATTTCTCTCTCTATCTTTATCCACTTCTTTAGATTTGGATAAGAAATTGAACAATTTAGGAAATAGGTGTCTTTACCATATGCAATAGAAAATTGTACCTTAATGCTGCAAAAAGCTTATACATTAAACAAGTATAACATTTACATACTTTAGTATTTTTTTCAAAAAAATATACCAAAAATTAAGTTTTTTTTTATCTTTAATACTTGTATAATATTGCTATATTTTGAAAAAAAAGTGATAAATTTATAAATAGATTACAAAAGTTATGATTTAACTGTGCTATTATAAGATGTACATAGCGCTACTATTGTAAAAGTATCATTTTATAAAAATAGCACTACATGATATTAGTACAACACTTCATAATACTAATAAAATACTTAAAAAAAGTAGCATTTCAATATAGTTTTTAATTAATAACAATGTTTTAAATAAAAAAACAACACATACAAAAAAGTGTTTCAAAATAACAATTTGTAAAAACGTTTACACCAATGTGGAATATAACAATGTTATTATGCATGTTACATAGTGTTATTATGGTATTTAATGTGAATATTAAACAACATGTAAAATATAGCACTTGAGAAGACAATATTGAAAATAACACATGGTGCTACATTACATACTATATAGAATGATGCTTATAAATATTTTACTGAGTGCTACTTATATATAGTACATGTTACTTTTAGTGGTGCTATTATATCACCACACTATATTTTGTTTGGTCAATCCTGTTGCTTGATTTGAATAATATCAACAAATAAATATAAAGTATCCATGATATTTATTTTAGTATAATAATAAAAAAATGTTCGTAAAAATAACTAGTGTCCGGTGAATGACCGTCGTCTTCATCTTCCAGATGATGCATGTTGTGAGATAGAATCAGAGGATAGAAATGGGTCAAAAAGCATAACAATAAAACCTTTTCACAAACCGGAAATCAAAAAACCTGTTGAGGGAGAATAGCAAAAAGCAAGAACCCAAAGCCTCATGAAACCCTAGCCCCTCGAATCAGTGGCCAACAACACCTTTGCTGCCATCGTAGGCAGACATGGATGGGCCTCCACGACGGCTCCCTTGGACTCTCAGCCACCCTCTCTCTCTCTCTCTCTCTCTCTCTCTCTCTCTCTTATTAGTTGTACTTCAATGCTTTATCTAGGTACTCATTTCTTGACCGTCGATTTAAAATCCAACGATAGAAAATATTAAATTTACTATTCATTTCATGTTTTTTTATTTATAGAGTAATGTTTGCTAATAAAAAAATACATTATATCATGCTACCATATAAGAGATATATTGATTCATTTTAGAATGTGAAGATTATTAAAAATTATAAGAATTCGATCTAGATGTTTTTTTTTTGGTAATGTAGAAGATGAATATATGAAATAATTTTTTATCATATTGATTAGTTAGGTAAAAAAAACCTAAAATCAATATTGATTACTAGCATAAAGTAGGAACTAGCGTAACAAATTACTATATGGATTTTTTTAATTTACCATTGGTAAATAGTGGTCATTCAATACGCATGTCATTTTTATTGGTTCTTATAGGTTTTAGAAAAAAAAAGAGTTTGTGTAGGTTATGTGTGTATATGTATGTGTGTAAAGATATATAAATATATATATATATATATATATATATATATATATGTGTGTGTGTGTGTGTGTATGTGTTTGTGCGTGTGTCGTACACCAAATTATGATGAAATAATTAAATAATATATTGTGGTACTTTAATATATTTATAACAGGCTTTTTTTTTTTAATTACAGAAAGTGTTTGTTAAATTTCTCAAAAGTGTTTTGTATTATTTATATAATTTTTTAAGTTTTTTAAATATTGTTTTTTTTTTTTTTTTTTTTTTTTTTTGTAGAAAGTGTTTTTGAATTTATTTTCTTTTTTAAACGCTTTTGAAAACTAAGATATTTCTAGGGGGTAGAAGATGAAATATTTTAAAATCATTTTTCAAAAGGTACGATATGATAATAACAAGTGGGTGTCCATAGTCTACCCTATTTAAATGTCTATATCGTTTTCTCAAAAATCTAATTTAAGTTTTCCACTAAGACTACGCGAAGTGGATTCAAGATTTGGCCGGGGAAGGCAGGTCGGGAACACCGAGCCCCCTGTTTTCAAACTCACTGACATGGTGAATACTTGACAGGATTCACCAATTGACCCATTAAAATTATTATTGATGTGGGTAAACGTTGGGGAATTAAAAAATTAATTTTATTTACACTATTAACTACACATCATTTTTACTCTAAATCACTCTCCAAAATTTAATCTCTGAATTTTTAGTCATGGATTCATCATTCCGCTTGGGTAAAAAGGAACGCAACAAGAGGTGTTGGAGGAGTATGAGATTGAAGAACAAGCTTAAGAACCGACCTAGTGGTAGGAAAGAATAGGGCAAAAGAAAAAGAAAAATCAAAACGATGGACCGTTCTTGAAGAAGTCGCGTTAGCAAAGGCATGGATATATTGTTCGGAAGACCTGGTTATCGGTAACAAACAAAATCACGACGGCTTTTGGAAGAAGGTTAATTTTTAACCATTAAATGTATTGGTTGATTTACTTTTTATTTTTTTCTTTAATTTCATTTTTTTGTAGTTTGATGTGCATTATCACAGTCAAATAAACTGTGGTGAATGAAGTTTAAATCAACTCTATCCAAAATGGAGATATCCAAACCATGCAATGAAGAAATAGAGTTCTTTTTACCAAAAATGAGCCGGCGCTTTGCGATGTAGCCGCGATGGTGAAGAAGACGTGATTTGGATAGCCACTTTCGAATTCAAAGAGGCTTGTAAGAAAAGAGTCTTTCAACATATATAAGCGTGGAAGGGTGTTCGTTCTCATCTTGCATAGGCTAATATTCCAACAATGGATAGTAAGGCCCAATCGAGTAAAAGAGCAAAACAAATGAATGTGGGTACTATACCACATCTTTGGAATCTCAATTTCGGTACCCGACGACAAAAATGATGAGAATGTAGAACCGAAGAGACCTTCCGGGAAAAATCGAAAACTCAGCCACAATGTCGATGCCGCAGGAAGAACTTCGGTCGAAAACTGAAAACTTCAACACCACAACTAAAATTAGATCCAAGCATAGCGTCCGTTTTCGAAACGAAAAGTTCCAACTTATACGAGAGAAACAAGTTAGTGTTGAATTAATGCGCCAACAACAAAAGGTGGACTTGGAAATCATCTTAAAAGACTATTAAGTGTATATCGGGCCAATGTTTAAATTTGTTCTTTAACGAAAGCGGGAGAAGCAGCAACATTCGGGATGAGAGTTCTCGTGCTAGATATACTTGTAATTTGTTTTAATTTTATAATTAATGAAGTTTTTTTAGTTTTTATTATATATTTACTTATAAAACTTTAAATATTAATACAAATTTAAAAATAATTAAAATGAAAATAATGGGAAAACAGAAAAACTGGGATAATATCATGTAAAATGGGAAAACATAAAAAAAAACCATGGGAAATGAAAAAAAGGTGATGTGACGTTAATATGTCAAACGAGAAAAAATGGGAAAAACAAGACAGTTAGCAGTGACCTAATAATATTACTTTTATATTAAACTTTATAACTTTAGAAGGTTCTTAGAGAGATGTAAATCGTAGACAAACAATAAGTAGATGACCAAATGAGACTAATCTTAGAGAATATCTCAGTGTTTTTAGACGGATCAGAGCAGTTGGTCGAACCAGTCGATCGAGATTCGGAGGTCGGACTGGCCCGATCCAACCTAAATTGTTTTGTATTCAAAGAACCCATTGGTTCGAACTAGTTCGGTGGTCGGATCATGAACTGGGAATCAGGCGGACCGAATTTGTTTAATTTTTAAATTATTTTTAATTTTTGGATTTTAATGAGTATAATGGGTGGTTTGGATTATGAATTATAGTGCTGAACAAAAGATTATTATTGAGTTTTATATATAACTATAAATTACACATATTAAATATTATATTAAATTTTATATATATAACTATATATCTAATGTATATATATATATATATATATATATATATATTGATAATTATGACGTAATATTGTTTTTAAATCCAGTCGGACCAGTCGACTAGTAAAATGATATGCGCCGTCCGGTTTGGTTTTAAAAAGATTGGTCATGCTACTTCACCCTAGGCCCCAATTAGATCAATTAAATAAGTTTAACATTTAACGAAATCTTTAAAAATCACCGACCCCAATCATGAGGACTATAATTTATGATTAAATTGAGATATTAAAATGAAAGTCGATGTATTAATAAATTTATGCAGTTTATTCTCTTGTTAATTATTTTTTTAGATATATCTATGTAACTGGAGTTATTTAAAATCGTAAATAAATGTATTACCAAGAAGTTGGTATTTATATAATTATTTACTTTAACAAATTTAATAGATTGTTAACAACTTATGAGTGGATATTTATTTGATTATATAATCAAAAGAGTTCTAGTCTCGCAATAAATAATAATTTAGTAATTAGGAGTGTTGGTATATGTTTCGGGTGACATCAACTCAAAGATCGTAAATGTAAATACTCAAAGTCAAAATAAAATTCAAAGTGAAAATCAGTTGACCTAATATCTGTATTAGTTCCATGTTTAGTATAAATTAAAGTTCGACAGCATAAACTATCTAACACAAACTAGAAGAGATAGTGCCCAAGAGAAACTAGAAGAGAAACGTTTAAATTACACTACGATCATGTGAAAATTTTATGTGAATGAATGAGTGAATAGAAAAGTGTGCTGTTGTCCTGATGACCTTGATCATGCTTTGGTAATTGTTTACACACATGAACACCAAGAATAATTTAATAATTTTCATTAATTTTTTCAATTATATTTTAGAACTTTACATATAATTATTTTTTTTAACGTCATATACATCTTGTTGGTAATTGTTTAAATTACACGTGTGCTGTTGTCGTGATGATCTTGATCATGCTTTGGTAATTGTTTACACACACGAACACCAAGCACACGGATTCCGCATGTGAAGTTTGGTATATGGATTCAAACGTGAATATCTGATATTGTTACGATTACCAACAAGAAGTATATCAGATTGACGTTAAAAAATTTATTATATGTAAAGTTCTAAAATATAATTGAAAAAATTAATGAAAATTATTAAATTATTCATGGTATAAATGGTGGTACTGTATGGAATATTCATGAAAAAAATAATGAAATGGTGGCTCTTTGGGTTTATGGGTCAATAGAAAGAAACGACTTGTCATGTTCGTTTTAAGTTCCTTATTTTTTTTAGTAATAAAGTGAAATATAGACAATGATATTTGATTATTCTATTATATATTGAAGAAATCATTATTATCACCAACATTTAAAAAATAGAATTATTTTATGATACGAAGTGTTTTCACCAAACTTTTGTAAAGTGGTGTTATTTTAAATTTGGATTTGACCGAAGGTGATGTCCGCTTATTTACTTTTACTCAATAATTTGTAAATATCCAATTAAATTACTTTTTATTCCGTTCTTATATTTTAACTTATAATAATATTTTAAATCAGTACAAGCAGTAACATTTCCAATGTACTATCTTTACTACTGGCTAATGTATTTGATATGGGTAAAGATATTATTTTACTTAAATTTGAAACATTTAATGGGGCATTTTTTATATTTAAGAATTTTAATATTTATGATGTAATTTTATTATTTAGAGAATGAGATATTAGTTCTTCTACAACCATTATAATCAAAATCTATTTTGTAATCTAATGACATATTATTTGATGAATGGTAATTTTAATAATCTAGATAATTATTAAAATCCAATTTACAAATATATACTAAAAAAAGACACATCAAAGAATTTAAGGACAAAAAAATATTTTTTTTTGTTGCATATAAAGAACATTTCAAAAAACAAATAAACTTCTAATTGTGTTTTGGGTTCTCCACGATTTTGTTTCAAAACTGATATGAACTGTCTCATGCATATCTTTAAATTTACAAACCTAAGTGTTGTATTCGCGCCGCATTGCGCGAGCTTCAAACTAGTATGTATATATGTGTGAGACTGTGTGTAGGGGGGATCATATAAAAACCCTTAATAATTGTAGAAACTCTATAACCCAATCTTATCACTCTTGGGTCTAATGTAATATTGATCGGTTCAAAAGGATCGAATCTGTGATTATATGATAAAACAATGATCAAATCAAACATAAAGTAATCAACACATGCAAATACATCAAAAAATTCATGGATTTCGTTGATAGCAAATGCACAGGATACAAAGTGTAAGGATTCAGTTCGTTCAACTGATTTTCTAACTGTTTTTTTAGACCTATCTTCTATTCTCTATTTTGTTCACTTCTTTTTTAACACTACACAAAGTATCCTATTTATACTATCAACAAAACAAAAGAACATATATTTACAAATAAATCTCTATACTATGACAAAAAAACACATAAAGACAAAATGTTAATCTTCTAGAGGCTTCAACAATACTCCCTCTAAGATTTACATTGTCTTCAGTCCACATTGAACTCTTTTGTCTCATCTTTGATCTTGAACACGAGCTTCTATTTGTAGAGTTTCAACTCTTTCAAAGTCTTCTTGAATGCAGATTTGAACTTCTTTCAAAGATTCTATGATCTGCTCGGCATTCAAGATCTCAGAAAGGACTTTAGCATTTTTGTTGATCTTCCACCTTCATCTAGCACATGAATAGGTGAATCAGCAACAACTTTGATAAATTTGAGTGAAGACTCCTCGACAATCAAATTCTCTTGTACCTATATATCAAAAAGATTAACAGGTAACAATCAAATGTTTAATTAATGAGTGTATTAGGTGTTCGAGAGAGTGAATCAGAGTGTTTGAGTTTCAGAATGAGTGAATGAATGAAAGAATCACAAATGTTTTTCAGGCGCATGAGCACTGTTTGTGTGCATAAGGTTTAGACGCATGAGCACTGTTCAGGCACATAAGCACTGTTCAGGCGCTTGGGCACTGTTCAGGCGCATGACACTAGATAAAACGCCCAACACGTAATTTTTCACTTCAAACGTCTAACCCTTGGAAGCCTGGTACTGTTTAGGCGCATGAGCATAAGATGATAAGCCCAAAACTTAACCAAAATTTCAGACACATGACAACTGTTTAGGCGTATTAACTTGTCTGAAACGCCCAACACTTGTACAAATTCCTGATAAATCACCATACTCCTAATCTGGACTTGTGAGTACTGTTTAGGCGTATGGGATCCTTCCATGAGTCTTGACACTTGAACTTTTCTCATCATTCATCTGAACACTATACAAACTCATTAGCACTATTCACACTCAATTTTTAACACTTAGTCAAAATTGTTTGACTATCACTCAAATTTTTATTAATGACCCTCAATTTTATCATTTTTGATGTAATTTTTATTTATTTGCTATTTTTGACCATTTTATTTTTAATTTAAAATTTTATAAATTTTTTCCGTCATTTTAGTCTATAAATTTTCAAATAGTCTTTATTTTGTTGCAAGAAGCTTTTTCACTTTTGAATTTTTTTAGGTTTATTTTTACATCATGTCAAGCACACACATACTTACATCATGTCAAACACACACATACTTGTAATTTCAGCTTTATCCATTTTATCCAAAACACTCTTTATTTTTTATTTTTCATATTTTTGAAGATTATTATTATTTTCTCTTTTTCATTTTTACTCCCCCTAAACTTTTAAGTTTTATAAACTTAGAAGTTTCTTTTTCATTGCAAGAAGAGCAACTAATCATTATTAACATGACTGCACACAGAAAATCATGCAAGAAATCAAAACTAAAGCAGAATAAAAAATCTACAATATACAATTGAATCACATGCCTGCAGTGAGATCATATCAGTTTAGATCAGCACATTAAAAGAAAAAAAATGATGGATAGTCGTAGACAGTGATTAAATCCTGATCAAGTGTGTTCCAGGTCAGCATTTTTACAGCAAAGGAGACACGAGATCTAAGGATAGAAAATGAGTGCTCTTGGCGAGATACTCAGCACACTTACTTTTTCAATTCTTGGATTGATTAAGGTACGATTAAATATGACATTATGTAAGTAACACTTAGACTTAGAGAGTTCAACTCTCATAAAGATCTGCAAGAAATCACCTTTCTCATCTTGTTAACCTGACATATATTTATAACCAGATCTCATGTTGAGATTATACACATTGGCATCTGTTTGCATCAAGTGAGAATATCCAGGTCTGTAATTACTTACAACAAAGGATATCTCGTCACCTCAGGTCTATGATGACTCATAACAGAGAAGTGATTAGATGCTTGAAATTAATTAGAGCTCAATGGTTATTCATATCGCCACCAGGTGTGAGATTATGACTTAACAAGCAATCAATTTGAGAAGTCAACACTACTCATTGGTACTAAAATGGACAAACATGAATGCATGATTGATTTAGTTTAATCACAAGAATTTACTTTTTTAGTATAATTGCATGAGCTTACCTGCACATCATATCTGCTCACGTCAGACTTTAGTAACGAGTGTATTATGTAACTGATTAAAACTAATGTATCTATCATTTCTCACATAATGGAAAGACAGATTCAGTCCTAAATAATAAACTAACAAGAAAAACTCTATTTTTGTATTTTCTTTTATATTTTTCTCTTTTGATTTTGCAATTTTCTATTTTTGTATTTGCTTTTATATTTTTCTAATAAGCATGCACACACAATATATACAATCAGGCAGTTAACTTTGACAGATTCTCTTTTGGTTTTCTCAATCATATAAGGGAGGGTTCTTACCATTTTATGACTCAATAACTGAAAACTCAAAACCAATTTTTAAACATGGTTAATAAGTCCAATTGACTCGATCAAATATTCAAATCGACCCGGTAAAAAGGCTTTTGTAAATAGGTCAGCCAACTATTTTTCAGTTGTGATTTGAATCAAAATGATTAAACTTTTTTCAGAGTTATCTCTGAGAAAATGATATCGAATCTCGATATGTTTTGTTTTTGAGTGTTGGACATGATTAGCTATAATAAACATAGCAGCAGTGTTATCAATGTAAATAGGAGTTTTAAGAAAATTGAACCTATAATCCAGCAGTTGGTTTTGTAACCAAAGGATTTGAGAATATCCTGCTGAAGCAGCTATCTACTCAGCTTCTGCAGTTGAAACAGAGACATTTGTTTGTTTCTTACATTGCCATGAGACTAATCTGGGACCTAAAAACTGACAACCACCCGTAGTAGATTTACGATCTTGACAACATCCCCCATAATCACTATCTGTATATCCATGTAACTCGAAGTTTCCTTCACAAGGATACCATAGCCCTAAAGCCGGTTTTCCTTTGAGATACCCGAATATTCGTTTAACAGCAATTAAGTGGGATTCCTTCGGGTCAGATTGATACCTAGCACAGACACAAACAACATACATTATATCAGGTCTAGATGCAGTAAGTTACATCAAAGAACCAATCATAGATCTGTATAAAGTTTGGTGACAGATTTTCCTTTAGGATTAGGTTCAATCTTGGAATTTACATCAGTTGGAGTTCTTATGGATTGACAATCTTGCAGTTTAAATTTCTTCAAAAGTTTATCAACGAATTTCTCTTGGTTGATAAAAATTCCATCTGCAGACTGCTTCACTTGAAGTCCAGGGAAAAAATTAATTTCCCCTGTTGAACTCATTTGGAAACGAGACTTCATTATTTCTTCAAATTCATTGCATAATTTTGGACTTGTAGAACCGAATATAATATCATCAACATACACTTGAACACATAAGAGATCATCATCATCTTTCTTTATAAACAAAGTAGGATCATTTTCCCTCGCGTGTATCCATGTTGGATTAAGTGTTGTGATAATGTTTCATACCAGATTCTAGGAGCTTGATGTAGACCATACAAAGCTTTGCTAAGCTTGTACACACGATGAGGGAATTCTGAGTCTTCAAAACCCGAAGGTTTCTTGGCATACACATCATCAGTGATTGGTCCATACAAGAAAGCACATTTAACATCCATTTGGTACACCTTGAATTTCATGAATGATGCATAAGCCAGGAAGACACGAATTGATTCAAGTCTTGCAACTGGAGCAAATACTTCATCATAATCTATTCCTTCTTCTTGGGTGTAACCTTGTGCAATGAGTCTCGCTTTGTTACGAACAACAATTCCCCGATCATCTGTTTTGTTTCTAAACAACCATTTTGTGCCTATGGCATTTTCTCCTTCAGGTAAATCCACAAGCTTCCACACTTCCTGTTTGCGGAATTGCAATAATTCTTCTTGCATGGCCTCAATCCAAACATTTTCCTTTAACGCTTTGGTGACGTTTTTAGGAACAATTTGAGATAGAAAACACGAGTATAAGCAAAGGTTTGCTTGTTTTGATTGACTTCTCGTCGTTCTCTCATTCAATGAACCGATAATCTGAGATGTTGGATGGTTCTTGCGAACACGAGATGTTGGAATCTCATTCACTTGAACATGACCATCCAGATTAGATTGGTTCAAGTCGGAAAGCTGATGCAATAAATTCTAAGAATGTGGATTGAAATTTGGAACTTGAGTCGGTGAGTTGATAAAATAATCAAGATTATCAGTACCAACTACATCACCAGAAATCGATGATGTTTTGGACTCAGGTAATTTCAAGACCATCATTAGGAAAAGGTTGTGAAAAATTTGAATTTTCTGAAACAGGATGCTCTTGAGCTTGTTGAGGCCGAAATATAGAATCTCTAACAAATGAGAAAAATGGATAATCTGGGCTTGAGTCATCCATATCATCAGAATCAGAATCATCGCTAAAAGAACCAAGATCTCTTGCTTGATTTTTCTTCTCACCTGTAAATTCAAACAAGTTAGAATGAAAAGAGTTTGACTATGAATCTAAATCAAATAACCAAGCTGGACATTTGCAACTGATGGAAAAAATTTTCAATAAATTTAACATTGAATGTTTCAAGGATAACATTTGTCCTAGAGTTATAAACTCTATAGGCTTTTGAAACCGACGAATATCCAACGAAAAATCCTTCATCAGATTTTGAATCAATTTTTCCTAGCTGATCACTTGAATTTAAAATTAAAACTAGACAACCAAAAGATTTAAGAAAATCTATATTAGGTTTCCTGCCAAACATCAACTCATAAGGAGTTTTCTATTTATCTTTCACAATCAATGAACGATTCTGCACAAAACATGCAGTGGATATGGATTCATCCCAGAAAGTGATTGGAATTTTGGCATCTACTAACATAGACCATGCTGCTTCAATCAAAGTTCTGTTTTTTCCTTTCAGCAACTCCATTTTGTTGTGGAGTTCTAGGAGCACTGAATTGACGAGCAATACCTTTTTCTACACAAAACATGTCAATATTAGCATTTTTAAATTTCGATCCATTATCACTCCTAATTATTTTGTCCTTTTGTTCTAATTGATTTTCTACTTTAATGATGAATTCTTTTAATAATTCAGCCGTTTCGGATTTAGCATGCAAAAAGAAAACCCAAGAAAATCTTATAAAGTCATCAATGATAACTAAACAATAAGATTTCTTTCCAATACTCCGAACATTTGTTGGTCCGAATAGGTCCATATGCAACATCTGAAGAGGTTTGGAATTTGAGTTTATATGCTTGGGCTTATAAGACGCTCTGTGTTGCTTTTCTTTTAAACATGCTAAGCGGAGATTAGTTGTGGCAAACTACTTTGTTGGAAGACCTACAACATGATTTCCTGCTACAAGATTGTTCATGTTCTTGAAATTGGAATGCCCGAGACGTCTATGCCAAAGCTGACTTTCGTCATTTGATGCTTGAGCAATTAGGCATGTTGTTTCTGTGGAAGGATCAACTTGAGACATATCTAACTTGTATACAACTCGATCTCGAACAGCTTTAACAACTACCCATTCTTTGCTAATCTGAAAACCTAGCTTCAAAATATAACAAAATGAATCATCAAATAAAACAGAATAAGATTTTTCACAAATTTGGGAAACGCTTAAAAGATTAAAGTTCAACTGTGAGCAATAGTTGACTTTATCAAAGCTGATAATCCCATTGGATACAGTTCCTTCGCTTGTTATTTTTCCTCCTGCATCACCTCCAAAAGCAACATATGTACCATCTTTTAACTTAAATTCTTGAAGCGAGGCGTGGTTGCTTGTCATATGCCGGCTACACCCACTATCAACATACCATGTGTTAGTAGGTCTTCTCGGGCGTACCTTTGGTTGATCTGACTGTGCTATTAGTGCAACTTCTTCTAAATCCTCTTTAGGATCAGATTTATCACTCCAGTCATACTCTTCTTCCTCATTTTTAGAGTCATCTTTATCCTTAGGATCACTATCTTCTGATCAGTCTTCAGTTTGAATTTATGCAATAAGAGATAAACTAGAGGTTAGATCAGTTGTAAATGTTCAGCATAAGCACCTCAGTCATATCCATCTTTAATGCTAACAACTAGAGCTTTCTTTGGCTCTTTAGATGCTTTTGATTCATCCTTAAGTTCTGGCATAGGAAGACTCTGATAAGGCTTTTGAAATGTCTTCTGAGACTGCTGATGATATCTTTGACTGCTAGAACTTGCTTGACCATTTCCTCCTTGGTTTCTAGGAGCTTTACATTCCCTCGAGAAATGACCATAGCTGTTACAATTGAAACACCTTGACTTTGATTTGTTGAAGCCAACAGTTTTGTTAGCACTTGGCTTGTAGTTCCTGTTGACATAGGAGTGTTTCTGAGTTCTATATGCAATCATCACCATTTGCCAGTTTAAGTCCATCTCTTCTACATCATCTGGATCCATCTCGAACAAGTCCTATAAAACAAGATCTAATTGAGTTAGATGACTACCTTGATAAGCTTGAAAACTTGCCATAAAAGCAGTAAAAGCAGATTTAGACTCATCATCCTGTAAGAGGATGTTAATAACATCTTTAACTTTGCTAGTTTTAGCAGACTTAGAAGATGGAGTCTTAGTTTGAGTTTTAGGAGTTTGAGTTTTAGGAGGAGACTGAGGTTGAGGTTGAGTTACATAAACAGGAGCACTTGTGTAAGAAGAATCTGAAAAGAAACCAGCTCCGACAAACAAATCACCCTCTTCTTCTGGAGACTTATCTTCTTTGGCCAGAAAAGCATTCTCCACTGAATTAGCTGGAGATGCAACATACTTATACTGAGACATTGATGCTGCTCTATCATTGTTTCTTGATCTTTCATCAATCTCAACTGATTCTATCTTGGCAATCAAAAGATCAAGATCCATAGGGAACTTTTCAGTATGCTTCAACAATGTTACTGTTTGTTTCCATGAAGATGGAAGAGCATTAAGAAGTCTGAAATTTAGATATTTGAGATCATTTTTGATACCAGCATTTGACATCTCAGTAGTTAGTTGCACAAATCTGTTCATCATTTGATTTATTGTTTCCCCAGAAATATGCTCAAACAACTGTAACTGCCTCTAAAGTTTCTGCTTTTTGAGATCTTGTATCTCTTTACCTCCTTCACATATGATTTTCAAAGCTTTGTACATAGTGTACCCATTTTGATAACCATCAAGTCTAGTCAAGACTTCCAATGGTAATCCTTTACACATAAATGAATAAGCTTTGATATCATTCTTCACTTTCCTTAAGTCATCACCTAGCAGACCATCCTTAGGATAAGGTTCTTAAGAGTCTTTTGTGTAAACAAATTCTCTATCAGGACCATCAGATTTAATCGGGATATGAGGTCCTTTCACTATTGACTTCCACAAGTCAGTGTCAATAGAATTTAGATGATGCTTTAGTCTTAAAGACCAGTTCTTGAAATCAACTCTGTTCTTTAGCTTTGGAACCCTATTCTCAGAATCTTTAGACTTAACCATTTTGTATTTTTGAATTTAAGAAAAAGACTTGTTTTTTTTGTTTTTAAGTTTTGAATTAAAAACTATGAAATGAAAATATTTTTGGATTTTAGTTTCTGAAATAATTTCTAAGTGTAAACTGATAAGTCTGAAAGCTGATGCGCCTGAATAGTTGACAAACGCCTGCACAGTAGTGAAATGCCTACACAGTTCTTAAACACCTGACTTTGAAGTAGAAACGCCCAAGGGAATGCCTTAGTAGAATTTTGAAAAATGCCCAACTTGTAATGCGCCTGAACAGCTGTAAAACGCCCAAACAGTTATCAAGCGCCTGGGGTATAAAACGCCCAAACAGTTCTAAAGC